>LS582859.1:111642-126603 GCA_900490775.1 Pristionchus maxplancki
TTTAAAGTCCTGATTGGTCCACTTTGAAGCGAATTATGATCAATTGAAGTTTTGTGAAAAAAACGACTATGTCCGGGAACCCTTGTAGTAAATCGGGGTACCGAGGACAGAGATACGGTAAACGAAAAACGTAGCCACCCTCAATTTTGTGTGTAGAATCGATTGAAAGAATAAAACGGAGTGGCCCAAGAGGAAATTTGCGAGAAAAATGAGGATTTGTAGTCGGAAAAACGGTTTTCCGGAAATTTCACATGGAAATCGAAACTTTCGGCATGTGGTCGTCTTGAGTTATTTGTAGAGCTTCTGAATGCGAACAAAATGGTATCGACTAGCTCGTTGTACGATCAAAATGAACCGAGTTATGACACTTTAAAATGGTAGATCAAAAAAATCGATAATTTCATAATTTGACCAGAACAACTGGATAGATCTTAAAGAGTCCCCCAATAGTACCTACTGACCAACTTTCATCAAAATCGGACGCACAAATTTTTTTCTTGCGACAGCCATTCCTACACTTTTACAGGAGACCCGTGTTATATTCTCTCGATAACTGAGATAGTTGATTAGTCAACACCTGAGCAGTTAGTTTTTAAAAGTTCTAGATTAAATGGAAATGAACATTCAATTAGGATACATGCACGGGCACAAATGGACCAAAACCATAATGTTAACGATTATAATTATAAAAAACACGAACAATTGCATAATCAATACAGTATACATTAGGACATGTAGGGCACACTCAGGAAACAGGGGGCAAGAAAGGAATGGGGGAGGGAAGAAGATTACGAGGAGAATGGACGGGAGAAAGGAAATCATGAGAGTGGACAGTCATCGATCTTCTCCCTGATCGTATTCAACTCTTGGAATGTTCCCAATAGAGTGGTCACTCGACATTGGATTCATAGTCACATGAGTCAATCCACCTACAGTATCCCATTGGATATCAACTATCGATTGATCGTAAACTAACCAGTGAGAGTCCATTGGAAGGAGAGAATCTCCTTGTTTCTCAGAATGAGAAAGATGGTCAGAACAAGCAATCCATTGAGGAGAATAATGACGAAAGCAATATTATTTCTGAAATGTAGTCAATCAATCGATAGTCATTATCCACCGTATACCTGAGAGAGGCCAGTCGCTCCGCTATATCAGCCTTGTATTAAAGCAGAAGGTAACTCACTTGACATACTCCTCCTTTGTATACTGAACATTCTCATGGGGAGACAAGAGATCAGAAGGAGATTCGGCTATAAGGAAATGGACTACGAGCCAAGAGGGAATGGAGGAGGAAGGAGAAGAGGAAGAGGCAAGGATCTAGATGGAGTTAGTCATATCATATCTACTCCTTTCTCTCTCTTTCTCACCTCATTGATTCTTCTCTTGAATAATCCATTCATCACTACATCTTCCCTTTTCGAATAACTTGGCAATCCAACTGGAATGGCCACTTCGTCGAGTGAGAGAAGAAGAGAATCGAGATCCTTCCTGGAATAATACAGTATCCTTCCCCCTCCTCACTTTATTCCTCGCTAACCTCAACTGTACTCTCACAGCTTCTTCATCCATTGGTCTCACAAGAGATGCGTGCACTAGAAATGCGAGTAGAGTCCGATCGGTTACTGTAGCCACGATATCCGATCGACCTGGAGTACGGTATAGCTGACTATCTTACCGTATTCATCGATCTACTCACCAAGTGCAGAGGGAGAATGGGATGAATGGAGTGAGAGACGAGAGAGGTACGATACCAATTCCTGTCAATTGATGATAGAATGAGGAATGATTTCCTTGGGAATACCTGCATATAGAGTGATCCTTCTTTTCTTTCTCCCATCCTCTCTCCATGCATCGTCGCAAGAATGGCATCGATTGATTCGACAACGGATGAAGTGAGAAGAGCTGTCGATTCTCTGCAATCACCAACTTCCTTGATTCTTCCCTCAATACTATGATTGTAAAGCTACAAACTTATGCAATCTAAGTAGTGATTGTGCCTGTGGAGGCCAATGGGAAGAGAGGGAATAGACGCATTGAAGGAGACGATAGTTGGAGTGTTGAGTGGAGGAGAGACGCTCCCCGAGAAGGAGAGAGGAGGAATCCAATCTGGAAGGGAGATAGATTGAAGGGGAATGGAGATGGGATGGTCTTCTCACTTGAGTGCACTCTCAATCTTCGCTGTTACGAGATCGAAACATTTTCCGAGATTCTTCGTTGCTTCGGCGTGCAATTCTGAATCCCATTCCAATTGACGAAGTTCCTCCTCCATTCGAGTCGTCAACTGATGAATGGGAAGGAATAAGAACTAGATCGAAGCATTCA
Source organism: Pristionchus maxplancki (assembly GCA_900490775.1). NCBI lineage: Eukaryota > Metazoa > Nematoda > Chromadorea > Rhabditida > Neodiplogasteridae > Pristionchus > Pristionchus maxplancki. The sequence goes on from LS582859.1 coordinate 113,968, forward strand.
CTTCACGATTGTTTCAGTGCAAGTTCAAGTACAGTTATTTCAATTGAACCATCAACAAATCACTGCCCTACCGCTTCAACGAATCGACTCGAATGGGCGGATGCTGCGAGATCGCGATCGTTGATTACTTTGTGTAGACAAGAAAGAGACTGAAAGAGAAGGAGTATTCGATATCGTTCTACTACTCTCCTCTCGTTCCCTCACCTGTATGAGTATAGCATGTTTGAGTGGTCTCATTGCTTCGACGAGTGGAATGAGAGAGGAAGGAGTGAGAGGGGAAGAAGCGATCACTCGAGACAGAGATTGAACCAATCTAATAATCAACAGTCCTCATCACATCTCTTTGAATCCTTCTATCTCACCTCAATGAATAGGGAGCATCCAATGGTACTCGAGCTCTCATCGTCCGTCCCAGTCTCTCGCACACTCTGCAATTCAATCAATAATCATTTCTTCTGTCCATGCATACAGCGACACCATAATAGATGGCGAGAGCGTACTTGGTAAGATGGTTCTCTCCTAGGAGTGCCGCCTGTTCCATCTGAGTGGCCACTCCATTCACCACTGAGGGGAGAAGACTCTGCAAGGAATCTCAGTACTTTCCCCCACGATCACTGCATCAATCCCGCCCCCTCTATTAGTCTCTTCCTCTCCTCACCGAAGCCATCGTAGGGGCTGCAGCGAAGATTCCGACCATTGTGACGATGAAGAGAGAGGTCGGAGCGAGAACACCTGAGAGAGGAGAGGATAGGAGAGAATTGTAGAGAGAGTCACTCACTCTCCATTGTGATCTGACTCGTTGTATCCACTAACACTGCCAACATCACAAAAGCATAGACGATAGAGATTCTGGATAGATTATCGATTGATTTGAAGGGAAGGAAGGAATCGAACCTTAGCGAAGAAGAGTTGACTGATGATTTTATTATGAAGCAAGTACAGATATATAGAAGAATTGGATTTTTAAAAAATAGGAAGGCACCGACACCGAAGGCAGTAACCTAGAGAAGAAGGAGAGTAGAAGAGAGAGAGAGAGAGAAGGAAAGGGTGGTAAAATGTACCTAGAAGTCGAAACTCGGCTCATGAGAAGGAGGAAGAAAGAAAAACATCACCGCCCAAAGAAACAGACATTTTCGTGCACGCTTTGGAGACGCCACATACTTTTTACAATTAGTTTTTAGTCATGTAAAATATTAAAAGGTTCCGCGAATTTGTGTATGGGCATCACTAATGATGCGATTTGTTGCAAATGTTCCGGAAAGTATCGATGAAACATATAAACGTGATGCTTTGTCAGGAAAACGTCCCAAAATGCATTTGTTTTTAATGAAATGCGTGCCCAGTTTGAGACCAGGTGAAGTGCACGTCACTATTATCAATAATTGTTTATTTTCTTGCTTTAGTCACGTTTATATCACGCGTTTCATGGTAGAATCGCAAAGTTTCACCATACTCATTGCACATTAAAAAATAACCCCTTGATTTCTCAACGATTTTCGATAGCCTATGGGTAGAGGACCTCTGACCCTGAGTGAGAGAGGTGGTAGATCAAAGGCCGCTCCAGGAGGTCACGACGAAAACCGTCTTCGAGGCCTGGTTTTTCGCGTTTATCTCCGTTCAGAGTGGAGCTGCAAACGTGATGTCAACAAATGAAATGTTTGTTTTGAGCTGCTCTCCAATACTGATTTGAGAATGAATCGATTTTTATTTTCGTATTGTCTCCACATCACAAATACTTCCACACCTACGGGCCCCTAAATTTTATTGGCTAATAAGATCGGGCTCATCGAGAGCTTTCGAATGGTATACTAAATGCCCTATTTAAAATGGAGCTAAAGGGTGCTTCTGCCCAGAAAACTGAAAAGCAAAGACTTTCCGGANTGTGATCTACTCTACCATTTCAAGTACGAGTCTTTTCTCTCTAATCATCTCAATCCCTTCGCAGATACGTCTTTGTGGGCGATTCCGTCAAGAAGGACATCAATGAGATCATTGATTCAATGAGTGATTCCCTCAAACGGAAGTTGAAATTCATAGTTCAGTCAACGGAAGGAAGGGGTACTAATGAAGACCATGATACTTCCGAAAGAAAAGATTCCACCATGTGATCTCTGATTCTCGATACTCATTCCCTTATTTTGCACACTGGTTTCACAAAATACCTCATCGTAGCCTCGTTAGCCAATTTGTAAATACTTATTGCAGTTGTTAAATTATACCTTTTGATTACTTTTTCTTTGTAATTTACGGTAACTCACTCACTTGCTTGTAAAATCCATAAATGATGTAACGAAGATTATTGGAAAGAGGGGGGGGGGACAGATGGAAAGGTAAGATGAAACAGGAATGGAGAAGAGAGGAAGTAAAGAGTATGATGTATGCAAAGTAGTCTTGTAGCACTATCTTCTCTCTCTCTCTCCGTTGGATTAATTCCAGGGGTACTGAAACATGGGTCGTGGATACTGTACAGAGTATTCGATCGATATTTCGGACCCCTGTCCGGCGACTCACTCGAATCAACTTGCGAGTAAGCACACGGGACAGAGGACGGAAATGGGCATCAATCGATGGTGAGAGTACGGTATGGGAGAAGGTTCGACTACCAAAAGGAGTACGGTAGTCGATGGTCAGATTTGGTTGTTAGCTTCTCATATCGTTCTGTTAGCACAACAAAAAGATTATCACTCATGCGTATTGTGCTAATTCATCATTTGTCCACTCATCTTGTTAGTCTATGGAGAGAGGGAATTGTTCTTTGCATACTAGATACCAGAAGGTGGAAACAAACGTGGAGAGACCTCGATCGAGACAACGGACATAGTGCAAATCACATGAAATAGTAATGGGACAACTTGCACGACAACATAAAGCCTCCAAAATCGTAGCAGTCCCGATTCGGTAGTCGCCGATTTAATAAAGTTCGTGCAGATTTACAATTAATCATTCCGGATCCCATCACTTTTTCTTCGTTCTCCTCTCGTCCGCGATCTCTACATGGACATCCTCATTTTCTTCCCCTTCCACATGCACTAACTGCTTTAGATTAGTTCTTTTAGACTAGAATTCTTGTTAACTGAGTTAGTTAATTAGTCAACACCCGAGCAGTTAGTTTTAAAAAGTTCAAGATTAAATGGAAATAAACATTCAATTAGGATACATGCACGGGTACAAATGGACCAGAACATAATGTTTAAACGATTATAATTATAAAAAAACACGAACAATTGCATAATCAATACAGTATACATTAGGACATATAGGGCACACTCAATGCAACACTCAGGAAACAGGGGGCAAGAAAGGAATGGGGGAGGGAAGAAGATTACGAGGAGAATGGACGGGAGAGAGGAAATCATGAGAGTGGACAGTCATCGATCTTCTCCCTGGTCGTATTCAACTCTTGGAATGTTCCCAATAGAGTGGTCACTCGACATTGGATTCATCTTCACATGAGTCAATCCACCTACAGTATCCCATTGGATATCAACTATCGATTGATCGTAAACTAACCAGTGAGAGTCCATTGGAAGGAGAGAATCTCATTGTTTCTCAGAATGAGAAAAATGGCCAGAACAAGCAATCCATTGACTAGAATAATGGCGAAAGCAATATTATTTCTGAAATGCAGTCAATCAATCGATAGTCATTATCTACCGTATACCTGAGAGAGACCAGTCTCTCCGCGATATCAGCCTTGTATTAAGGCCTTGTACTAGCAGAAGCAGAAGGTAACTCACTTCACATACTCCTCCTTTGTATACTGAACACTCTCATGGGGAGACATGAGATCAGAAGGAGATTCGGCTATGAGGAAAAAGGACAAGGAGCCAAGAGGGAATGGAGGAGGAAGGAGAAGAGGAAGAGGCAAGGATCTAGATGGAGTTAGTCGTATCATACCTACTCCTTTCTCTCTCTCTCTTTCTCACCTCACTGATTCTTCTCTTGAATAATCCATTCATCACTACATCTTCCCTTTTCGAATAACTTGGCAATCCAACTGGAATGGTCACTTCGTCGAGTGAGAGAAGAAGAGAATCGAGATCCTTCCTGGAATAATACAGTACCCTTCCCCCTCCTCACTTTATTCCTTGCTAACCTCAACTGTACTCTCACAGCTTCCTCATCCATTGGTCTCACAAGAGATGCGTGCACTAGAAATGTGAGTAGAGTCCGATCGGTTACTGTAGCCACGATATCCGATCGACCTGGAGTACGGTATAGATGATTATCCAACCGTGTTCATCGATCAACTCACCAAGTGCAGAGGGAGAATGGAATGGAGTGAGAGACGAGACAGATACGATACCAATTCCTGCCAATTGTTGATTGGATGGGGGATGATTTCCTTGGAAATACCTGCATATAGAGTGATCCTTCTCTTCTCTCTCCATGCATCGTCGCAAGAATGGCATCGATTGATTCCACCACTGATGAAGTGAGAAGAGCTGTCGACTCTCTGTAATCACCAATTTCCTTGATTCATCCCGCAATACTGTGATAGTAAAGCTATAAACCTATGCAATCTGAGTAGTGATTGTGCCTGTGGAGGCCAATGGGAAGAGAGAGAATGGACGCATTGAAGGAGACGATAGTTGGAGTGTTGAGTGGAGGAGAGACGCTCCACGAGAAGAAGAGAAGAGGAATCCAATCTGGAAGGGAGATAGATTGAAGGGGAATGGAGATGGGATGGTCTTCTCACTTGAGTGCACTCTCAATCTTCGCTGTTACGAGATCGAAACATTTTCCGAGATTCTTCGTTGCTTCGGCGTGCAATTCTGAATCCCATTCCAATTGACGAAGTTCCTCCTCCATTCGAGTTGTCAACTAATGAATGGGAAGGAATAAGAACTAGATCAAAGCATTCACTTCACGATTGTTTCAGTGCAAGTTCAAGTTCAGTTATTTCAATTCAACCATCAACAAATCTCTGCCCTACCACTTCAACGAATCGACTCGAATGGGCGGATGCTGCGAGATCGTGATCGTTGATTACCTCGTGTAGACGAGAAAGAGACTGAATGAGAAGGAGTATTCGATATCTTTCTACTACTCTCCTCTCCTTCCCTCACCTGTATGAGTATGGCATGTTTGAGTGGTCTCATTGCTTCGACGAGTGGATTGAGAGAGGAAGGAGTGAGAGGGGAAGAAGCGATCACTCGAGATAGAGATTGAACCAGTCTGATAATCAACAGTCCTCATCACATCTCTTTCAATCCTTCTATCTCACCTCAATGAATAGGGAGCATCCAATGGTACTCGAACTCTCATCGTCCGTCCCAGTCTCTCGCACACTCTGCAATTCAACCACTCTTTAGACTTTCCGTCCAGTCCGATAGTCTACGGGAAGAGACCAACTTGGTAAGATGGTTCTCTCCGAGAAGTGCCGCCTGTTCCATCTGAGTGGCCACTCCATTCACTACCGAGGGGAGAAGACTCTGCAAGGAATCTCAGTATTTTCCCCACGATCACAGCATCAATCCCGCCCCCTCTATTAGTCTCTTCCTCTCCTCACCGAAGCCATCGTAGGGGCTGTAGCCAATTCAAGGAAGGAAGAATCGAGAGATGCCATCGCACGAGTCAGAACACTCTCCAATTCACCTACATTGATAATGAATTCCTACCATACTCCTCCCTTTCCTCACCATCGATCGATCCGAGATTCTTGAGTGCCCTGAGAGCGGCGGATACGGTAGATGCATTGAGCGTGTCGAGACCCCGTCGCAATTCTTCCGACGACGACGATTGAAGCTGGAATGAACGATCGATCTCTCGGATTACGTCCTCCTTTCTCACCTCACTGGTGGCCTTCATCATTCTTTCTCCAATGGTGGGAACCAACCAGGAAATCTCGTGAAGAGAAGGACATTCCTTCACTATCCATCGCATCTACAATCAATAAGTTACAGTTCCTTGATACCCGATCGATGTTCTGACCTCACAGATGATATCTGATCTTTTGACGAGATCTCTTCGTTTCTCGAATTGGTCCATTAGTTCTTCGCATCTGCGAGTGTTCTTCATTTCCTAATCTCTCCTCTCTCTCTCTATCATACCTCATAGCATCTCCTAGTATATTCCTTGCATTCTGCAGTCTCTCAGCCACTTCCACTCCTGAGATGCACAACCATTATTGATCGCAAAAAATCACAAAATATTTCAACAAAAAGAACTCACATAGAAGGATATTTGGACGAAGTGAAGATTGGAGTCTCTCATTCTTCCCTTCACTCGATGATTTGCAATGGAAAGAGACTGATTGTGAATGGGACGAGGAATACGAATGTTCATTGTTGATGCTGAAGAGATCAAAGATCAGATGAAAGGAGGAGAGAGGGGAGGGGGACTCAATATTGATACAGTAGTAGACTGCGGCTGATGCACAGATGAGAGATAGGAGAGAAAAGAGAAGAATTGCCGTAAATCGAAATCGTCGTTCAGTATTATCTCAAGATGGAAACATTGACATATGAGGCCGTTTGCGTAAGAGTCGAGCAAGGTCTGGCACAGTCCAAAAAGGTCGATTCTCTGAAACTCCGGGTTTTGGGATTCTCGAGGGCGCTGATGACGATGGGAATACGCATTTTCCATATTGAGCCTCCGTTGGCTCCAGATGGCGTCACGTCGAAAACGGTTTTTGCTGAAATTCTACGTCTACGAGATCGCTAAAATTATGCAAAAATGTTTCCATGGGCAGAATTTAACCCTGATCACGCCTGTCGACTTTATTTTTCTTCATTTTTGTTAATAAAATTTAAATATTGAACTTTTCGGAGAGGCCAAAGCAAATGGAGAGATTAGTACAGACCGGACCGGAATGATGTAAGGATTCCAAATCTGTTTTCCTTGTCGAAATTGAGCGTGCGCCAGAGGTTTCACGCTAAAGATAGTGACGCTGTCTTGTAAGTAAATTCAGACATTTTAACCCCTGTTTGTTCCACTTTGATCGATTGCGAGTCTAAACCCGCTGGCATGTTTACGTGAGGCGAGGGAACATGGGGAATCGAGAGAGCGCAGACACACGAGAGACAGAGGAGAGGCGAGACTCGCGGTAGATCAAAGCGGAGCAAACATTGGGGGAGCATGGCAGAATTTACTTACAAGACAGCGTCACTATCTTTAGCGTAAAACCTCTGGCGCACGCTCAATTTCGACAATGAAAACAGATTTGGAATCCTCACATCATTCCGGTCCGATCTGTACTAGTCTCTCCATTTGCTTTGGCCCCTTCGAAAAGTTCAATATTTAAATTTTATTAACAAAAATGAAGAAAAATGAAGTAGACAGGCGTGATCAGCGTTAAATTCTGCCCAGGGAAACATTTTTGCTTAATTTTAGCGGTCTCGTAAACAGAGAAATACAGCAAAAACCGTTTTCGAAGTGACGCCATCTGGAGCCAACGGAGGCTCAATTTGGAAAATGAGTATGCCCATCGTCATCAGAGCCCTCGAGAACCCCAAAACCCGGATTTTCAGAGAATCGACCTTTTTTGGCTATGCCAGACTCAGTCAGATTTGCTCGATTCTTACGCAAACGGCCTCATATTAGATTAGAACTTGAAAGTTATCAACTTATTGAGAAAAACAAAGATAACAAATATCAACTAACCTCATGGGAGAGATCTTTCTCGACTGTAGTACGGTAGACAGGCTCATAACCGAAGGAAGGAGGACGACGGGGAATCGATGAAATTGGGGGTACTGTAATGGGTACGGTAGGCAACACAAAAAAAGCAAACAAATGGATGAAATCGAAGAAGAGTGGAAGGTTTGATTTTGGACTCACGAGGTTTGGGAGTACTGAGAATGGCGACCATCGTGGATTGAAGATGGGAAGATAATGAATGGATGGGAGATTCTTGTAGATGTCTCCAGAAGGGAAATGAGGTAGTGAGAGGAAGGGACTTCGCACTTTCTTGTTATTCCGATCGAGGGAATCGACCCTCTGGGAAGGGAAGAGAGGTCAGAAGGGAGAGAGGGGGATCCGATCAGTGATCTACCCGAGGAATTCACACCTCCCTTCCATATCAACGGGTCATTACACATTCAATTCGAGTGTAGACAGATTTAATTTCGAAATTGAACATTTAGTTTCAAAATTATCCTCTTGTGTTCAATTGATCGATTTCACAAACAATGCGTGACTTTTTCCAATTAGTTTTCAGTCATGTAAAATATTAAACGTTCCGCGAATTTGTGTATGGGCATCACTAATGATGCGATTTGTTGCAAATGTTCCGGAAAGTATCGTTGAAACATATAAACGTGATGCTTTGTCAGGAAAACGTCCCAAAATGTGTTTGTTTTTAATGAGATGCGTGCCCAGTTTGAGACCAGGTGAAGTGCACGTCACTATTATCAATAATTGTTTATTTTCTTGCTTTGGTCACGTTTATATGTCTCCCTCACTTTACTAGATTAATTATGGATTCGAAACTGCCTATGCGCAGCTTTATTCGGATAGTATTTTAATTTTAAAGTATAGGGGAGTCGATAAAAGTACCCGAGTTACGAACATTTTGATCACCAGACTTTTCCTACTCTTCTAGAGGGAGAGATAAATGACTCACTTGGGCGAATACCAACATGGAAAAGATGATTCCAGGGCCGAGCATCGAGAAGCCAATGACGATGAATTCATAGAGTGTATAGAAACGAAAAAAATGTGGACTGGAATGGAATGCAGTCTCTCGTAGGGGAAAGAGATCACTTACCCTCGAGTCTGAACTGAATATTTTAGAATCCCAATCGAAAGAGAAGAATATAACTGAATGAAAGATGAGCAATTAAAATAGCGAGTTCGACAAGGCGACGATCACAGAAAGAAGGGAAAGACACGAAATGGGAGGAGAATTAAAAAGTACATCGAATGGATTTTGTCGCGAGTAATTGCGGCTATTCAATAGTGGATTAATTCCATTTAAAAACAGTGAAAAGGCAAAAGTAGAACTGTTTTTTTTGTTAAAAGGGGTGCGTCTCACAAGCATCAATTAGCCTACAGTATCCACTACAATAATTCAAGACGAGTACATTGTGTTTCTTACCTTATATTGAATCGAATTTTAAAAACAGAAAAAAGAGAGCATGGAGAAGAATAAACTGCAATGTGTGAATTAATTATTGGGGGCTGAAATGGCTCACCTGCGAGTAAACGAGATAGATATATAGCAAAGTAGAAAGAGAAAGACAGCTAATTCTGAAATTATATTTTTTGTCGTAAATTTCTTCATTTCCTGCACTGTATTTTCCTCTACAAAGAACTAGAGCAAGAAAAAACTAACGAGAATGGAGTTCAGGGCAAAGCCTCCTAGATTGACCCCGTGGCACAACGCAGCAGCAACAACTGCGTCCTCCTCACTCACGAATGTCAGGGTTCCCTCGCTCGTCGACTGAAAAGGAAATGACTTGAAAAAGAGCAATTGTCTGTGGCTCTCTGGTCAAGAGATCATGCGAAATGGAAGAGAACCTACGTCATCGAATGAATGAGGCGTGGTGGCCGAGAGGGGAGAGAAGGGAGGGACACCGAGGTTGAGAGCAGTCAAGAAACGAGCAAAGTGCCTTTCTGAATGTGTATTTTGATAATAGTATATTATTTATAAATATCTTGTTTATTATGAGAAGGTCTATCACAGTTATTTTCCTTCCATGATGATCATCTGCCGTACTATTTTTTTTGCTGTATCTATCGTATCAGGAATATGCTACAGAACTCTGCCGATCCCCGAAGCTGCAAACTCACCTCGGAACTTTGGAGGGAAGCGGATGGACAGATTCTTCTTTCCTTCCTCGGGTACGATCCATGGCTGCACTGCAATATCAAAAAGTAGCTCAAATGAGGATGGAAAGAGAACGAACCTTGGAGCCCAGTGAAGTGAAGCACCTGACCCGGGATAGCGCATCCTTCTAGAAGGAGCTTGTTGGCGCGCTGTAAATTACACTCATAATTCTATTTCTCGATGCGGTTGAAGCAAGGGAGATGGCGCTATTCGAGACGAGTCACTACTACAGATAAACAACTGTCGATCTCAATATCTACAATGAATTGTCCTTCCTCCCATGTCAATAGCCTATTTCTAGTGTTGAGACGAGGACGAATCGCTTACTCCGGGGAGAATCTCCAGAAGTATGAAAACTTCTCCATCTGCCGCCTTCACAATGTCCATGTTTGATACACCGACTGAAAACAGATTTATTAACTATCAAAGACATAGGTTTTACGCGTTTCTAACGTATCATCAGAGAATCACTAAATGGTCACACTCATTGATTCTCTCTCTACAGCTCCCAATTAGATTCGAAAGATACCGTAACCTGAAGCTACCGTAAGGGTTTGGTTTTGAATTACCTGGAGGGTGAACATGAAGGGCACGCAGAGCCTCCTCTGCCTCCACTGTGGTAAATAGCTTTGTCGTTTTGACATAGTGTCCATCTGATGATTCGCTAATTGGAAGGGAACAGTGAGGTTCCAACATTCATTCTGATCTATGCACTTGGAGATCACAATTTTCGGCGAAAACCAACGACATAATTTTCTAAGCTTGGGATGAATGGACTAGAAATGAACCCTTTATTCATCACTCTCTCGCTTCTCTGACCGGCGAGAGAGCACGTGCAATGAAGAGACCAAGTGATACCTAGTCTGAGCATCCGATCTTTGATCTTAAAATCGAGAAACAGCGCCAGAGGAGATCAATGGATGAGATGCTTCACTCCATTTATCCCAGATGACTTACCAGTTATCTTCCCATTCTCCGCATCGACTCGAGCCAGAGGAGAATTCATCGGCTGAAAATGGAAATTGTTTATTTGTCTCTCTTCTCTCTCAAATGGTCTACACTAACAATCTCTAAACCTCACCGCAGGAAGAAGGAGACGGAGTGTCGAAGAGAATGCTCTTCTCGCATCCTGCATCCCCGAATGCAGCTGCTCCTTCCTCCTCCTCTCCAGTTCCTTCTTCAGCATCTCAATCGTCTCGCACTCCTTAGCCCGCCCCTCCTCCGACTCCTTCAACCGTCGATCTGTCTGGTGCAGTCGCACCATGAGTTCCTTCTGAGCGTCTTCACTCCTCTTACTGGCATCGTCAGCTTCTCTCCTCACTTTCTCCATTTCTTCATTCATCTTCTCCCTTTCCTTCTTCACTTCTTCATTCATCTTCTCCCTTTCCATCTTCACAGCATCTTCTCCTTTCTCCCTTTCCCTCTTCACTTCTTCGTCTCTTCTCTCTCGTTCCATCTTCACTGCCTCTACTCTCTTCTTCCTTTCCTTCTTCACTTCTTCGTCTCCTCTCTCCCTTTCCATCTTCACTGCCTCTTCTCTCTTCTCCCTTTCCATCTTCACTGCCTCTTCTCTCTTCTCCCTTTCCTTCCTCACTTCTTCTTCTCTCTTCTTCGCTTCTTCACCTCTCTTCTCTCTTTCTCTCTCTAATTCCTCCTCAGCAGCCGCTGCCCTCTCTTCAGCTGCACTTTTCGCCTTCTTCATCTCTTCTCCCTCGGCCGTCGCTTGATCCAATTGCTGGGCGAGATCTCCCAGTTTATCAATCTCCTTCTCTATCTCCCTTTCCCTCTCCTCCATTTCCTCTATCTTCTTCGTCTTCGCCATTAGTTCGTTTTCTCCTCTACTAGCTTTGACTAGGAGGGAGTCTTTCAAGTGGATTACTCGACGTAATTCGCCCTTTGTCTCCATTAGAATGGTGGAGAGGGCTACCATCGCCGGTCTATCAGCCTCACACTGCACATTCACCACTCCATTCATGTAGGGGAACTCCTCGATGAATCTCTTGGCCGAATACTCCTTGGTGATGTGCTGCGTAACGAGCTCTTGCACGGAGAGCATCTCTGCCGGAGGGCAATCGACCTCCTCGAGCATCATCTCCTCAGCGCCCGCTGCGGGCACTCTTCCCTCCTCATCCGCTTCCACCGCCACTTCCTCTCCTCCTTCCATCGCTTCAACTGCCGGAGTGGCTGGAGCTGCTGTTGCCGGTGGGATCGGCTGCCGCCCTTCATCCGACCCGCCCCTCTGAAACTCAATACTCCTTTCAAAGTTTTTGCTCCTTTCCCACTCATTTCGAGAGCAAGGCGAAAACAGAGATCAAAGATCAAACATTGAAGAATACCGTTTCCACTGAGAATGAATAATATCAGGTGAACTACACTTTCAGATTGACTAGTTGTTCGAACGACTAATCGAATGATGGTATGAGTGAACTAGAGATCAAAGATCAATCTCCTTGTGTACAGGGAGGACTGTCACTACTATCTATCTATCTCACCATGCGCTTCGCCGGTGTCTCCTCTTCCTTTCTCTCGTCTCTCATCCCTCCTCCATTCTCTTCTCCCATTCTCTCTCCTCTCTCGGCCATCCCTGTCCTCTTTGATCCCTGTAACATTCAGCATAATAAATCAGAGGATATTTGAGTATATATATGCAGGTCGTTTACCCTTCAATCCATCTCTCATCACTCCATCCTCCCTCTTACCTCCCTCCCCTTCCTCTCCCCTCTCTTACCTTTCCAGTCGGTTCTCCCTCTCCTCCCATCGGTGGTCTTCCTTGAGAAGAGGATGCACTTCCACTTCCCGTTCCTCCCATATACACTCGATTCGTTGGCCCACCAGGCATCTAAACAGTCTCCCATCAGAGTGAA
>LS582899.1:0-16738 GCA_900490775.1 Pristionchus maxplancki
CACGCGGAACAATCGAAGGGCATCCATCTAAATCAGAATAAATAATGACAATACTAAAGTATCGATAGATATACTCACGGATCAATCTTCATTTCATCCTCTTCGTCCTCCTTCTTTTCATTCCATGTCGATGGATCGATTGGAGGCTTCTCTACCGTAGTTGTCGTGGGCCAAGAAATCATCTGACCAAGATGACGTTATAAAAGAACGAGTATTTCTTGAAGGTAATAAATAACCCACTGTTATAAGCGTGGAGACGTCGTACAACTGCTTTCTTCGTTATAATAATTATATAAATTCATCGAAACCCTGTGCTGCTTAAAAAAGAGCATTGGAAAAGGTAACCCCTGTCAGGGTGGATAAAACCAATATCAATAGCGAAGACAACATTATTTATACACAATAATACGAACGAAGAATAATAGATTGTTACCTGTAGGTGAAAGAAAGCAAAATAAGAAGAATTACTGAACACTGGAGACACTGGATGGAGACGATCCGCCAGAGCTAGAGTTGGTGTAAGGAGGAGTACGATAACAGGAGGGATGAATGACAGATGCACCTACAAATGAGAGTACAACTAAACTACAAAGAATGACTAGACGAACCTTGGTAGGGCTCTCTCCGGACAGGGATCTGCGGTATTGCCTGGATTGGTCGCCCATCTGCATGTCAGAAGAAATGACGATCTTGGCCGGACGGCGTTGAACAAGGTTCTGCAAACGTTGACAGATAAACCAATATATTAACACGTGGGAAAGGGGAATAGGGAGGGAGCAAATAGAGGAGTATGCTATACAGTCACCGGTCTGGGAGAAGCGAAGGCAGCACCGTCCATTCCCAACGAAATTCACTTGCATTAATAAAGATCGACGAGGTGCTTCCACCGCGACTGCGACTAGCCAGACTCACTAGGAGCATAATTCTGCTGCTGATGAGAAGCACTGCAAACACATAGATGATGTATTGTGGCAACAAACATTTAAAAAAGGGGAAACTGACAGCGTGAGGAGTTGCTTGGGCGGCTCGTGGCGATGCGACTTGAAGAGAAGCATTTGCACAGTTGCACTGTTGTTGACGTACATTCCATTATGAGCGTGTTGAGCATTCAAGGAACGATGATCGAACTTGAAACTGAAAAATAAAGAATACTATGAAAGAAGAAATTCGGGCGCCTCACTGAGTCTGGCCATTCTTGTTAGGCGAGACACTGGATGGAGACGATCCGCCAGAGCTAGAGCTTGTGTAAGGAGGAGTACGATAACCAGGAGGGATGAACGACAGATGCACCTACAAATGAGAGTACAACTAAACTAGAAAGCTTGACGAGAGGAACCTTGATAGGGCTCTCTCCGGACTGGGATCGGCGGTATTGCCTGGATTGGTCGCCCATCTGCATATCAGAAAAAATGACGATCTTGGTCGGACGCCGTTGAACAAGGTTCTGCAAAAGTTGACAGTTAAACCAATATATTAACAAGTGGGAAAGGGAAACAGGGAGGGATCAATGGAGGCGGCAGGATATACCAAGAGGACGCAAACCGTGGACAAAAGGCACTGGGAAGTCAGCGCATGGGATAGAAACATAAAGAGAGACGCGAACTTTGTCATCGGAATATTGACGTATAAGTTGGACAACAAAATAACATATTAAGGAATATACAAAACCTTTCAAATTCGAATTTCGAAACCAACAATCTCGACAAATACTATAATAATGAACCTCCGCACAATAATTAACCTCGCGCAACGTAAGCACCGATAACTAAACTGTTCAACTGAAGCGTAATTAATAAAAAAACAATTAATTAAAACAGTATTAATCAATAATTAAAAACATTAAATAGAAAATCAAACATGCACAGACCATCCGCAAGCGACTTGGGTTGGTTATGGTATCTCAATCGCCAACTGTCTTTTCAAATTTGGGGGGTTGAAATTCCCCAAAACCCGTTCCTTTTTGAGGGAAGACGAGAGATCGATGTTATACACACACATGTGAGAGAGTCAGACGGCTAGAGATGCTCAAAAATTTGGAGTAGCCCCCCGAGCTACTCCAAATTTTGAGGGTCTCTAGCCTGTCGAACTCTCTCCCTCTTCCCATGTTGAGAGACGATCTCTCGCCCTCATTTTGAGGAACCCCTCAAAAAGGAGACTAGAGAGACTCAAATTTGGGGTAGATCAAGCGATCTCTCGCGTGTTTTTGGGGGAGAAATTGGGGGAAGAGGCTCAAATTTTGAGGAGGATGGTACGGGTACAGCATCCAAATCCAGGAATAGGGAGAGAATTCTCAGCCGCTGTTTTCGGCATGAGACACTTCGCCTTTGCTCGTGATAAAGACTGCGAGAAGAAAGAAGGAACCAAAAGAGAATAGGATATATGTAGTGTGGCCAGACGCATAGATCAATCACAGAACGTTGTAGCCTAGGTTTTTCGCAATGAAAATAATTTTCAGAAAAGCTTTTTGACTGATATGTTTCATTGTCACTTCAATGCAACTTTTAGTCGAGAATCTTTTTTTTGAAAATCCCACGCAACTCCACGCTACTCCAATCTCAAGGCGAGTTCATGGAATTGTGTGACTCTCTGAGTTGCGCAATTTTTCAACGATCAGTCAGCCCTTTTCATGTATTTTCAATTTATTCCCATGTCGTAAACTTAATTACTTTTTTTCACAGACTAACGTTTTTCAACTATTCGAAAATTACACGAATGCTGTCGGACTACATCTACGCCGGATGCATCCTAGGAATCGTGAGTTATTTCCTCCTTTCCCCTTTCCATTTTCTTTGCAGGCCGGCCTGTTCGGCGTGTTCATCAATGGCCTGGGGATCTACACGGTGAAGCGATGTCAGATTTTAGTTAGCCGTTCTTGAAATTTCTCTTTGATCGATTGTACACCTCGTGTTGCAAAACATTCCCGTTACGAATGATATCGCTTGGAATAGTGTCTTCATTTACGCAACGATATTTGTTACTGTCCAATCTATCGTCATTTGCAGGCGCCCATCTGCACAATTCCTTCGGCTACCTCTGCCTCTTGCACTGCATCGCCAATTCGGGAGTGTGCGCAACTCTTGGGTTCCCGCGCCCTCGTGATCAGTGGCGAGTGAAAGATCGCGAATAGAGCAGATGATCAACAATCCATCAACTAGTCACATAACGTTGCACAACTTGCAGGAAAGCTGAAGTCATCACCTCAGAAGAAATAGGCAAGCGAATTGGTCAGGTAAGAAGTGGAAATTTTTCAGTGAAATGTAATGAAATTCCAGCTCAATGTATTTTTCTGGGATGCGTGCGTCTATTCGCATTTCTCCATCTCAATCAATCGATTCATTTGCATTACCTTTCCGATGAAGGTACTTCAGTCGTCATCTACTGCGCAGTTCGATTTTCTCAGGCATCAACGTTTTTCACGCCTCGCATCATCGGAGTGTTCATCGGAATCCCCTGGTTGCTGGCCGTCTTCCACATCGTTCCCTACTTTTTCGGTTAATGATTCGTTTAACCCTTGATTTCATTTTCAATTGTAGTTGATCAGTGCGTACGATTCGCTTTCATGGACCTGGAACTTTGCACCGACTGAGTGCGGGTGAGTTTCGAAATGAGATCAATGCATTTTCTCTCCCAAAACAGTGTTATCATTGCAGCAACATAATCTCGATCTACTTCGACTTCACTACAGGCATGGTAGTGATGGGAGCGATGATTTGCGTTGATATGGGCACACTATTCAATCTGAGGAAGCTTCATAAGGTCCCACTCATTGAGATACTCCTAGTGAGATACGAGCAGAAATTGTTAAGGAAGCAGCTCTATCTGGTAAGGATTCATCCCAGAAGCGTTCGCTTGAGACCAAGTTCTTCATGCAGGTTCTATTTCCCAGTTTTGTTTGAAAACCAACCCTACAAATAAATTTCAGAGCCTCTGCCAGTCGGCAATTTTCGCTCTCGAGCTATCCAGTTTCTATTTCATCTTTGTGAAATGATAAGCGCACACTTCTATCACCACTATCACAAGCAACGCGGGAAACGGATTGCCGGATGGGAATAAAAGAGGACAAATCAATCAGAATAATAACTTGTCACACTGACGCAATTCAGGAATTAGTGATAAACTCACCAATTACAAGAACGACGTGGTGCAAAGTAAGTTATTTAGTGCCGGAAATCTACCCACTTCTATGTGGATTCCGACACCAAAGGTAATCAACGTATTACCCTGACGAGCTCCTCACTCGCCTGTCCCAACGTGGACAAATACACCGCAGCGTATTTAGAATGCTTCAGCAAAACAGTCGAACCAAGAAGAAAGTCAGTGCCGGAGGAGAAATTCAGTGAATTGTGAATACTCTGGTCAAATACCTTGTAAACACGAAAATGCACGCGAAGTAATTATATTACTTTATAAAAACAAGGTGCCGTAAAAACAATAATTAATTCTAACGAGGTAAACACGCGAAATAGTGAAAACCAGCCGATAACAAACTCTAAACTTAGGGGCCACAACGTTCATAGCCGATTTTACGCTATGAGGTCAAAAATGTGCTCAAACTGTGCCTCAAGGACCCAATAGCCACATACTTTTTAGCGTTTGTGAATATCTCATCTCTAACAAAAGTAATGTTCAGAAAACCACGCGCGCAAGGCACACCGGGCGAGAGGGGAAAGTGAGAGGGAGAGGGAAGGGGCGGAGCCTCTCTCGCGTGTGTCTCTCTCGCTCCCCCCCGCCCTCTCGCTCCCCTCTCCCCGCGGTTCACGCACACCTCGGGGAGACATGATAAAAATCTGAAAAAATGTCTAAAATTCCTGAAATATTCCATTTAGTCAGGAAATCTCTGGCCAAACTCGGTGTCAATACAGGAAGTGGCCGAAATAGCACTTTTAAATTTTCAGATCCATTTTTGACCTACTTATTGAAGTTGCACACAGTTTGGCCTTTGATATTTCGGTAGGAGGTAGTAATAGCTACCCAACGCGCTTTTGGACGAGTGATTTGGTTTAGAATGAGCTTTGTGCGCCCTCGTCTCGTTTTTTGGAGAAATCATGTCAACACAAAGTGGGCGGAGCTTGTGGCCCCTATCTAAACTAGGAACAACTGACTGAAAAAGGAAAAGTCCTCGAAATTCGAGCGAAGAGAAGATTCTAGAAAGTTAGGAAAACACGGCTACCGTAACTAGCGAAACATTTTGTGCTACGCACACAACAACAAACTGACTTATTTTAAATAAATAATTAAATAAATATTTAATTTACTACTAATTATATAATTACTGTTGCGCGGAACCAGTGGCAGGTCGTCTTACTCTAACTAACTCGCATTGATTTTTCCTCTCGTTATCTCATCTTGCTCTTACAATTACTGCATTGCGTTATCTAGTATCCTTCTTTTTTTGCAGACCTTCTTGCTAACGACGTTCGCTTGGGTTGCCTGCCATGCCTGTGATGGGTTAGTAACGGGACGTCAAATTTAAGTTGTGATCACCTCTTAAAGCTTGATTCTGGACCTCTTCCATGCGAGGAAGGCCCTACACCGAGAGAGGAGGGGAACCAAAGTCTCCCTTGTTTCGTCCAAAAAGGAGCGATCGACTGGAACGCAAGCTTGATTTTTTGGATGAATCATTGTTCCTCAGTTTCTCACTACAGATAAAGTTTATAAATATTTCCGTGAAAGCCATGACAAAGAAAAAGAAGCATGGATATGGCAGTCAAAACTAATCTGCATTCTCAGCCGACCGTAAGATCTACGATTCATCCGATCTCAGATGAATCAGCCTACATGCAAGCGCCGTAATGGCAGAATAAATGAGTATTAGCATTATGATGTGCACATATCTCCATCTTTGAAGGTTGTTGTTTCAAATAAAGATTTCACTGTATTATTAAATTGGATGTCAGCCTACTGATAATTTCCATTTTATTGCGCTTTTAACGTCAATTTGTTTAAATTCTTTCAATAATAGTATCCATTAGATACTCGGACAGCTTTAATTTTTATTGTTTTTTGCTTTTCTGCTTGCTATAGATGATCAGCTCAATCACTGAACGCAATGATCCAGACGCAAACTGATCGAGATTTTTAAAAAAAAGGTCGATCTCAATAATGACTTACTGAGAAAATGTCCACATGATCGACTCATAGCGAGGTATTATTATACTTGATGACATTGGTCTTTGAGAGCACTTCAATAACAACATACGATATCTCAACATTTTCTCAGCAGCATTGATCATCTCGGAATCATCTCAGAATCAACACAGATGGGCGACTTCGACATGAGCAAGGATTATCAATTAGCAGGGGCGATTCTATTCGTGGTGAGATTTTTATTGCTTTCGATCGTTTACAACAGTTCTCACTTGTTTCGAAAGTAGTGTCCATCTCAAGTGATGGCTGAACAATACTATGAATGGCTGCACTCTACTATGACATTGTAGGCGGACTTGCGAAGCCAATTAAAACTGATAACATACAGTATTACAGATGGCTTCGATAGGCCTGGCTTGCAACGTAACTGTTGTCACATTTTTACGAACGATGCCCTCACTCAGCGGCTCTTTCGGCAGTCTCACCCTATCACAAGTTTGTCGATTCCAGAGACATCCTACACTCGATAATTTCAGGCAATCGTTGACACCATGCACCAACTTCTGTATACATTCTATGTTGCGCCGGCAATATTTTTGTGAGTTTAGCAAAATTGTCTCTTTCATTTTCAAATTCAGACAAAGCAGTGCCATGTATGCTATTTCGGGAGAGATCGGTTATGTCGGGATGACAGCGTATCAGGTAACTTAGGTTTTTGAAAACCGTAAATAGCATTTTTAAGATCTGCTGCTATTCTCATTTGTGCATCTCTATCAATCGATTTGTCGCTGTTTGCGCGCCAATGACGTATTTGTGGATATTTAGGTAATACCACAATATCATCGACACCAGACGTTATTAGCTCTGTGAGCGTAAATCAAAGAGCATCTGAATAATAAGAGACCTTTACTATTCAAAGAGCATCTGCTCACATGATCATTGTGCACATCTCGCACAATTTTCAGTCCGCAAACAACTCGAAAAGTGATAATCGGTTGCTGGGTGATCGGATTCTGTCACATGACGTGGATTATGAAGATCAGTAGGTGTCATTCCTTAGATTCAAATTTTAAAATATTTGTGAATGTTGATCTGATCAAAACACTGACAGAACAGTGTTCACTCTTTCTCCCTGAGAAGTCATGGATCTGGTCCCTCACTGATACGCCTTCGTGCGGCTTTATCATGTGGTGAATGCTCAATATTTTGTATTTCCTGATAATAATTAAATTCAGGTACGCTGACTTCATGGTCAACTCGTCTCTTGTCCTCACTGTTGCAATTCTCGATATCACTTCCATCACGCGCCTTCATTGCATGAAAGTTCTACAAGTGAACCATTTGTGGAGGACAATTAATTCGTGATCATTACCATTTTAGACGGACACGAATTCCGTACAAAAACGAAAAGCACTGAAAAATCTTACGTATCAGGTCAGAAATGAAAACGATGAAAACTTATCGAAAATCTGCAATCCTCAGGCCGCTCTGCAGGGAATCTGTTTTATTTCGGAACTCATTACATACTTCATTATCTCGTACTACGCAAGAGACAAGTGGGAACTATTCGCGCTGACTTCGATCGCTTGGTGTCTTGTCAATGGAATGGATGGGTAATTCATTTATTGTTAGAAAATTAAGACAAAAAGTCCATTTTCAGGCTCACAGTGCTCGCTTGCAATAAAGACTTCAGACGACAGATCAAGAAACTAGTGGGACGTGAGCATTTTCCCAGAAACTTGCAACAAACTCCAATAAAGGAAAGTAAGTGCCATTTGTAGGTGAAGTAACGCAGCAGCAGCAGCACGGGACCACCACTGTCCTGTCTAGCCAAGGTCCGCAATCTGCAATAAGTCTGGCCTCCGTGTCGCCTGGCATCTCTAGATAATACATATTAGAAAGAGATAGTATATCACTCGTCAATTAACTTCGCCTGTATGAATATGTCTGACAATAGCTTGAAATGATAACTTCACATAGGTACAAAAGAATATTGAATTTTATTTCGAGATTCCGAGTTCAACAAAGACCATTTCGCTCTTTGCAGAGATATTTCACTATTTCAGTCATGTGAAATGTTTCAGGCTCTTGCTACATCTTGCACATTTCACCAAGAAAAACCTCACCTGTTCACTCACTGATTGATCCTCTAAGATGGCGTGAAATGCTTAGATGAGAGGCGAAGTGGTGTGGTAGTGTAGCAGAATCATCTGCTAGGAAACGTTTCTATAATAGGCGGTTGGAAGAGTTTTTCACCTTACTTGTCAAAAATTAGCACTGGCGCTTGTCGCTAGGTTGCCGTTAACATTCTAAAACACCGAAAGTCAACTAGAATGTCCTCCATTCTCTGCAACAATAGATCTGAGCCTCGCTATTTCCCGGATCAGGAGACGCCCTACTGCCTCTATCCCAAGGAGACTCTCGCAGAGTTCAAAATCATTCGTCACGTAATGACGGTATGAAGTTGTTATTTCTCGAGGAATTATTTATTTTCCAGTGCGTTTCCATCCTGGTTGCCGTGTTGTGCACATACATCGTAATTGCTTCAAGATCACTGACTCGAGTGTACAGCTACATGCTCGTTGTTTTACTGGTATGAAACAGAAGTCTCTCAACGAAAATAACATAAAATCTGATTCTTTTGTCAGCTCGTCTGGACGTCAATTGACGTTGTGATACAGTGGGTTGTCGACCCAGTGTTTCTCTTCCCTGAACTGGGTGTCTATCGACGATCGCCAGTTCTCAACCTGCCCATCACGGCTGGCGCTTCCGTGGTTTGCTTATTGCTTGTAGTACCCATTCGTCAACATCTGTTTAGGCGCTCGCACAATCGCTGGTTATGTTTGCTCTTGTAGTGTACATGGCCCTCTTCCTTTATCGGCATCAGGTGAATGGATTATTCTTTTTGATGGATAATTACTAAAACAACAATATTGAAGGTGCTCGTCGCGGTTGGATCTCGTTTCAAAATACCTGACAAAGCGCGAATAGTGTTTCTCATTGTGCTCTCGATTCCCTACTTGGCAGGCGGTGTTGAGTTTTACGTCAGTTTGTTTATCTATGTTTTGTGAAATAAGACATTTGCTTCAGATTGCATGCGTTCCAGCGATTCCTCGGTTCCAGACGGTCGGTGTTCAGAAATTTATTTTCTTGTCACGACAAATTAATATTCAATATTCTTTTTGTTATAGTGGTTGTCTGAAGAGTTCTTCTCGACTGGTTTGATTGCTGCAAGAGTGGATTTCTATCTCATCGATAGAGTTTGGTATATGACTCTAATATTCGATGGGCATTTCGCTTGGATGTTCGTTACAGCGGTGATTTTTGTCGTTGTTATTTTTGAAACCTGCATCAACTTTCGGAGCATCCAATTCGATTATAGATCGCCACACACACGTACAGTATTCTAAGGAATATAAAAAGTATGAGTTTAAAATCGCAGACTTTGCATCGCGTTCTAATTAGATCCCTTATTATTCAGGTAAACACTCTGAATCAGCTAAAAAATATGTTGAGATATTTTTTTAAAAAATTCTTGTAGGCTCTTACTCCGGTAGTCTTTATCATTTTGCCCATGACGGCAGTATTACTCACTCACGTCTTCGTTATCAATCAGTATTCAGCATTTATCAACGAACTGAGTTTGGAAAATAACATAAATTATGAAAAAAAAATATCCCAATTAAGAAATTCTTCCATTCGACGTGCTTCTTGTCGTCATCTCATTCCATGCTACATCACACTCTATTGCACTAATTGGTACTACGCCAGCATTCAGAGCGAAACTAACCCAGGTAATGCTCCGAGCTCGCACTCGGATAGTAAAAGCCATGCAGGGAGTTATCTCTAGCAAATCAATTCACTTTTCGTATATTTGAATAATCTCCTTACAGATGTTGTCCGTATTCGGATGGCGCACACCCACAGAACCTCTCGTTCAATTGGCCGGAGGACAAGCATCGTTCACAGCATCATCTGTCGCTCCCAACATAGTATAAATTGTCACTCGAAAACTTCTTGACTGGTCATTCCTATGAAATCACACATTACCATGCTGTTTGATAAAAAGGTTGGACTAGTGTTGAATTAGAGTCGTACATACAAATATTTGGTCAGTAGACGAGAACCTTTCTCGAGCGAGGGACGAATTGTCTGCAGTACGAACGAGAGAATTGGAACCGTCGGTTCTTCTTCTCTTTTCCGTATCGAAACGCTCTCTAGTGTGCGTAATCTATCGCTACGTCGCTCGTCTATCAAGGCCGAACTCTTTCCACCACTCGGTACGCATTTCCGTCCATTTTCAATTCAAAGTTCCTCTGCTTAGTTCGCAAATTTTGTCATGTCCTCTACGAGTCGTCTATCCATTTCAACTGTGAAGCGCTCAGATGACCAACTTTCGCTTGTTCTCGCTGAGCCTGCAAATTGCCTTCTCGGCCATGGGCCCTTTAGCATACTCCACGACATTTCTCAACACACCCGTGCAGGAGTTTAGAGTAAGCAGTAATTCAATCTATGAATTGCATCAGGCACATTTAGGCGTATCTCAACGAATCTTACAATAACCAACTCACCACTGGCGAGTACGACTCGATGTGGAATTTGACGCAGAATATCTGGTGATTTTGTGAAATAATAAATTGATGAATCTCAAACTTGCAAGGTTGGTCGGATTTCTGATTGGCATGGTTCTATCGCCGCTGATTAACGATCGATTCGGCAGGAGAAGTTTGTTTATTTTTGTGATTTTGTCCAAAAAAATATTTCCAGTTGGTCTCCTATCTGGCAACATTTCTAATCTATGCATGGCTATTTTGCAATGGGCATCAGTTCATTTGTATCTGCCTTCGTTGTTACTGATAGGTGCGTTTCTCTATTCATCCAATTCGAAAGTGTAAAAGTAAGTAATTTACAGGGCGTTTCTTCTCTTCTATTGCGGCAGCTATTGCCTTTCAGTGCATCGTTTTGTATTTGCAGGTAATGCTAAAGCCAGGTCTAATTATCAAATTGTTCAGGAATTTCCGCCCAGCTCCAAAAGAGGCATTTGCTCTTACACCTCCGATATCGCGTTCTCATTTTGTCAGTTCACAGTATCGTTTTCAATCTATAATAGCTAGAACATTCAGTTAGTTTCGTCGGCATGACTCTGGGAACGAAGCAGCTCCTCGGGGATAATCTCTCGCTTCTAACAGCCGTGCTGATAGTCCTTTGTAAGAACAAATTATTTGATTAAGCTAAAGACTGCAAACATTTAGGCACCGTATCTGTCCTTCTCACACTACGCTTTCATGAATCGCCAAAATACCTGCTCCTAAAGAAGAGAGACGAGTGCGTCTTTGCTTTTTGCCAAATCGCTAACCATTTTTGACCAGCGTTGCCGCGCTTGCTTCTGTTCGGTTCTTCCACGGCACTGATGATTCCGAATCGACCAAACGATTTATCGAGGAGCTTCGTGCGGTTTGATGGAAGGGTATGGTTTATGAATTTTAACGAATTGCACAGGAAGGAGGTGAAGACGACTCGGCAGCTCATTCACTCAGCGATGTTGTTGAGATATTCCGCGACCCCGCGTTGAGGAAAACCGTGTTGCTCGGTCTGGCTGCTGTAGAAGTGCTATTCTCACTCTCCATCAGTCAGCAAAATACTCCGCTCTGCAGATGACCATTCCGCTCTGGACTCTCCTGTTCAACTCCACTGATCTGCTACTGGATCTGAATGCGAGCATGTAATTATTTTTTAATTTATAATTAATGAATACATTTAATCGTAGGTTCGTCGCGCAATGGACGTCTTCCGGAATGGTCGTCGGCTATTTCATCGGCACGATTATCGGAATGTTTCTCATCGATCGGTGTGTCAATTTGAATTTTCCGAATTTCGACATTTATTTTTCAGTCTCGGACGTCGCGCGCTGCTTATTCCCTGCTCTGCACTTTCAGTGACTTGCACCGTCGCAGTTGTGGTTGCATTTTACATGAAGCCAATCGTAAGCCATCAAATTGTAGATTATAGAAAACCTTTTCTTTCGCATATTGCTCATGCAGAGTTCATTGCCGTTGCTGCGATGTTGTTCAACGGACTCGTTTTCGGGTAATATCAATATCAAAAATGACGAAACGAGTGATTTGCGTCAGGACCGGCATAACTTCCATTGGGTGGTTCATTGCTCCGGAACTATCGCCACAGAGATACCGTAGCCTCATTCAATCGATTGTTGCTGTATTGAATACGGTATTCTTTTAGCGTTTTCAGATATTATTATTGATTAATTCAAGGTACAATCCGCCGCCTTCACGTTTGCCGTAATGCCACTCTACCGCACGTGAGTTATTTCTTTGGTGCTGTTGCATTTCTCGTTTTATCATAACTAGAGTGTTGCAGGTTCGGTGCCTGGATCTTCCTGGTTCTTTTTTGTCTCGTTTGCACTATGTGCAATGTCTTTCTATACCTCGAATTGCCGGAAACGAAGGGTAAATTTGAAATTTAGGTCTCAATTTATTCGATAATTTGAGGCCGCACAATCTCGGAGATTACGCAAGAAGTTCGTAATGGAACACAAATGAGAAAACCCAAACTGACTAACAACGAGTTATGAATTATATATAAATTTCATTCTAATTTCATTCGTATGAATTTCATTCTTTATAGGAATTTAGTCGTCTTGATAAATATTTGTATTACATTATTTGTTCCGATTGTGCAATCGGTACACAAATGTGTCGTCTGTAAATACTCCCAGCATCCGATAAATCTCGAAGTTTTCGTCGCAATCTTCAGCCCCTCGCTGCAAAAGATTTTGAGGGAAAAGATTTTGAGGAATAGAGCTCCAAACTTTTTAAAAGTTTTTTTAGTCTCAAAAAGAAACCTCCATGTTGAAGATGAGCATGAACAGCTCTCCTATCCTTGCAGCGCAGTCAGTCAAGCGGAGATCATCTCTGCGAAAGAAGCATTTTCCAGCACGCGTTTCACTTCAACAATACCTGTAATAAGCCTGCAGCTCCCTGAGTACTTGCTGTCTGTATCGCTCGGCAACCTGAGCTATCTCGTCCCGCATGTTCATACAATCTGATTGATTTTTATTTAATCTTTGTATTATAATCGGAAAATGATTGCGAGTAAGCCACCTTTAATCCAGAATGTGAGCATAAGCACTGCATGGAACTCGACGTCGTCCAAATTCGCTTGGCGAACGGTAACGCGAGATGAGGGAAGGATGCTATTCATCCAATTGTTGAGAACTCTAAAAAGAATAACCTGCCACTAAGGAAATGCAATTTCACACTCACTTTTTTGCCTCGTCAATTGTTCTTTCGTCTTGATTCGGACAATCGTCGAAGAAGTTCTCGACTATGTCGACAGACATGTACGCAGTGTAATTACCGAGCGACCTGCAAGTTAAGTTTTCAGTTCAATCGAGACACGAAAAATGTAAACTGACTTGCTCAGATCATCGGGAAACACTTTCTCTGCGTGAATTGCGGAATCTAGCAGAAATATTCGGTAATAGTAGCTAACCGCGAGCTTCCACTAAACCATTTCTGTTAAATCTTTTTTTTGTGATTCTTAACACTCACTCGTTCGTCCTCTGAGAATGTTGAAAACTCAGGAAACATCGCCTCGGCGAAATCAAGAATTGCGGTTAGGTAAAAGCGAGAAGATGTGTTCATTATGCCGTACGACGTTGGTAGAATTTCCTGACATATTCAACGTCCAAAAATGGATGAGGCGAATTCACTAACATACTCTTCGGCATGCATTTTCGAAAGAGGAGGTGGGCTGGGACGCGCATTCAGTTCGCCATTGCGACGCATCGCGCACATCATTCTAAAAATTCGTAGATTTTTAAATGTGACTTAAATTAATGCCTCACTTGTAGCAAATCGCACACTTGTCCAGTAGATTTGGTTGTGCGTTCTCGATGCTCAATCGATCAATGTCGGAAAGGTCAGGAAGAGTTTGAGACTTCTTCACAAGCGTGTATTCTTCTGGCGGCTCTGAGGATTGACGCACAAAACTTTCGAAACGATCGAATCGACAGCGTTTACACGCAAATACGCCGTCTGGAAAAAAACAACGTTGTTTCATATTCCACAAGAACAATTACCCAGCATCATGCTGCATCTGCTCGCATCTTCTCGACAGGCGTATGGCTTTTTTCTGCGCGCTTTTCTGAGTAATCGGACATTTTAAGATGAAAAAATAATGGTATCACCGATAGAAGACAGTGCACGCTCGGCAGGCGTCCACTCCATAATGGACAGAAGTGGTCGGAGCCCCGCAAATCAAACATTTTCGAATCAACGAGAGCGCTGACGGCTCCATGTTCTACTGACAACGAATACCCACACGAGGGAGACGAACGCGCAACTGGAATATTTTCCAATGTCGCTCAGGGAACGCGATTGTTTGCGCCGCCGCCACACGCTCCCCACTCATTCGCCCTTTAGTGGCACTGACAACAACGGAATGAGCAGAGATCTATGATTCTAATGAAATACTTCACACAATTGAAGAGATTATAAATATCCACTCATTTTTGCTTCTACGATGGTTTTTTTTTGCGAAGAGCACTATTTGCCTCAAGTCAGGTAGGCAATGCTGATCTCTCGCTCTCTCTAACCTGTCAGAGAGACGCGAGACAAGTGCACACGTGGATCGCGCCACGTCCCAGCTGACACGTGGCCTAAGGTGACGAGAAAGCCGCTTTCTCCTCAGCATGCCCTCTCGTTCCCACCATTGCCATCTCCCTTCGATCACTACCTGCTCTGAGTCCAAATCGGTCCTCTCTGCTCCTCTCTCTATCTGATGTCTTCCTCCGCCAAGCTCCCTCTGCTCCTCTTCGACGTCGACGGCACTCTGACGACGCCCCGACTGAAGATAACGACCGACCTGGCAGAGTATCTGCAGGAGCTGAGAGCAAAGGGTGAGCTACTGATAATGGCCCGGATCTGATCAAGAATAGTCATCTTTTCCTTTCAAAATGCTCCTCTCTTCCTCAGGCGTGCCTCTGGCGGTGGTGAGCGGGTCGGACGTGAAGAAGTTGACGGAGCAGCTGGGCGACTCGCTCGAGGACGTCCAGTCGCGATTCGACTACGTCTTTACAGAGAACGGACTCGTTGGATTCAAGGTGAGTAGTGTCATCGATGGATAAAAGTGCGAGCCTTGTCATATCTGGGATGTAGAATTCTATGAATTCGAACATCGTTTATAATCAATTTAATTTTGACGATCTTCTTGACCTATTGAATTCCTGGAGCAGAACTGAAGTGCTTTCAGGGCACCGCTCCCCTGCCCGTGGCCTCGAACCAGTCTCGTCTGGGCGAGAAAGACCTGCAGCGTCTGATCAACTGGGCGCTCGCCTACTTGTCGCGCCTTGAGCTTCCCTGCAAGCGGGGCACCTTTGTCGAGTTCCGAAGCGTGAGTTGCTTTGTTTTGGAAATCTTGTTGTTGTTGTTGTTGTTTTCAAATCTTGTTTTTGTTTAGGGTATGCTCAACTTCTCGCCGGTCGGCCGCAGCTGCTCGTACGAAGAGCGCATCCAGTTCAATGAATACGATAAGGAGCAAGGCATACGGTAAGAAGTGGGGTAATTGATTGATTTCAAAATCAGAAGTAATATTCGGAAGCAGTGCCGGCCTTAGCTTGTTGCAGCGTCGCCTTTTCTTTTATTCGAATGCTTTGCAGTGTCAAGTTTGCGGAGGATATGCGCAGCGATTTTGCCGACTTAGATGTGGAGGTAAATAGTTGATTTTTAAAAGAAATATATAATTAACCAATTAAAAGGTGGCACTGGGCGGACAGATCTCTGTGGACGTGTACCCGCGCGGATGGGACAAGACGTACTGTCTGCGGTATCTGGAGGGCGAGTACGAGGTGAGAGAGAATAATGAAAACTATATCATGGAAACGATATAGATGGTGCATGAATGTTAAGGGATCGGGATGTTTCCGAGACGATTATTGGTTCGGCGAGACAAGATTAGGGATGAGGGCAGAAAAAAACAAATAAAAGCTCTGCAGTCGATCCACTTCTTTGGCGACCGCACAATGGAGGGCGGAAACGACCGCGCGATCTTCCTCGACTCGAGGACCGTCGGGCACGCCGTCAACGGCCCCGACGACACCAGGGAGCAGGTGCCGGATGAAACCACTTGCAAATAATGCAAATAAGCCAAGAAATTTAAAAAAAAAAAGAATAAATCATTGCAGATTTCGGCCGTACTCGAGGGCCTCATCGACTGATCGCCTTCGATTTAGTTAAATAATATTTTTCAAATTTATTGTATTGTTTCTCCGGGCAATTCAACGAGCTTATTTGGATAGTTTGAGTTGTTTATGCGAAAAAATATTTTGGTATTCCACTAAAAGTATAAAATGATTACGTCTGTCTGTCCGTCTGTTTGTCTGTCTGTTTGTCTGTTTGTTTGTTTGTTTGTTTGTTTGTCTGTCACGCTCCAAAAAAAATGCCTGGAAAACCACTTTAACGTCGTCGTACAGACCCAGGGCCGGTACCAATCGACTTGTCATAAAAAGTTACACTTAAAAAATCAATACCTATTTCGTCATCATTACGCAATATGACGTAATCCTTACGCAATAACCCGTTTTTCGCGTGTAACTCGGCGCTAACTTGACCAAATCACTCGAGCAATGAAC
>LS582899.1:26174-74693 GCA_900490775.1 Pristionchus maxplancki
CGAGAGAGTGAGGGAACGACCCATCGCCTCTAGAGGAGAGACAGCGAATGAGACCCCATTACGCGTTTTCAGACCCTGAAAACGCGTAAAGGAGGGAAGGGAGAGAGCGAGAGAGTGAGGGAACGACCCATCGCCTCTAGAGGAGAGACAGCGAATGAGACCCCATTACGCGTTTTCAGACCCTGAAAACGCGTAAAGGGGAACGAGGAAGAGGAAAGAATTGAAACATATTCGATTTCCAGGTATCCGTCTTCTCTTCTCGATGGCGTTGAGTTCAATGAAGTCAATGAAGCTCCAAGAAAAGGAACCATTGAATGAAAAACCCCTCCACGATCACTGATAAAAATATTATTTTTTAATGAATGTGTTATAAACAAAAAAAAATCAGCGAACAGTGAACGAACTACGAATTATGATGAAAAATAAACTGCATTGTGCACCTAAACAGGATTTTCTGAAAAAAATCACATCATCGGAAAAAGCGCAACAAAATGTCGCACATTGAACATTATGTGGAAATTTTAAAATTTTATGATTTTCCGTACAAAAATCTTGTACGCGAGTGACCCTAAACTCAAAAGTATAATTTCATCTTGGTTAAAATAGTTTCAACCGTCTTATATAACAAACTCGAGAGATGGCTGCACTGCTTGCAGTTGAGCGTACAATATTTCTCTGTATTGCCGTATTTCTCGACACAAGAGCCTTGCCGTTGCCTCTAAACTATTGTTGCACTATTGCTCTGCCACACGTTTCTCACACATTTCAGCAACTTTCCGTGCGGCGTGCGTAGTGTATTGCGGATGTTGTGCACGTGATTACTTTCTCTCTCGTCGCGCTCCTCTTATCAGTGCCATCTCTCTCTAACCCGAACGAGACGCAACCCACCAATGTACAAACTACTCCACAAGGTACCCTTCATTCGCCGCACCTGCCTCGTCAGAACTGCCCTTTTCTGAGCAGCAATGGCGCCCAATACGTAAGTGATCACATTGTACCAAAATAGTGCGATTTTCAAAGAATGTTCGTTTTGCAGTAGTTTTCGCGGCAAGACAGTCATTATCACTGGCGCTTCTCGAGGCATCGGCAAATCGATCGGGTTGAGACTGGCCAAGGTAGGTCAGATGAGGTTACCGTAATCCCAATATTCGTTGTAGGACGGCGCGAACATTGTAATCGCCGCCAAGACGGCTACTCCGCATCCGAAGTTGCCCGGCACGATCTATACTGCGGCCGAGGAGATGGAGAAGGTGAGTGGTCTTTGAGCCTGTAGAATTTCACGATCTGAAGAAGGTCAAGTCAAATTGTAGGCAGGAGGAAAGGCCCTGGCGTGCATTGTAGACGTCAGAGATCAGGCGTCCATTCAGAAATGCGTCGACGAGACGATCGCAAAGTGAGTTTTTATGCCTCCTTCGCTTCAGACCTCGTCCTAATTCTTGCCAGATTCGGTGGCATCGACATCCTTGTCAACAATGCATCAGCGATTGCTCTAACCAGTGAGTATAATTCATAATTCTAATTCATATAGTTCTCACAAGTGTAGTATAATTCACATAATTCCTCTTCGAAGACACGCAAGACACGGACATGAAGCGGTACGACCTCATGCACAGCATCAACACGAGAGGCACCTATCTGTTGTGAGCTGTTTTTGTTGTTATTGATTCGAATCAATAACAAAACATAAAACAACAATTATCCAACAACGATCAGCACCAAGCTGTGCCTACCGCACTTGCGCGAGTCGGCCCGTCGCGGTCGCAACCCGCACATCCTCAACATCTCTCCGCCGCTCGCGATGGAGGGCCACTACTTCGCCGGCCATGTCGCCTACACAATGGCCAAGTAGGCATTCGTTATTGCGTTATGCGCAACACATTTATCGTGAATTAAATGAAAGACTTTCGAAAATCGCTAAATGCAGAGTGGGAATGTCGATGTGCGTGCTCGGCATGGCCGAGGAGTTCAAACCGGACGGAATCGCCGTCAACGCGCTCTGGCCTCTTACGGGTACTATTGAATTGCAAGGTTGAGTTGCATATGAAAGGTTGCAGTGATTCGTACGGCTGCCTTCGATAACCTCTCTGGCGACAGCGAGGGAAGAGGCTGCAGAACAGTGGAGATCATGAGCGACGCCGCGCATGTGATGATGAGCAAGCCGAGTGGGAGGTGGGAGAAATTCGACCCAATCCATTCGTTTGGAAGATGATGCAATTCAGCTATACTGGCAACTTTGGGATCGATGAGGACGTTCTGCGCGCGGAGGGAGTGAGGGATTTCGAGAAGTACGCTGTGCATCCGGGTGAGATTTCGAGATTATATTTCTTTGATTGGAAAAAATATTTCTTTTTTATTTCGAGAAAATTGACGTTGCAGGAGAGTTCCTCGGCCCTGATTTCATGATCGACCCGTCACAGTACGAAACATTCTGCACCTCCAAGCTCTAAACACAAATTTCCTCTTCAAATTTCCAGATAAAATATTATCGACCGATTATGTGTACGAGAATGACACCAAAAGGTTGAATATTTACCTCGAATTCCTTTGCAAAGAAACTCCAGAACACACTGAACACTGCACACGAATTTTTTTCTGTCAAATTTTTTTAGTTCCATTGGCTCCGAAGCATAGTGTGAAACTAAGTAATAAAGATAAACCTCAGCATGGGATGAATTACAGTTGACCGCGATAATTTTCGAATTAATGTTGAGTGAGCGAGAACGCTTAGGACAGCCAAAACAACTTCAATCGATCGAAGGACGTAGATTGAAGTATCTAGCATGCGTGCGTATTCGCGGAATTTCTGGAAAAGTGATAAATCGCGACTCGAAATTATCACCTGTCCGGGGTGTTGCGGGAAAATAGACATTTGATTCCGAGTTATTCTTCGAGAATAGCCGTTATGGTCGAGTAAAGGGTGGAAAAACGCCGGTAAAGTGACGTGAGAGACGGATGGGGCAAATGTAAAATGAATAGGTTGATAATGCGAACGAAAAAAAAATTATATTTGGTAGCAAAGCAACGCAATGCATTTATTAATAAACATATTTACATCTCAGATGGAATGATACACAAATTAAAATTTCGACTTTGATTGCTGCAAGCTATCATTCTTTGAAACAACTGTGGTCCTTGCAGAGCCCCGTGCTGCGAGTTTAAGAAATCTAAAAGTATTAAATCGCAGCAGTTCAAGAAACGGGCATGCTCACTTTCGGTACGGCGGAATGTAGTACATGTTTATCAGTGGCGAAACTAACGCGAACAAGCTGCTCATCTGAACGTCTCTGAGGGATTACTCATTATCGTTATCCCTTCTAGACGTAATCGTTTGTTCTGGTGAGAGACTCAAATAGCCATTTCCCTGGCAGAAGGCCCAGTTGTCTCTCGCCTAATTCCGGTTCTCATCCGACCTATCGCCTTCCCACTCACGACCAGAACCGATCGTTGTAGGGTGGGCGAGTGCACGATGCCGATGACATCGAGAAGCCACAGTGAGCAGGCGCCCATCGACCCCAGCGGCAGCAACATTTGGGCAGTCAGAGAGCGATAAATCACGTGGTGGTTGTAGCGATCGGCGTAGCTCTGACGTCACCTTTTTTTACCGAATAGGCCATTTGACCATACCAGGTTCTTGATTTCAGAGAATAGTTTTCTACTCAGCCACAGAAGTGCGAGGAATCCCACAAAGTAAGTAGCGATGTTGCAGGCGACGGAGAGTCGCGGAAGCATATTTTCCGTCAGCCCGCCGGCAAGGTCGTATGCGCTGCACGTGCGGTCGCAAGGGCACTCGGGAAGGTCGTACGAACCGCCGAAGAAGGACACCATCTGAACCATCGATTTGAATCCAAGTTGAACGCTTGCCTTACCGCAACCATGACAATAAGCGCAAAAATGGCCATCTGCAAGAGTGCCCAGAGCCAGCGCAGTTGTTGTCGCTGAGCTACGGTAGTTTTGAGCACCCAGAGACGATATGCGAACGAGGCAACGAGGAGGAGGATGGAGTAGGCGACTGATGTGACGTGCGTGCCTCGAATTGGTGATTAAATGAAGAAAATAGGCACTCGAACTACCGACGAAGAAATGGCAAGTGTGTGCTGAGAGAAATGTGCACGGTCCGACGTAGTCTAGCATCATTCGGCCTCTGAGGTTCTCCAACCAACTCATGGGGAATAGTTGAACAATTTAAATAATGCCAACCTCGCTATGCTCATACAATTGCAGAATGAGGAGAACAGATCAACGCATGCAATGTTCAATAACAATTTTGAGTAGGATGCCAATGATTTGGGAGTTCTGAAAAGTTCCCCAAAATAATAAGATTCAAAAATTTAAAAAAAACTTATTGACGAACTTATGCAAGATGATAAAAATGTAGAGTGAGTTCGCAATGATGGCTGTAACATCCAGTGTTGTAAGCACAACGATCTGAAGAATTTCACCACCCAGAAGCATTCATTTGTCGTTCATCATTTCATGTCAGCTTGTTAGCGGACATCGAGCATGACAATACACTGGCATGAGCTCTCTGGAAAATTGACATCTGTTATGATTCATCTTTATTTGATGGTTCACTGCTTACTTCAATAAAGTACGATAACAGTGCCTGAAAAAGTAGCAATTTATGCTTCAAGTAGCTGGGTGGTTTGATAGATTGAAGACTGATCGATTGATTGCTTTTAGATTGCAACATCAGAGAGTATGCAAGTAAACAAAACAAAGGTGAGCGATCATCGCATTTCAAATATATTTTTGAGAAATTCATTAATTCGTTGTTAACGTAGGAATCGCAACGACTTTTTCATCGTGACTTTCTTGGAATAGCGATATGAACACTCTGAAACAAGACGTTGAAACTATAATAAAATAGATTTAGACCTCTTGTAATGATCGACGTACGACAGAACAATAATCGGCGAAAAAATAGCCGTGGTTTCTCCGATCTGAAATTTTTTTGAATTGATTTTCGAAAATCGGGATACCATCATCGTTGACGATTCGAGTGCCGTACTGTGAACAATGTCGGCGAAACCAATAGTGAAAGTGATTCCAGCAAGGATTTGAATAAATGGAAGCAACGCTTGTGCTGTAAGCATCTGAAACATGCTATTCGAGCGAAACAATCGGAAAAAACAGCACAAAAGCGAGTCAGAACACGAAACACTTACCGATACAAATTTTCGATGCATTTTGGCGCTGTTCACACTGAGTGAGCCGGAAGTTCGATCAATGGACGACAGTATGCGTGATCTACAACTAGTAGTGAAAACAATAACCCGCCAAGACTCACCTGACAAATAATGTCAAGATGAAAAACGGTATTATGAAGATAACGAGAAGGAAAACAGTCGTGAGCATTCCTAGCGTGCGCACGTCATATTGACCGGAAATCACATGCTCAATGAACACTTTTTAAGTTACACAAACCTGTTATAGCGCTATACTTGTCAGCATCGAAGTCCGGTCTCAAAGCGCGGGCTGTCTTTAACAAATCACGCCCGACCGAAGCCTCTCCCCTCGATGACAACATTCCCGCCTTATTTCGCACTTATTTTGTGGAAAATATGAAAGACTAACACCAAGGAGGACCGCGGGCAGGCATAAGCATCCCAGAAACAGGATTGTTTCTCTCGCAGTCGGCGACCTTCCTTGGACCAGCAGAAGGCGATAGACGAATGATGCCAAAATCGTGAGAGACTGTATTGAAACAATTACTAGATAGTTGTTAAAAGTTGCATGCCGATAGTGCCTCCCCGAATAGCATAGTGATGGTTGCGACGTCGCAGAGTGTGCTACCGAAATATCCGCAGGGGCCATAGAAAACGTATATCATTGCCCATCCAAGTGGCACGATTCTATAAATTGCATTGGTTTGCGATGTTCACGGTTCGTTACCTCATCATTTCGCTGGCGCCGCCAATCGCGGAGAGTAAGTCGAAGAATGCATGGAACTTGATGAGTATGCCAAAGTTGGAGAAGGCGGGCGGTGTGTGGCGAAAGATTATGATGATCAAAGTTAGATTTAAAGAAATGGAAATGATTGCGAAGGAAGTGTGAATGGCGATGACGACGGATTCGGTCGATATTGACATTTTATATGAAATGTAATAGCATGAAACAACTACTTGTAAATACAGCGGTTGTATGTCTTTATCAATAATTACATGGCAGGTGATTGGATAGGGAGTATTTGTCGGAGATATTTATTTTCAATAGCCAGGAGACAAGACGACAAGGAAGAAGAGTTCATCATACACAAATCACATTTATATCACAAACTGTTCTGTTGGTTATCTATTTCCAAGACGAGGTATACAATGAGAAATACGTTTCCGTGTCAGAAGTCAATGAATTGCTTCTGATCTTCTGCTCAGGATTCAGCTTCCTACAAATCAAAATTGGATAACTTTCCTAAAATATGCTCACATGATCGATCGAAGCTTGCGACTCGTTTGCTTCCTCAGTTGAGGATGTTTCCGTAGCAAGTTCACAATGGAAAATGTCCCGTTGAAAACGTAGCACTGAACAGACCTTATTTACAAAATTGAACATTACCGACAAAAATTACCGATATCATGAATGTCTGGCAGTATCCCGTCAAGTACCCATTATCTGCTCGGATGACAGCATAGTACGCGCCGAGAGCAGATATCGACAACCCCTGAAGAGAGAGTAGAATAACATCTGAGACCAACCAACCCAACCTTGAGAATAAACGAGATAATGTAGGCGGGAATCATCGCTTTTGACATCTCGTAGGCCTCATTCACCTGATATTCTGCTATTTGTGGTTACTTGTAACGAGATAATCACCTGATATCGAGCAGTCAGCGTCGCATGACCATACATGCGAATGTATTTGCTTCTGCAAACACGAACGGCGGAGCCCCCGGCCTGAACCTAATCAAATTTCGAGGACGGTAAAGAGGACATACGGCAAGCACTGAGATTTCGACAACTGATAAGATTGCGCATCCTGTCAGTCGTGGTACCACTTCTTCTGAAATTTCTAAAATTAAGCAAAAATAAAAACGAAAACAAACCACTGTGAACGCACAAATCAACTGCGTATGCGAAAATCATCTGAAATTCGGCAAATTAACTTGAATGGAAAACGAATGTTACCAATGATAGTGTAATTGCAAGGAGAGTTTTCCATGCGAACCCAGCAAAATGATAACGTCTCGGACGAACGATAGCAACTATTCGTTCTACAGAAAGCGCGATTTCGACAGTAGAACAAAACGTTGTGAACATCACATGATATTGGTAGAGTTTGAATCGAATATCTGAACTCTATCTATCAGTACGTTGCTTGAACACAAGTGTACAATGAACTTACGAGGTTCGTACATTGACTGAGGCATGTAACCCGTGTTACTCATAAAATCCACAGCAGCAAGACCAGAATTCACCAGAAACA
Organism: Pristionchus maxplancki; assembly: GCA_900490775.1. Taxonomy (NCBI): domain Eukaryota; kingdom Metazoa; phylum Nematoda; class Chromadorea; order Rhabditida; family Neodiplogasteridae; genus Pristionchus; species Pristionchus maxplancki. The sequence continues at coordinate 33,595 of LS582899.1, forward strand.
CAGCGCCAAAGCTGATTACCCAAACGCATAGGATGTATCTGATTTGAATACGATGAAAACAAGGTAGGTGAAATCAAATTTACCTGCAGTTGGTGTGCAGCGGAGCGATCTGCGCAATGTAGAGCAGCCAAAGAATAGGTAGGCATGCAAGCGCATGCGTGAAGAAAACAAAAACAGGAATTACGGGAAATTCGTTGAGAAAATCGAAGAAGGGAGCGACATTGGTCATGTTTTCTACTATGATGAGAGAAGCTAATAACGAGAGATAGGATTTCCGTGAATGATGCGATGCGTGTTTAATAATCTGATGTTTGTCCAATCTGACGAGTTAGAAGATCGCTTTCGTTGAAGATGAATGTGAACTAAAGAGTAGTCATTCGGGTGCATTCAATGACTCAACGCTGTGAGTACAACTTTTACTTTATACTCAACGTTTCTTGACGATCAGGACGAAAAACATAACAAATTTTAAACTGAGGATCTTCACAATTTACATCACTGCGAGTGGAAAATTGTCTCGGCGAAGGGCGTTCGGTTCTTGTACAGACCCATGGCCATGACGAGAATGTGTGAACTCTGAAATGAGATTTATAAGCAGAGAGCACGTGTTATTGGCATGGTCCAATTCATTATCTGAATCTTTATGTGGTCCTCTCAATAGTCAAAGGGCATTTTTAATTGTCCAAAAAATTGGCAGAAATGGATCATTTTTATATCGTTTCCGGGCACTCGACTCATCCTGAATGACAGTAATATCATTGTACCTTCTGCCAGCTCGTCAGTTTGGTCGCCACGTCGACAATCGAAAGTATTTTTGCGAAGAAAGCGGCTCCCTGAGAAATCAATTGGATTTTCATCGGAATTTGAACAATGCCAATTTAGAATTTCTCACCTCACTCGCTCCTCGACGCGCCAGCACATAGGAAAAGAGGGTCTTCGTGCATCTGAAATCTTTGATACGCGTTCATACTTTTTTTCTGATTGGGCAATGTCAGACACACATAAAATTGCTCACCGTTCCTTCTCTTGCTGCAACAAAGCTGCGTCATGTGGACGAATGCCATCGAGAACTGAAAAGTCCATGAAGGGTAAGTAATGTAGAAAATCGCAAAAAAAGCGGTTGAAAATCGACGGATACGGTATCATAGATTACGGTTGTATAGAGCGGCTTACTAGGATTGCAAATCATTATCATCTTCAACAGAGTGTACTCGCGACGGTCCAGTTGAGCCTAGAACATCAACTTTTGAAATAAATCAATTATTTTGGTAAAAACCTCTCGCATTGCAGCGATAAGTCCAGTATGGAAACGCGTTGAGTCGGGTGATTGCTCTTGCCTGAATTAAAATCCTTGGCTTAGTGCATTTTGGCAACATCTAAAAATGGCAAAGTTGCACCGCTATTCTAGGCACTTGCGTCCTGCGGTGAGCCACTGCTAGGCCAGTGAGCAACTAACATTTAACAATACGGTAGTGTTTTCGGGCACGAAGACGGAAAACATTGAAAACTTTACTAACAACTCGGCACTCCATTTCATCACGCTTCCATCCGGATAGAGGGTTCGATCGGCGCCTTTCGAGTAGGAATAGAATGCGGTCGTGTAGTTGGAACTAATTAGGGCCGAACTGGCGAGCACTCTCTGAAACATATCCAGAGTTGGGACCACAAAACAGCTGTACTCACTTTCGAGTTATCGTCCAACAATTGAAAGACGGTGAGCGCCTTGATGAATTCAATTGCGTAGACGACGTCCTAGAACATCATTTACGATCAATGCCAGTTGAATAATTGAGCTAACCTGGAATTGCCACATCTTCCGCAAACTATAGTCAAAGTGTGTTAGGTCCATCACAATTCGCTTGTTTATTATCACCTATAAGTATTGTTTATTATTGTTATCTAGCAAGGATCAAACCTCGACTGGCATCAGCTCGACAGCACTGGGTTCGTGCGCTTGAGACAGCATGGGCTGTAAATGGAGCGAGTAATATTATTTGATGGGGTTTTCAAAGTATTGAACAAGTGTAGCAAAAGAGATAAGCACGACAAACCTCGTATTTCGCTCCAAGTTTGGACGGTACAAATGCGAAATCGTCGATGCACAAAGCAGGAACGAGTTTCGGCGTGTATGATGACAGTCTAAAGCGCAAAATGTAAATTTTTCCATTAATCTCAAGAAAATCAGACGAATGTTCCGTTTCTCACCGCAATTTATGATGCGCTGCTTCGGTGATGAGTAAACTCTGCATAATTTGCTCCAGTTTGATCTCGATCTGGAACGGATTCTGCACGAGACGCAATTCCTAAAACTCGGATGATACAGTGCCACTTTCAAACCTCACAGCTTGGGTCTTTCGTTGGATGCTCACCGTTGCATCATCACTCCGCGATGATGGACCGGGATCGGCGGGATCCTCAACTTCTTCTTCTTCGACGACAGCGTCCGTCTGACACTCCACAGACGTCTGGAAGTAGCGATTGAATTCCGCGCAAAAAGGGGCTCAACTAACCTTTTTCGCTGTACCAGCAGGCGTACGTAAATCGTCATGGACAGGATTTGAGGTTGAAGCCTGCAAATCAAGACTCGCGTGAAGAAATCCCTTGAGATCCTCAGGCTTAGTCTCACCTCGTCCACAGACGACGTGCGGCTTAGGGCAGGAAGAGGCGGATGGTCGGCGCCGGTCACGCACAGCGGGTTCATTCCGCCCTTGATGCAGCGGTCGTAGCGACACGGACGGCAAATGCGAGTGAATTCTAAAAGAGCGTAAAAATACTTTAAAATGCTGGGCGCTGTTTCTTCATCTACACACCCATTCATCTACATTGATCGAGTGAATAGGGAGCTGAAGTTCACATTTTCAAGAAAATCGTGGTTTCCGCTCCCCCTATCAACTAGTTCATAAATGGCTCACCTATTTGTGCGCACACCCCATTCCTTATGCATCCATGGAAGGGCTGATTCTTGACGACAGCTCGTCGAAAGAAGGCCTTGCACGAGGCGCATGAGGGCGCCTGCAATTCATTTCGAATCTATTTTAAAATGATATAAAGAAAACAGCAGAATCGATCAAAATCGTGTAAAAAACATAGAAAAGCGCCGAAAATGTTCACGTCATAGTTGTATCCGATGGCCACTTCCCCGCAGACTGCGCACTCGGCCGGACGAGATTGGCGCTGGAACAGATACGAATTAGGCACCATCAGAATCTCATTTTTCTCGTCAGCGTATCGCAAACGATCAAGAATTATCGCTTGCAATAAAAATGACTCACCTCTTTCCTGACTAGGTTCTTCCTAGGCATTTCCTGCAACGGCAAAGTTGATTACACAGACGGAGCGTAAAAGCGTTAGAAAGAGAGTAAAACCAAAAAGAGTCCGAGGATCAGGGTCCACGTTTCCACGGAAAAGCACGCTCTCTCAGCATATTGGTTCCACAGACGGTCAGAGGAAAAACTCTAGTCTGATGCGTCTCTCCGATTCCTATCGGCGAAACGGAACCACACATCGACTCCGTAGAATGTATTTGCGGAGAAATGTTCTTGATTTCTAAGGAGAATCTAAGCAAGCGTCACGTTTCACGCAACAAATGCGATACTAGCGAGAAGGATCCGGTGAACAGCAAGAAAGGAACGAGCGCACAAGAGATCAACGTGGAAAGTGACCTTTTGTCGACTAAACACCAATCATCAGAGATAAGAAAGGAAGATAGAGCAGAACAAGAAGATGTTAGAAAAGATCAAAGAGCTACTCTGCAATCTCTCAGTCAGGCCACACTCTAGCAAAGAGGGGAAGAAAAGGGCTCTCCATTATTTGCACACTCCCTTGCTGACCCCTACAACGAGGGTAAGGTTGCGCCCTCTCACTCGCGTGTGCTCTCGCGAACTGTCTGACCGACGAGAGAACGTGCGGAATGGAGAGAGTCTCATCTCGCCACTATCGCCTCCCCGTGCACCCTTATCGCACTCACCTTGGGCGGAGGAGTGGACGTGAACATTTGACCTCGCTTGGAGGTCGGCGGCGAGCAAAAATTTCGTCGCTCTAATTTGTCCCGTCTCTCGCCTAATCAGTGTTGCAACGAGCGGGTGCGAGTGTGTGAAAGGAAGGTCATTGCTCCCGACAAGAGTGGAGAAATTAGGAGCGACTAACAGTCGATACACCCCTCTCGTCAATTAAATTTACTGTTTCCAATTTCTTTTATCCAATATCCAGATTCAATAATCGAATTAAATCAGTCGATTCAGGGTGCAATTCCATCCGTTGAACCGGGACTCGGCGTTACTCGAGCGAGCGGGAGTGTTTTCTTCTTCATTTTCATCCGAAAAACGTCCAGAGCAGCGCTGAAATAGTCAATAATTATTCATTTTATTGATTTTTCAGCACACGTTCTGTAGTGGTCGATGTAGAATAGCACCGTAATTGGCGAAATGATCGGAGTCGTCTCACCAATCTAAAAAATGTACTGAAATTACAAGTATAGGTTGTTGGGGGAACGGGTCCATTTATGGTCCTCTTATGGTCCGTCAACCTCCGAAATTTTAAATCTAAAAACACTAACGAAAGGAAGAGATCCGTGATGACAAATATAATTTTTTTTACTAAACGATCAAAGGAGACCATCATAGTCGCGGATTCCAGCGCGGGATGATGGAGGATGTCGAAGAATCCGATAAAGAATGTGATCACGGCAATAACTTGAATGCAGGGTAGTGAAGCTTGCGCTGTTAGCATCTACAATATTTTTTTAGTATTGCTTTTTTTAAAAATCTTACCGAAACGAATTTGCGATGCATTATTTTGCTCTTATCGCTAAGCGTGCTTGATTGCTCCACAATCGTAGACATTATTTTAATTCTGTAATTAAATTAAAATTTTAGAGCATTTTCTAATAAGCTTGCCTGATGTAAAGAGTTGAAAAAAACAAAGGAACTGTGAGTAAACCGACAATGAAAATGGAAGTAAGCATGCCGACCGTTCGGATATCCGTTTGACCTGACCACAATTTTATGAATTTACAAAAAAAACACTGCTTTTGGCTAAGCAATACACTTCAATCAAACATATGTACCTGTCACAACATGTGTGTCGGCTTCATATTGCGGGAGTACACGATTCATCAAATCTCTTACAACTCTTTCATCGTCGATTGATGCCAAGAAAACAACCTAAAAATAGTCCTTTGCCAACCTTTGCCTTAGAAGACCTGGCCTGTTTAGCCTTTGAAGTAATTTTTAAATTCATACCACGAATGTGAGTGGAATTGGCAGAGAAATTGCGCAAAGTCCGAGCGCTCCACGCGATGTTACCGTTTTCCCTCTTACGAGCATCAGTCGGTACACGAACGAGGTCAGAACCATGAAAGACTGAAACTTGCGGGCATTATACCATGACAATTGGACTAAACTACCGAAAGTAACTCTCCACCAAGCATAACTGCACACGAAACGCAGCAGGCTGTGGTGCCGAAATATCCGCAAGGACCATAGTAAATGTAGAACAGCGACCACCCGTACGGGATTAGTCTGAGCATTTTAAAAATTATTTTAAATTTTTAAATTAAAAGAATGAAAAAACCTCTGCATTTTTGCAGCGCCTCCGAGAGCAGTGCAAAGATCGCATAGTACATGCAGTCTGATCATGATTCCGAAAGTGGAAAAGGTGGAGGGCGTCTTTCGAAATGCGATGAATGTCAGCAAAATATTGAGCGATATTGAAGCGATCGCCAGGCAGCAATGAATGAAGAGAACAACAGATTCAAGTGAAGACACCATTCGATTTACACTACTTGCAATGAACGAATATATCCTCTTCTTCAACAGCAATTGCCTTGTTATAGCATCGATTAAGCCTCATTAACGAGTGCATGTTGTCATGTTAACCAACCAAACCAAGTTCACTATCACTCCCTTGTCACAAGGGAATACGATACGAACTAGACTAACATTTATCATCAACAGTCTAGGGTGAAAATGCAGTTCGGTTCCAATGATGTTTTGGAAGAGCGCGATTTGTTCTGCGATTTGCAATAAACCCATTTCTCTTCTTGTCCCACATTGGCTCCACTAAGAAGAAACCCCATCACATGGTAACACAATTTCATCAGTGAAATCATGTGAAATACTGTGAAATCATGATTTATTCCTTCTGATAAATATACACGGACAAATTGCAGCTCTCTGTATGATAATCTCAAGCACGATCGTATTCTGCTGCCTCTCGGAGTAGTCCCATGGCCATTCGGCGAATGCGAGCCAGCTCCCTCGAGTGCATCTGACAATGAATGCATCACTTTTGCGACTTCCATCATTCTGCGCACTCTCTTCGGTGATAGATGAATGAGGATGCCATGGTCTTGCCTCGAAGAAGAAGCAGACGACGGGCGTTTCGTCCTCTCCTTGAGGACACTGCGGATGACCGTCGCAGATGTGATCGAGTGGCACGCATTGATGACTTCCGTCGGGAGTGGGAGAGGGGCAGGCGGCTGATTGCTGCCGATTGCAATCTGGATGAATCAAATACCACTCTTTGTGGTGAGTACGTGAGGACGTCGCAGCGCCTTGATTGCATCATGCTTTCAGCATTATCCGACTTGGTCATACAGTACAAGTTCACCTCTGACAATGAGGGCTTTGACTGGGATCGACTGACTCTGCATCATGAGTCCTATTGCATGATGTTGCTTCTGAGGAGTGTTGCCGGCTGCTTCGTCTTCAATTTTCGCCTGCAATTTATTTTCGAACATTTGAAGTAAACGTTCATTCATCAACGTTCATTCATCGACTGGGAACACAGTTGAGGGTCGGATTTGTCCATTTTTAAAAATACCAGGAGATCCCCATTTTCCTGACCTGGTACTCCTCAATCGCTCTCGCTTGTGTCTCGTGCAGAAGGATGAAAACGAGCAGAGAAGAGCTGGTGACAACGATCATTGCAACGATCAGGCAATGATGGGAAAGCTTTTAGAACCGATAAAAATAACCATCTGAATCGCGTAATTTTGCGTTGAAAAACGTTCATCACACTATCTGTCACTACTAATGATCTGCTTTCTCCCACGCGCTATTTTATTGCTCACTTCATTCACAAAACTGCACACAGAATGCGTTTCCCATTTTAATGTTTATTTGCTAGATTGAAATGATGTTGACGAGTATCTTTATTGGTGAATCCTAATGGTTGAGATATGGACGAATGCCCTGAAGCTGGGCTTTGGATGGACGGTGCTGATCTTCGGCGTCTCCGTAAGCGAGCGGAATCTGAAGTAGTTCCAGACGGATCGACGAAGCGTCGACGAGCTCAGAATGACGGTGATCGAGTGTAGCGGAGTGAAGAGTTGAGCGACGAGGAACGCCACGATCGTCACTTCTGCAAAACAATCAAACGGGTTTTTTTGCGTTTACTGTGCCGTTTTCGCAGAACAAATTGGTTGCTCCTTCTCTCTTTTCTCTGTCCATAACCGTAGTATCTCGCATGATCATGTGAATTACCGTGCGTAATCGCCTGGCAGATGATACTGGCGACCAGCGCGGTGACCGGCAGGAAAACGAAGACGCAGCAGAAACTCTGAGAAGACGGACAGGTGATTGAGTTGAGGGAGTGATTATCACCTGCATTATCAGCGAACTGATCATTGCTCGATGGAAGGAGATCGTGCGCAGGCTCATGTCTGGCGCCTGAAATTAACGATCTTATGATAAAAACAAAAGTCCGATCTTACGCGTTCCTTGAGCACCTTCAAGCTGTGTCGAATCATGCAGAAAATGAGCGGAGCTTGAATGGTGTGGTTCTGAAAATAACTGCCTGCATTCTGCATCGATAATTCACTTACGACAAGCGCGTGGTACACAACGAATCGCACGGATTTTGCAGGGTCCCAAACAATCCAACCCTGCTTGGCAAATAGCCACTGCATTGCAGGGTGGTTCTGAAGATCAATTCTCAGTCGTTGATGGTATTTCGAAAAAGTCACCTTCTCTAGGTATTCACTGCCTCCTGAATCATCGTGATCAGCAAAGTACACTAGCACGGACAGGGCTTCTACTGCTATGGCGTAGATCGAACCGACGAGAATGCGGGAACTCTTCAAATTTAGCAATAAAATACGCAAAATGAGCAACAACATGGATCCTACCTTCGTCATCTTCAAGGGATGATGATCAGGAATAATGGCTTGATGACGATAGAATATGCAGACATTGAGCATGATAAAACAGCCGAGGACGATGAAGAATAAGAAGGCCTGCTTGTTGTTCATTATTGTAGGACTTTGAGTTGTGCTCACTATGCTGATATGAGTCGGCACATGTAATTCGCACAATATCCCTTTACAATAAGCACCCATTAAGGGGAATAATGGAATGGGTGCGAAGAGCACTCCCATGTGGAGTTCTATTAGGGCGGAAAATGTCTGAACATTTTTTCAACTTATTATTTTTTGACAATTTCGAAAAGATCGCACCTGCATTATCATCAGCAAGTACTTGTATGCTCCAGCATCCCTCGGAGTCTTCGTCCATAGCAAGTGAATCGTGAGCAGACTGATTGGGAAGCTAACCGCTGTGATGCAATGCAGACTCCTGAGTAAATATGATTTTACGGATGTACTGCTCATTTATAGGATCCAAGTGCTCAGCGAAAACGGAATTATATTTGATCAAATTCAGAAAACCATAAACAATATACGATGATGGCCAATTATCTTGCGAATTACCTGCTGACGAAGGTCTCCGTCGCCTCGCTAACCGTGAAATTGATACCCATTCCGCGCGCGGAAATGAACAACCGTCAACTAACTGAAAACACACACTCGTATCTAATTGCTGTGCTGTTTGCTGATCTGCTTCTGCGTAGGATATCGCGCACCTGTATTTTTCAGTCGCCAATTATCAGAGAGCTGAGCGAGTCGGGGACAGACCAATTAAACCACAAGTTCAGTCCTTTGAGTCATGGCGAGACGGTAATTTACGACTTCCTCTGAGTTTTCCTTGAATTTCCACGGTGCAGTACAGTCTGGCAGTATCACCATTGTCAGTGGTGTTTTGTGGGAGCCAAACTATCCTGCATTGAGAGCAGTTTGCAGAAGTCATAGAGTATTTATATCCGCTGCAACATCTTGGAAGTGGTCGGCGATTATGAAATTGTATTTGTGCATGATAGAGTTGCAGTAAATGCGGCACATGTTTTCTACACGTATTGCTAAACAACTTGTCTGTGCAAATGAGTGCCCTTGGGATTCGAGATTCCATTCAAAGTCAGGTTACACGCTTCATTCATTCTCATCAGCTGTCGAATATACGATGATTGAATGGGATGATGGAGACACATTTCCAAATATCTCGATGATGCCTGTGAGTCGTACTTCCTAGTTCTTATAAATGGTTGCACACTCCAGTGTAGTCGGGAACCTCGTCAGACAAGCTGAGTAAGGAGGGCGAGCAGTTGCTCACGGCAACCGAAGCCAAGAAAGCAAGCAGAGCTCGGAAATTCGAGCACACATCTTCCCTGTCTTCTTTTAAGCAGAGTGCCCATGGTTCATCACTTACTTCGAATTCAAATGATGCTGGTAGTAGATAATTTTGCAGAGCTCAAACCATATTTTTATCTGCTGCAATTCTTGGAAGTGGTCGACGATAATTCCATTGGGATCATTGTCGTAACTAGAGACAATTGTTCGCATCGAATACTGTAAAAAAAGGAAAATATAAAGACTAGGTGAATTATTTCTATCCTTTACCTAAATGAGTTCCAAATCAGTTTCAGAAGATGGGAAAATGACAAGCAACCGTTAGTCAAATTCGAATGCGATAAATTTCCGGAAAATTTTATTCCATTCAAGAATCTTATCTCGAAATGGGATCAAAGTAACTAAAACACGCTTTCAAAACAACTTCCGACATGGATGCATTGACCACGAGACAAATCTTAGGAGTGTCGCAGTACCCAGGGTTGTTTTGTGGTTAGGTGCGATTACTATCTCACAATGATCTCCCAAGGTCAAAATTTGTTGTCTCATCGACATCGAGATTACCAAATCGGAGCAGAGATTATCGAGCCACAATCTAAGATAAAAACAATTACCTCTTTGATCGTCTTTGATCTTCTGATTGCGATGCTCCTCTATTTATTTCGGTATGAAAAAAGAAAGAAAGAAAGAAAGTGTATATTTATACTTCGTTGGTTAGTCCATCCATTCTCAACATTGCACTCCGCAAAATATTTATGATCAGTTCGCACCAGCTCATCTCACGGAGGTTCCTGGTACGAGCACGAATTGATCTATGACTAAACCAACGTTCTAGACAACAACAGATATGAAGATCGAAATCAAGGAACTGGTTAACCACGAGACAGAGAGGCCATACGATGTTTGGTTCCTTTGAGAGACTACAGACGCCTTCGATGAGTATAAAAGGGAACGGAATTAAGACCACAATACCTGTTTCCACTTCAAGAACCAATTGCAACGCAATTAGATGCTTCTCATCTCTTTCCTTTTGAAGATACAATTTCAGGCTTAATTCAGTACCTGTTAAATTAACAACAACATCCAATCTCCGCCCATGTTCTTGCGCAAGGAAGTCATTGGCGACATCAAGGTGCTAAGCGTAGCTTCAGCAACATGACATTGCATTATTCACAGGTGAACGTGACCGAACAGCCTGTGGACGTGCTTCCCCTTGCGCAAGCCATAGCCGATGCGAAGACCCTTGCGGTGCGTTCTTCGAGATGGCTCGAAATGCAGACGACGACTCGAATACTTGAAGGACAACGACGACGCCTTCATGATCGTCAACCTCGACGCACTCTACGACAGAGTGCAGCTGTGGAGGCGCGAGCTGCCGCATGTCCAGGTGGGAAAAAAACGGGAATGGCATACGACCAACCTATCTGACCCCATCCCTGACCACTACATAACCCTGCGAGAAATCACTTCATTTAGAGAATCTCAGGAACTCATTTCATTGTCACCCAATTACCCGGAAAAGGGCAGAAAATGCTAGCGAATGTCCCCTTGTACTACCAGCAATCGAAATCAATTAGGGGCGTCATCAAATTTCAGCAAACATAATTTTTCGAACTGTCTCCTAACTCTTCCAGCCCTTCTACGCCGTGAAGTGCAACTCGGACGCGACGATGCTGCAGTCGCTGACGGCACTGGGCGTCGGATTCGACTGTGCATCGAGGGAGGAGATCGACATGGTACGGTATCATCGTTTGGGTACTGTAACTACCGTATCCCCAGGTCATGCGGCTAGGCGCTCCGGTGGAGCGCATCATCTACGCGAACACGTGCAAGACGCGCTCATTCATTAAGCATGCATCCCAGAAGGTTTGCGTTTTGTCTAAGATTAGGATTGAGCAATTACTAAGCACTGACTTTCTTTCTAGGGCGTCTCACTGATGACCTTCGACAACTCGGAAGAACTTCAGAAGATCGCCGTTCACCACAAGTGTCCCCAGTAAGTCCCATAGATCCAAAATGCTATACAACTTGTTTTGTCAATTTTGCTAGGCTACTATAAAATGACCCGATTTCAGGGTAATCCTGCGCATTGCTGCTTATGACGAGACCGCAACGCGTCCACTAAATCTCAAGTTTGGCGCGGATCCCATCATGGTTTTTTGAGCTTTTTCGAAAAAAACGATACGAAAAGTGTTTAGGTGGGCCCAGAACTGCTCAAGCGCGCTGCCGAGCTGGACGTCAACATTGTGGGCGTGAGGTGGGCGAAATGTGAGTTTTGATCTCGGAAATATTCGGATAATTGTAGCTTCCACGTGGGCTCGGGCTGCAACGATCCGATGGCTTTCCGCGCGGCGCTCAAGCACACGAGGTATTAATGCATGGATCAGATCTCATCGTATGAGGGCCCTCTTCGACATTGGCCGTGCGCTCGGCCACAAGATCGGCCCGATAAATGTAACCTAGATGGAAGTCAACAATGAAATCGGCGACGTCCGTAAGAAGCATTGTCAGTTACGTGAAATGAGAAAACCGGAATGATAGAAACCGAACATTCCAATTAGTCACCACAACAGGCCATGCTCTTTCGGCTCACTGATTACTCTTATTAATGCGTTAGTTACTGTGTAAGAAAATCACCATTTATCGACCAAATGCTAAGAACGTCGATTTTAATACTTTACAAATGTATTTTATAGTAATCAAGCTGTGGTCGGTGGAATCTCGGTTACTGCCATCGTCATCCACGTCGTTTCCACTTTAACAACTGCTTTCGTCGGTCGAACGATTGATAGAAGTCCATCCCGATAGTCTTTGATCAATGCAACAATGATGATTGCATCCCACATGGGGAAACAGGCGGTCAGTTGCATGCAGGCGCTTTAAAAATATTCAAATTCATCTCACAGAGCTGATCGATTAACCTAACCTGTCAATCGAGTGGGCTTGTAGTCGCAGAAAGGCGAGGTGATTCACGCCCAAGTACGGCAGATACACGAAGATGACCGGCACCAGTGTCTGGAAGACCACTCACAATCAGTAGTTCAGCAATACTATCGAATACCTGTGCGCACACCGCAATCAGCAGTTTGTACTGCAAGTGCAGTGTCTGCGACGACATCTTGTCCGCTTTCGATATGTACTTGTACGTGAGGGTCGCCAGTGTGACGGCGATTGTGAACGAGCCGATCATGACGACGTCAAAGGCGATCATCGTGGCGAGGGCTCGCGCACGATGGCCATCCTCTTCCTAGAACAATAGTTTTCAGGCTGAAGTTAGCACTGATGCTTGATCAATGCATCTGCCTACGTAGGAGCGTGCGTATGACGAGTGAAAAACAAGCGCACGGCAAAGTTCACGAGCAACCATCCGTCCTCGAGCACTTTCCCGTATCGTCGCTCGAACTCATTGCGAATGCGCAAAGTGCCCGCCGCGTCGACCTCTCCCGACATGCAGATAAGGTACCTGTGCAGGAATTAAATTCAGTCCAACCACTAAGTTTCGCATTGACGAACTAACCAAGTGACAAAGTCGACGATCGGAATCGCAACGATGAAAGCGATGAATTTCTTGTTGGAGAAGAGACGGATAAGATGACCAGAAACGACCAGAAACGATAGAGGAAATGAATGTTCATGAGGGTGAAGGGAACTGTGTAGAAAGCAGCGAATGCGCCAGTGAGTCTCTGTATGAGTTTCATTTTAAACATTAATGTCAATACAAGGTCAAATAAAAAGGCATTCCGATGGAATCTAATCAAGTTTTTTTCTCAAGTCTTATTTTTAGATCGGACAATGTATGTTCCATGCGAGCACAACCAGGCACATAAAACTCACAGTATCTTGTTTGAGTGGGCCATCAGTAACAGCTGCAAATATCGTGTCGTGGATTACCACAATCTGAAATGCTAATTTCAATATTTCTTCCCTCGAGATTGATCCAAACCGGACGAACGAAATGATGAGCGATGCTGAGAAAACCGTGGAAGGATGCAAAGGAAGCAAGTAAATACTTGTACGTTCCCATCAATTGACGCGAGAAACGACGAATCGCGTAGAGAAGAAGGATGTTGATGAGGACTCCGCCGACTTTGATTATTTGATTAATTAATTAATTAGATTAGATTAAATAAAAATAACCTAGATGGAGGTCGACAATGACGTCGGTGACGTCTGAGAGAAGCATTGTGATATGATCGATGGGACAACCAGTAAACGAGCATTCCAGTTAGCCCATGCTCTTTCAGCTCAATGATTACCCTTATCAGTGCGTTTGTTTTTAGATAGTAAAACATCAACAGACATTTCTTGACCGAATATCGTCAAGAGCAACGATTGGTTTTACCTAAAAAGTTCTTCTCAAAGTCAATAGAGTAAAAGATAACGCTGCAACCTGAAACAAATAAGGCCGGAAACTGCCCAAGTCAGTGCAATGAAATAACCTCCCAGTCAACTTAGACCTAGAATGAACTCCACGAACTGTATACGTGGCTAAGTTGAATAAGCAATGTTTGACAGACAGATACAATTTCCATTCTATATGATTGTCTGCATAAATCTCTATCTTGATTTTGAATTATTCAGCAGTCTTTTAGCAACAGTTTTTATTCCTCGGTGTAAATGGTAACAACATCTTATCTTTATTAATGATAGACCATTTATCTTGTTGTGCGCGATCTCTAGCCAGGTGAAAAGCGTGGGTTGAAGCTGAAATTTGACGGGTCTTAGTCAGAAAGTTGCCCCCGATGTTGGACGTGACAATCTACATTCTACGCTCTGTCGAAGTGCTAGTGACTATTGGAAGCGTCATAGTTCATTCGATATTTATCTGGAAGTTGTATCGAACATCCATGTTTCATCCTATGCTAAGGTATCTGCTTTCGTTTTACTCAATAATTCAGGCGATGCTTATTCATTTTCGAATGTTCATCAATCATTTTCTCCATTTCCCATTCATCACAGGCCATTGTCGCAGCATTACTCGGTTTAAACTTTCTTGGCAATTTTTTTATAAAACGATTTATATCGCAGGAATTTCGGAACGAACGTTTCCCAAAGTGACCGGCATTCCCACTGCACTCGACTGGTTGAATGCCATTTTCTTCTGATTGGCTTCTCTAGCTGAGTTTGTTGCTGTTTCTTACCACAATCGCGTTCTTGCAGCTACACTTTGTGGCTGTCTCAGACATTCTCTGTTCTCGAACGAGCAGTTTCCACGAAATATTTGTACAGTTATGACTCTCGATTTCGAAATGGCAAATCAGTTATTGCATTTTTCATCGTTTTTGTGAGATTTTCATTTGATGCGGAGCATTATGTCGTTTTTATTCAGATTCTCCTCGATTCTCTGCAAATGGTTCTTAATTGTTCGTTCCTTGAATATTTTCTTAATTGCGATTATATTTCAGACATCAGAGGATACTTCTTGATATTTATCATGATCTTGCATAGCATTGTCAATCTTTCAGTGAGCCTAATTTTTCGACTTTGGAGTAATCTTCCATAACAGATGTCTGTCTCTCTTTTCCGCGTAAACAAGAGAGAGGATAGAATCGAGTCGCGGCTAAACGTGAGATACCAAGTGAAAGAGAATCTCAAGGTGATCATTTTCCTTCTAAGTATTGAGTTCAACCATAAATTCAGGTCCTCCGTGTCTTCTCCTTCATAGGGGTAATTTGTATGATTTGGCAACTACTAGCCACCACTCTTCGTTCTTACTATATCTCTCTTTAAGTCTCAAGCTTCAGACATCATCGGGCATTGCTATCTCCTTGTGAGCAAAAACAACTTCCAAGTAATCAAATATTCAAATTATTTAGTGCACCGATCTTTACGCACTAACTGTAACCTTGGCACTTCTCTCCAGCTCATTGATGAGAAGTTCCACACTTCGGAGATGCAACTCAATTAAGCAGACGGAAGTTCAATTAGCGAAGAGCGATGGAGAAATTTACCTGAATATGTTAAAAAGCCAATGGAGCTAAAATAACGATAAAATATTGGTGCATTGAGGAATGTCACTGGCAAATAGCATTTTACAGTTGCAATGATTTTGTCCAAAGTCGATTGATGAGCAATCCGTGACGCAACGTTGAATTCGTTCGCTGAGCACCGACATTGCCACTTCCTCTGTTTTCTTCCTGTTTGTCCGATCCAAAATGCACTCGCCCATCCACAATCCTGTTCCTATCGCAACTCGCACATGTTCGAGAGATGAGAGAACGTGCGGAGACTAGTTGAAGGGAAGTTGATAAGAATGATAAGAGGATGGGCGAGGTCGTTGGAATGAGCGAACGAAGAGCCAAGAACCGAATCTGACGTGGCAACGCTGTTGTTCGAGAAAGCGAGCGCATAAAAGGGGAAATGAGCCGAGGTTGAAGTCGTCAGTCGTTTAACGATGCTCACAGCAAAGACTTCTCTCGTTCTTCTTCTATTCGCCCTCTTGGCTCTCACAACTGTGGAAGCGCAATGTGAGCTGATGTCCATTTCGATTTCTTCATGTTTTTAGTTATCAAAACTGCCTCCATTTTTGAGTATTCCAATGTGATTGGATGGAAGCAATAATTCTGAGTTGAGTTAAATTTTGCAGGGGGTGGTCGTGGCTGGGGCGGAGGGGGAGGAAGAGGCGGATGTCAGTTTTTACTTTTTTATTTATTAGATTTCAAAAAAGTGAAATGTATTTCTTGATTTTTTGTCTATAATCACCGAAATCACCTAGATAATTACAGGGGGAGGCGGACGCAGCGGAGGGCGAGGCGGATGGGGAGGAGGAAGAGGAGGAGGATGGGGCAACCAGGGTGGATGGGGCGGCAACGGAGGAATGAACGGAGGATGGGGCGGAAACCAAGGAGGCTGGGGAGGAGGAATGAATGGAGGATGGGGAAAGTAACTGCTCCTTGGAATCAATAGCGAACGTGTTCACTGTATGACAGATAAAAATTTGAAATATTGGTAATGACGAACACATTGTGAACAGATCTTTTTGCGATTCCTTTTAATCTTTTTTTTTCAAACTACAGTTGCCCATTCACATCCCGTAGTCAATTGTGCCGTTCTTGATCGTCAATCGCATTCGAGGCCATACTCACAAAGGATGACTGTTCATCTAGTATTTATTGTTCATGTATTGTTCCATTATTGATCATTCCACGAATTCGGACAGTGAATAGAAGTTCAAACTTTGGCCTTGCTCGGCATTCGTGAAGGGACTTCGAGAAGCAAAGTCAGACAGAGTGAATGAGCAGCTTGATTAGCTGACTTCTCGATGTCAATCGTGACGGCGTAGGTCGAGGTGCGCGCTCGCAGCGTGACGGTCTGCAAGTATCTTTTATCTTTTCTGGCATATCCTCTTGTTTTTTGACCTAGACCTTGACAGTGAGGTGTAGAATAAGAATGGTAGGCTGAAAAACTGAGCTTACCCTCGGTCGCCGACTTCTTTCCGGCGGTCTCCGGCATGCCTGGAACAGCAGCAGCAGGAGGAAAGCAGTGGCGAAGACGCCGATGCACAGACCGAGAGTAAGAGACGCGCAGCTCATCGCTAACTCTAGTCAGTATGGTCTCTGGCTCTCTCATTACTGAACAAAGCTCTCCGGGGAGTTTCACATCGATCGTATCTAAAGCTAGGGAAAGCTTCGTTTTCGTCAACCATAAGAAGCCCAGGGGAAATCATTAGCCATTTGATATTCAGAGTAATTGGTGTCTGATCGAGTCCTCACGATACCAGTCATCCGCTCATTTATTTTGGAAATACAATTTATTCATAGTTGTTCTGGGCGGAAGTTCAAGAAACACAAATTCACAAGATTGATCGCATCATTATCTTCCCACGCAAGCGAACATCAGCGGAGCGCCGTAGACTGCTTCGACCTGATGAATTTCATATTGGTATTTCCCGTGCCCCAATCTTCGACGTGGATGAAAATTTCAGGTATGAAAGCAATGCAAACCTCGGCCTGCGTCTGCGTGAATCCTCCCAGATCGAAGAATCGCCACGTCTTCGACCGCGCGTCGCACTCGACAGTCTGGAAGGCCTTCGCTTCCCTGCTCTGCAAATATTTGTCAGAATTTCAGCCTAAGATAAAGCAACGGGTGGAACTCAGACCCCTTTCATGTAGATCTTCCTGTACGGGGCTGTCGGGCAAGTGACTGAAGTCGCAGTTCGAGTAGCAGCGATGCATCTCAATGTACACATTCATGATTCTCACTCAATGTACTGAGAAAAAGCCGTTAAATTGACAAACAAACTCACGATCCACCGAGCAGCTTCGCACACGCTGCGTTGTCCCATGCTTCGAATATCGCGCAACCTACAAAACGAACACTCACAACGTTTTCCAATGACCGGCAAAGGCAGACCTGTCGGTATCGCTCGGCTGCACTTTCATGCACGCGAATGAGGTAGACAAAAAGAGTAGCAATAGTAGCATTCTGGAATGGCTGCCGACACTCAGCCTAGGTGAAAAATTATCGAAAAGGGAACCTCGGGACAATTGGTCACACAGCAAGGAAGTGTCATTGTCGGTGCAGTTGCATCCATCCTTCGACTCCGCCTTTTCAGGAATAAAAATCGCGTAGGATCATAAGATCGGCGTGAGATTGAATGAAAATTCTCCGAAAAATTGAGCGAGAGATTGAGAAGAATGAATAGAGTTTCCTTCCCTTGCCAGCGTTAATGAGTGCACTCTCCATTCAACACGGTCTATCATATTTGCGATGCGCGAGAGAGATAGCCGGGAAAGGAGTATCATTTTCATTCTCTCGGTATGGTTTGAAGATCTTTATCGTCGATCCGCACATCCCGAACGAAATTATATGAAAATTAGCACGACAGGAAAAAATCATTTGTGTAGACGATCGCCAATCAATTTATCACAACATTAATATTGACCGCACAGCAATGAAACGTGAATGAAACGTGGAAACGTGGATTACTCAGACTTGGTTTTCAAAGCGGCTTTAACTCCACACTTCGATAAGAGAATCTGCACAACTCGAATCAATGCATAGCAAACGATAACGAGAACGAACAGCGAAAAGACAATAATGTCCTGCAACGAAGTCGATTAGTCAATTTTGCAAAATATCAAGGCGCCATACAATGTTGTGATACTCGACGACGCTCATGTCGTACGATTGCGGTCGAAGTGCGCACGATGGACCGAATTCAGCGGCGAATTCGACCGTTCTGAACGTGATTGGATTGGGGTTTGGATTAGGCGAAGTTGACATACTTGACGAGCTTTTCCCTTGCACCGAATGGTCTCTTCGCAAGCATCTTGGCTACGTGTCGGGAATGGGCAGCGTACCTGAATTAGCCCGATTGAAATGTGATTTTTTGTGAGGAAATTTATTTTGCAAGCATTCCGAATATCGTCAACAATAATAATTACTCACATCTCATTCGTGAGCACCTCCCTGATCATCGCTTCGACTTTCTCCGGATCACCCAGGTCGAATTTGTCAAGGACCTGCAAAGACAGAACACATTTATAGTCACACTATCTCGAACTACGTTTCTCCGTATCTTCAATTCAAGGCACCCGTCGTGAAACTAATAGATTACCTTTCCCATCCCATTGTACTCCATCATACCCGCGTTGCGCGGCTGATCGCCGAAGAATGGGACGAAGATACCTGAAAATCATCGACATCGAGCTCTTTTTCGGATTCAGCACTCTACCTGGTTTACCCCTCAGCGCAGTTTCCTGTGTGCTGCCCATGCCACCATGGGTGATGAATAAAACGATTCTGTCGTCGTTGAGTAAGTCATTCTGAGGCATCCACTTCGAGAGATGAAGATTGGAAAGGGATGCAGTCACTTCCTGAGGAACTGAGATTTGTTTGGTTCTGTTGCAGATAGTTGCAGGTTGCTGTTGTTATCCTGATGACTATCAGGATAATATACCTTGGCGAACGCATCCTCAGGCTCTTCGTACTTCCAGATAAAAGTGATGTTGGGAAACCGTGCGATAACCTGAAAGTACTCATTTGAATCGATAAAGTTGTCTTTGGTTACAGTAGCGATCGATTTCTTGATGTTTAGTGGCAGATCTACGGCTTTCACCATGGAGCCAAAAGAGATTAGGATTGCTGAAGGGCGTTGAGCGAGGACAGCATTCCAACTCTGAAATAGAGTACATTTATCGCATGTTCAAGTAGCTCCGATTGCCGTCAATTCGTATTCGTTTTTTCATGCTTTGTTTAGTAAGTGCTGCGTCCTGGAGCAAACCTCATCCAGCGCTTTTGGCTGCTTGGCTCCGATTCCTCCAATGCTAATTACTCGATTGAGCGTCGGAGTCGCGTAGTCGATGAGTGGTTCAGAATTTGTGAGTGTGTACGCGGCATGAGATGAGATTTCCTGAATCAGATTGTTATTTCGATCGCAAGAAAAAATCATTCTTACCTCCAAGCTGGGGTAGGCTGCTCCGTACTTCTCGCGGAACAGGTCTTCGATCTAATAACAGGATCATTTCCTTTTTTTAAAATCTTTCTTCTGGTAAATGATTTACCAACGCTCTTCTCGGGTAGAAATAGTAGTGCATCAGCCAATTCGCGTATACGTTTTTCAGTCTACTCCACATGGAATGCACATCCAAGCGTGTGATGAAGGAACCTACAACTGCGTCTGTTTTTATTATTTTGTGTCCGGTACTAACTCGGGTTGTAACTGAGAGCGAGCGGAATACCAAACTCCTCGAACATATAAGAGAATGGATATCCTCCGCCTGATGTGATGAGCGAGCGGGGTTCCAGGACGTGCGAGAGGGCTGAAATTGTTAATTATCTATCTTCGCCTTAATTTTTTAGAGCGTTCGCGAAAAAAAATGATTCAAATTCTGCCCCTGATCTTTCCCCACCATTATCATGCACAAATCCGACACACACTCACCCACTCCACACATGTCAAAGTTCTCAACGATCATTACGTCGAATTTCTCCGCTCGTAGGCTTTCTATGAGCTGAGTTTCATTGAGGACCGCCCTGCACTGAGCGATGAAATGGAGTGAGAATGTCGTTCGATGCTGTAAATAATAAACTCAACATTTGAGGAAAATCATGAAAATACCTTGATGACACCGATCGGGTTCAGATTATCATCCATGAAGAAATTGGCACGAACATTTGAAAGACCGTTGTTCATTATCTGATGACGTCTAACAAATGATTATTTGTTGTGATCTTATAAAAACCTTAGCTGTTTCCTCGCTACGCTCAACGAAGATCTTCTTCGATTTCTCAGTGACATCTTTAACGAGAGGATTGATGATGGGAATTAGGGATGTCTGAAATTCACATGATTATGTGACTGGAAATCCATCATAGAGTTTAAAAAAATACTCACCACATCATGTCCTTCTTCCACTAGAATATCGGCAATATTTCCGAGGAAATTGCTGTGCGAGTGACCATAGCGAGAGTTGTAGACGAGGATTTTGTAGGATTGAACTTCAAGAATAAAGAAAGCAACGAATATGAGTAGTAGCCTCATATTTTCGTTGGCAAAGAAGAAAATTGGCAGGACAATAAGTATGAACGATCAGGATGATTTTCTCTCTCACTGAGCGATTTCAACTGATTGCGTGAGACCATCACCTTATCAAACATCACTGAATCATCTTTCACAATAGAGTGTGCGGTAAAAGTGTGCTTCCGAGTACTGGAATGTTCACAGAGGCACAAAAGGCACACAGGCTAACGAGACGACTTTCAATTTTGCTCGGACGCACGTAGTTAAGAGGCGTATTAGTAGTCATCTCTGCATTGTAACTGCTCATTCAAAGTTTATCCTCCTCTTCCAGAAGCGCCGCCAGAAACGGTGATTGACTGATTTTCTTCATTGCTTGCAGCTGAATGCCCCGCTCGAGGTCCAGAATAGCTCCCGATCGCTCCAGATTGGCGTAGTACGACGACATTGACGTCGTTCGAGTGCGCATCGACGAGATTGAGTGGCAGCGAGAGTTCTGCAGTGAACGTCTCTTCATTATTGAAGAGACATGTGAAACAAGCACGAGTAGTGCAATTTAGAGGAGAAATCGTGAAATTGTACCTTTTCCTCAAGATGTCGCCCAATTCGACGATTGCAGAGCTGATTGAGGAGGAAAACGGCAATACCGACTACCACAGCTCCGATCCACAGACAGGCCGTCAGAGAGGTGTAACTCATCGCGAATGTCGGTCGAATAACTGGTCACCGATCAGCAAAAACAACTGGGAAGTCTGAGGGGAAATCATTGACCATCCTATTTCGAAAACAACGGTTATTCCCATCCCGGCAGTTCGCTGTCTGGGTTTAAATGCGCACTCTCTGGAGAAATCAGCAACTTTATTATTGGGGCACAAACATTTCTGATTAATTGTATTCCAGTGATCATGCTACCCACGCGAATGGAGAAACAGAAACCTATCATCAGACATGAATTGAAGGTATCAAAATCATGATGAATTATGGAAGAAACATCACATAATCTATTCTTCTCAATTTTACCAATCATCCAGCAAGCCCATCCTTTGAACAACCAGATTTATGGGAATGTTATGTGTTATCTATGAGCAAGCCGATCGAAGCGGAAAAACATCGCGAAAGGTTATGAGGGAGAAAGTTTGTTTTATTTCTTGAGATATTGATCACTAAGGCTGATGTGGTTCGACGCGTATTCGAGTTGGGACAAAGCCCAGATCGTTTGCTACATCATCATTGATGGCGGAGGATTCTGCGCTAATATTCTTGTCATTTTGGCGATATGTTTCCGAACGCCTACCGAGCTGAGGTTTTTCTTATTATTATTTTCACAAAGGCATTCTATTTCTCACAATCTAGAGAAACTCACAGGACTTACTCGGCTGTTCTCTTTATATCGGCCGTTGTGGAATGCGCGTCTTGTCTCTGTTGTGTATTCACCATGACACGGTGAGCTACGAGCAACACCGAATCGCTGCAACAGTAAATATTAAGATTGGTTTTCTACGGTGAAAGCTTGATTTACGTCTACATTGGCTTCTGTGCTATGCTCAACTCGGATACTTGCCATGCTAGTGAGCATATTTTTGGTTCATTTATTTATTTTTATTTTTATTCTGTCGTGTTTCTCACTTGAATTACTTTTTCAGTGTACGTCTTTGCCCTCAGTATGTTTGTGTACTCCATCACATTGCTCGTATTTCAGTACATTTACCGATGCTATGTCCTGGAAAAGTAAGAAACACAGATTAAGCCATCCTCCAACAACAATGCTAAATATCTCAGGCAACCGTCAACAAGACGGCGATTGTCCATTATCTGCTTCGCTTTGTACATTCCCTTCCTCGTTCAGTTCATCCACATGTACATTACACAGGATTCAGAAGAGGAGATGCGCGAAAGACTGGATCAAATGAACGAATCGAAGACGTACGAGCATCACATGATTAGTGGTGAATTGACAATCTACTAAACATGGCATTCATAATTTAATGGCATTTCCTCAGGTCTTCTCACAGTAAACACGCCTGAGACGGCGATCTCTGTTATCTCAATGGAGGCACCCGCTGTGCCCTTTTTAGTTATCACTTACGTTATTCGCTCAAAGGTTGTTATTCACAATCGCTAATTGAAAGACTGGTATTCAGATTCTACGAGCGATAAAAGCATCTCGCGTATTTTGGAGCAAGAAGACGGTCGACCAGCATAAAGTGTTTATTCGCGTATCCATTCTCCTCCTTTATTTCCCAAGTTATGGTATCAGATTCTGACACTACAATCCACTCTTCCTCTCTTATACGCACTTGGGTGCAGCGGATATCTTTTCGCTCAGTTTGGCATCTCGATTCCACTGCAGCTGGAGCAACTGTGCATCATGGTCACGTTCATTTTCATTTATGATTAAAAAATATTATTAAAGGTCTACGCGATCGCGCCAAGTTTTTCGCCCTGCGTCATTCTGTACTATGTTCGGCCATATCGAGAGTGAGCGCTTACTTTTAGCAGTCGCGAAGCGCGAAATTCAGATTTATCATTTCTTGGCTCACTGGGAAAACGCATAATACGGTGTCTACGATTTCTGCCGTAGGCTCGATGGCCTGACAAGACAAGGAATCATTTATCCCCGTACGGTTATTTTGAATTGCAACGTAACTGCGAAATTATGGCTTTCATTAACAAATTATGTTTACGTACTGGGCAGTAGGCAGCCAAGGAAGTAGTATGTATCACAATTTATTAATTTCACTAACGTACGCTTTACAATGTTACATGATTATTAGCGGATATTGATAAAGTCGATATAATTCGAGAAGGCTCGGCTTAGCCGGAAGTGCAGAATCCACAAGTGGCGGGGCACTGAATGGTCATCAGCGGCTTGTAGATCGCGTTGTTGCAGTAGATTCTGAACAGGAGAATGCGACAAGCGTTACATGCCATCCCTCAGTCATTTTGAGGCTGAAATATTGCTGACCTCATGTTGGGGCAATCGGAGCGGCCCGTATTAGGGTTGACGAGATCGACGCACGCTGAATAATATTTAAATTTGCATGTAAGCGACATCTAGTTGTTTTAATGCCAGACAAAGTAACTGCTAGGGTTAATGACGTGTCGAAATAACATACAGGTGGTGCTGGTGGAGTTGGTTGATGATCCACTGGAGGAGCAGAATCCGCACGTTCTCGGGCACTGCACTCTCATCACTGCAATTTGATTGGATCGGTAAATTCTGTCTCGCCTTCATCATGCAAAAGGATGAATGATGAATGATGTCAATGTTACCGTCAAGGTATACAGTGTTGGTGCAGAGGGAGGCGCGAGCGGGGCAGTCAGAGACGCCGGTGAGTGGGTTCAGAAGGTCAACGCATGTCGCTGCTGTAACGTCACAATTAGTCCTATAATGTTTTTAAAAAATCAATGATTCAAAGCGAACTCGAGGCCAGGGTGGTAGTCACTGAGGCGACAGTCGTCGCTGCAGTAGTCGTGGTCGTCGCATCGGCAGAACCGCCCTCGCAACAACCTGTGATTTTCGTGTTTTCTTCAGTTGCGATCGAATAATCAGAAATGACAAAAATTAAAAGAAATTGTAGTACCAGCAGTGGCTCCACCAGCAGGCACGGGAGTGTTTGCAGCCGAGTTGCAAGCGACTGCGCCGGTGAAGCCCGAAGTAGAACAGTCGCCAGTCTCGAAACACACTACAAAAATTGAAATATAAATGTTATTTTACTACGATCTTATTGCAACGAGCCCGGAGAGATAAAATAGCGAAACAGACACCTCAGAAAGCAGTAACTCACATTTCGTCGTATCTCCGTCGCAGGTGGAGTAGTCAGTTATGGCTGCAGTCAAAGCAGGTAGAAGGACGATGAGAAGGAATTGCATGTTGAGGATGAGAAGAGGAGAGGCGAACGATGATATCCATCCATCGAACGCACTCCCTTTTATACCACTGGCAGTGACGATTCTCGCTTTGTTGTGGGCGCGAAATTTGCACAGTTGACGCCCGCTGGCGCCTTCTCTCTAGTTTTCATATTCATTTTCAGCCATTTTTGCCATTATTGTTTGCTTCTCTCTATTATGCTCTATAATTCGTGACCGTTCGAAAGAAATAAGAAGTAGCTCAGTGATTCCCATCATGATGCTGAATAGATTGGTATAATCTCAGTGATGCAGACGTTCATAAATTTTTACAGGTGGAATGAATCGAGAACTAGTAACTGCGATGACGCGTGCAGAAGAAGAATCTGGAATTCACAAATTTTTCAACTGTTTTCTTTTTTCTCCGCTCACTTCTTTCTTTATATCAAGAAGGAATTTCGCAATCTGGTAATATACAATTTTCGTAACGCTGCTATCAGCATCAAATCTATTTTTAAGGTATTCCGGGGGAAATTGGGCTGTTCGATATACCACTCTGACAACGATTTGAATATTATCGTTGATACTCAATCTAAATATCATGATTCAAATATTCTTTTTTCGAATTCTTTATTCACTGTTCGAATTCCACCGCAACAACCCTAGACAATACATTCTTCATCTTCAGTATCGCTTATTGTTACGAAATTGTAAGTACCGGAAATTTATATTTTAGAAGCACTCTGAAAGCGAAAGCCGAAAGTATTGAATGTGTATTCAAACTTATCGGAATCTTTACTGGAACATTTTCTCAGAATTGTTTGCATTCTGTCTGTTCCAAATAATCAAACGGTTTGTCAGCTCCGCTTTTCGATAAGAATCTGTTTTCCTGATCATTCTGTTGGAGTATCGAACCATGAATCAATTTTTTATCTTCAAATCCTTTATTCGGTTATAATTCATGTTGTTATTATTATTAGGGACAGATCAAATCTACAGAATGTAAACAGTAAAATAATATGGCTCATTGCTCCTTATCCGGAAGTGCAGAATCCGCAAGTGGCCGGGCATTGAATGGTCATCAGTGGCTTGTAGATGGTGTTGTTGCAGTAGATTCTGTAATAGGAAATTGAAGGCGAAAAAGGATGGAAAAATCACTTCATGTTGGGGCAGTCGGACAGGTTCGTGTAGGGGTTCACGCGGTCAACGCAGCCTGCAACGAATTGATAGTTATGCTGATTTACGACCCATGTTCTTTAAATTCAAATGTGCTTACTCGTGATCGTCGAGTTGGTCGAAGATCCGCTGGAGGTGCAGAATCCGCACGTTTTCGGGCACTGCACTCTCATCACTGAATTTATCGGAATTATCTCCGGTTTTGTCTCAAAAATCAAGCATACCGTCAAGGTAGACGGTGTTGGTGCAGAGAGAAGCACGAGCGGGACAGTCAGAGACTCCGGTGAGAGGGTTGAGCAGATCGACGCACGAGGCTGCAATCATTACCCTATTTCAGAGCCTTGGCTTCCCTAAACACGCACTAGACGAGACGGTAGTAGTCGCCGATGCCACAGTCGTCGCCGCGGTCGTTGTGGTCGTTCCGTCAGCCGAACCGCCCTCGCAGCAACCTGAAAGATCACTGTTTTTCATCCGTTCAATATGCAGATGAACGCTCAAATTTGTAGGAAGTAAATTTTGCTGCTGGAATGAGAACGTTCGGAATAATATCGTACCAGCAGTTGCTCCTCCAGCAGGCACCGGAGTATTCGCAGCCGAGTTGCACGCGACTGCACCGGTGAAGCCCGAAGTAGAGCAGTCAGACGTTTGGAAGCACACTGAAAAGAAGAGAAGTTCAAGGAATGCACCGACGTTGAACAGAGAGACAACAAATGCCTCACATTTTGTGGCATCTCCGTCGCAGGTGGAGTAGTCAGTGATGGCTGCAGTCAAGGCAGGGAGAAGGACGATGAGAACTAACTGCATGATGAGGATGAGAAGAGGAGAGGCGAACGATGATGTCCATCCATCGAACGCACTCCCTTTTATACCACTGGGAGTGACGATTGTCGCTTTGTTCTGGGTGTGACATTTGCACAGGTGACGCCCGCTGGCGCCTTCGCTGTAGTTTTCATATTCATTTTCAGCCATTCTTTTGTATATACTTACTACATTTTTTTATACTTTATCATTCGTGATCGTTCGAAAAAAGAAGGGGTAGCTCAGTGATTCCCATCATGATGTTGAATAGATGGGTGCAATCTCAGTGTTGCAGATGTTCGTAAATTTGTACAGGTGGAACCGAGAACTAGTTACCGAGATGCAGAAGCAGAGGTGCCTAAGAAGAATCTGGAATTCAGTTATTTTTCAATTGTTTTCTTTTTTTCTCAGTTCCCATCTTTTTTCATATCCAAAAGAGATGTGAATTTCGCATTCTGATAATATGCAATTCCCGCAACATCAGCATCAAATCCAATTTTAAGGTATTCCGGAAAAATTGGGCTCTATGATTCACCACTCTGACAACGATAGTGAATATTCTTTTTGATACTCGATCTAAATATCATAATTCAAATATTGCATTTATTCTCTTTTCGAATACCCTCGAAGGACTTTTTTCAGTACATTCTTCATCTGTATCGCTTATTCTTACGAAATTGTAAATACCGAGAATAAAATTTTCGAAATCACTCTGAATGCTATTGAATGTGTATTCGTATTAATCGGAATCTTTACTGGAACATGTTCTCAGAATTGTTTGCATTCTGTCTTTTCCAAATAAGGAAAGGGTTTGTCAGCGTTTATCCGCTTTTCGATAAGAATCTGTTTTCCTGATCATTCTGTTGGAGTATCGAACCATGAATCAATTTTATCTACAAATCTTTTATTCAGTCATAATTAATGTTGTTATTATTATTAGGGACAGATCAAATCTACAGAATATAAACAGTAAAATAATATGGCTCATTGCTCCTTATCCGGAAGTGCAGAATCCACAAGTGGCCGGGCACTGAATGGTCATCAGTGGCTTGTAAATGGTGTTGTTGCAGTAGATTCTGTAATAGGAAATTGAAGGCGGAATGAGATGGATAAATCACTTCATGTTGGGGCAGTCGGACAGGTTCGTGTAGGGGTTCACGCGGTCAACGCAGCCTGCAGCGAATAATTCATTTTCTTGATTTTCGACCCGTCATCTTCCACCCATGTCCTTTAAATGTGCTTACTAGTGATCGTCGAGTTGGTCGAAGATCCACTGGAGGTGCAGAATCCGCACGTTTTCGGGCACTGCACTCTCATCACTGCAAACCTCGTTCTTACCACATGTTTTTTATCTCAAAACTCAAGCTTACCGTCAAGGTAGACGGTGTTGGTGCAGAGCGAGGCGCGGGCGGGGCAGTCAGACACTCCAGTGAGAGGGTTGAGCAGATCGACGCACGAGGCTGCAAGAATTACCCCATTTCAGAGCCTTGGCTTCAATAAACACGCACTAGACGAGACGGTAGTAGTCGCCGACGCCACAGTGGTAGCAGCAGTAGTAGTGGTCGTTCCGTCAGCCGAACCGCCCTCGCAGCAACCTGAAAGAGTCCTGTTTCTCATCCGTTCAATATGCAGACGTATGCTCAGACTTGTAGGTGAGGGAAAGTAAATTTTGATGCTGGAATGAGAGCGGTCGGATTAATATCGTACCAGCAGTGGCTCCTCCAGCAGGCACCGGAGTATTCGCAGCCGAGTTGCAAGCGACTGCACCGGTGAAGCCCGAAGTAGAGCAGTCAGACGTTTGGAAGCACACTGAAAAGCAGGTCATTTCGAGGAGTGTACCCATAATGTTGAACAGACGGCAAACAAATTCCTCACATTTAGTAGCGTCCCCGTCGCAGGTGGAGTAGTCAGTGATGGCCGCAGCCAGAGCAGGGAGGAGGACGAGGACGATTGCGAAATGCATGTTGAAAGGAGGAGAGGAGGAGTGGATGATGCCCTTCTCCCTCTTGCACCTCCTTTTATACCGATCCCCTGGACGATTGTCTCTTTGTATTCGGTGGATTTGCACTTTTTATTGTCTGCGAGGCAGATTCCCGTCTCGCTTTGTCTGACGGACTAGAATGCGGGTTGAATGATGAGGGTCTGGCCATTGAGCCACTGCACGGTGTGAACACCTGCGGCCGCTTTGTGGCGAGAGAACGCAAGCACTTTTAGCGCCTCTGGGCGTCAATGCTTTCGTGCATTCATATTAGTGGCTTTGTCGCCCACAAACTTCTCTGGAGATCGTATTTATTGAGGCGGAAATTATACAGAAGTAATCTGGAGGTGAGAATTGTACGAATAACGAGATGCTTTGTTTCGTAGGAATTCAACTCATTACATACTTTGTAAAATAATGTAATGAGGTTGTGGAGTATTCAAGGTCGAAGGTTCTGTCCGGGATCAATCTTCGAGAATGACATCTCCGATATTTCCTCCTTGCGGTTTTCCGTCCACTGACTCCGCGAGCGCACTTTCTCATCTCGAATGCCGAACATGCGCTCGATTTGACTGAAATATATCTCATTGCCTCTTCGCTACAGACAAATTAATGTGCCCAAGACTGCACACAATTATTACACTAGAAATCGTGACTAAGTGTCTGAGCAAAGGCTATCACATGTTGATTTCTGGTTTCTGGTGAGAGATCGGAGATGAATAATAGTCAGTTAGCGGTAACGCACCGGCGGTACGGACGCACAAAATACATCGTGAGCAGCGGACTGCACACAATGCAGCAATCTCCGATCTGAAAAAAATGGAACTGTGCAAAAAATGAATAATGGATTTTGAGCGTTTGATGGCCGTATCCTGCCTTTGGTGGGATCATTGAAGATCCTCACCATGTGCGTTGCGTACTCTTGGAACGGCGAATGAACAATGTCCAATTGGCCCAACACGTAGCATGAAACAGCGATCAAGAATGACTGTGAGACGGCAGTTTGCAATGTGAGCACCTAGACCAGAGCTAAGGGATTACTTGATCTCAAAAGTCGAATTCCGCCGTCGAAACTTGCCTTGAGAAACTCCTGATGTGTTTCCCTCACCCTCGAACTAAACCTTGCTGCGTGATCGCGTAGAAATCTGCAATATATTTTAGAAATTTGTCATATTTCAGAAATCTGTGACAATTTTAAAATGAACAGTAATTTAGAAATGTAAAACATTTTAGAAATCTGCCCTACCTCGAAACTGCGCGGCCAGCAATAACGTTGACAAGCGTACACGGAAGTGCAGTGCAGACGATTAGCAAGATAGAGGGGAGGGCCCAAGAAATGGGCAGATCGACCGTTCCTGGATTACGTTTTATCTTTGTTTACGTGAAACTCTGACCAATGAGCCTGTTTCGCGAGAAATCGTATTGCGGATTGGTTTTGAGAATTAATTTCCGCACTTGGGCATCCGGAGCAAGTGCTTGCAGGAAGCACCACTGAAATTTGACCTATTTTCTACAAATATTAATGCAATCGAATACGCACAACGCAGAACAACGTAGGCATTAGCAGCATACAATTGACCATAATTAGTCGCTTCACGCCCGGATTCTGGCGCCACAAAATGTAGAATCTGCAATGCTTGATGCTCCTCAACATTCACTCAACCTAAAAAATAAGACGTGGACGCGGAATACCGAAAGCAGAAGTTTGCGGTCATTTGTATGTTGAACATGATGAATCCGTGCAGAACGAGGATATAAATGAGGAAACAGATGTAATCATTCTCGAATTCGACGCAAGGTCCCTCATACACACAGATGATTCCCTCAAAGCCGAGAGGGACGATCCTGAATTATCAGTCGCTCAAAAAGGTTCATCGGACAACTGCCAACCTTGGGAAGATTATGAACGAAGAGCTGGACGTGATGAGTTCATAGAAGCAAAGTCTAAAAAGGTTTAATTTGTCGACTGCAGTCTTTCAAAGCACTCGCGTGATCAGCATGACCGAGAACGACTTCAGGTGAATTGGAGTATGGCAGATGATCAAATAGAGCAGGAAGAGGTTGGAAGAGCACGACACGCCACAGATGGCTGCGTGCGCGACTTGCAGCATCTCGGACTGAGTCAGGGAATCTGAATGCGGCTAAGATGGCGTTGACGGCAGTCTAGATTCCGTTATCGAGAAGACAAGTCTTGAAGGTAAGTTAGGATTGGGATATCACTTGTTCGAAGAATAAAGAGCGAAGATTTCGCTGTCCGATGTACCGTACACGGTGTAGAGACAGACACAACACTGTCGTCGCTCGACTATGACTTGTGACTTGGTCGTTGGGTACAGAAATAATTGCCAGCAGTGCAGTTCAGACAGCGATTTTTGGTCAGCAAGCAATTAATGCATTTTCTCTGTTTCGCTTCATACAATTAATGCACATAGTCACATAAAACTCTAGCTGGAACCTGTCTTCGGGGGGGGGGGCACATAGAGAGGAGCACCGACCGATTGGATTAGATTTTTTATTTCTTCGAATACACACAACTGCTCTAGGTGTTTTCATACATTGGTAATCACGTTTTTTCCAGCGAACTGTTATCTGATTTGTGCTACAACTACATGATTTATCGTCCGACATCTCGAGAATGTTTGTCTTGGAAGCATTCACAATTGCCGACTACCACGTGCACCTGCTGAAAAACCACCTGTGCTTACAGAGAAACTAAGCGATTGGGGGCAGCCTTGCTCTCTAGCTAATTACGCTAATCTCCTTTTGCGCCTCCGATCATTCTATGGACTACTTTATCTCGCTGGAGCTTGAGAAAGCGATCACCACAGGACTCTTAATCCACTTGATATTCTCGTCAATCCTGCATTGTGCTGCGTTTTACTGTCTGGTGCGAGAGACACCCTCACATCAGCAAGCGATTCGAAAATATTTACTCTCCATCCAGGTAAGTTTTAACAGTTGTCTCCTACCTTTTTTTTTTGATTGAACATTGTCTGTTTCAGGTCATAACTTTTCTCTTCGACCTGACAATGGACTTGCTAATAGAGCCGGTGCCCTTACTCCCAATCCCAGCTGCTTATCTGAAGGGAATTTTGTCTCGAGCCGGCGTTCCTCTAGCTGTACTGCTGGTAAACCAGAACGAGTCGTAATTATTCAGTGATCTATTTTCGAGGCCACTTTCGTTTGCCTGGGTGCCATGATGATGTCAGCTATTGATTTGTGCTTTCTACACAAGCACCAAACTCTCATCGACAACTCAAGCATCTTCAAGCTAAACAAAGTTTGTACAAACTGCCTATGATGAGCAGTTTGAGTAATTTTATTCTCAATTTATTCAGCTGTCCTACAATCTGGTATATCTTGTATATTTTTCTACCTGTGTTGGATCTTTCACGGTCATCTCTCTTTGGCCACTTGATCGAACTTCTTCGGATGCTGCTATGGAAACTGTTCGTTTGCTCTGAATTCTAGATTGATAATTTATATTTGCAGTACTCGATCAATCTTACTTGGATTAAGGAGCGCGGCGATTATGTTGTAATGGAGAAAAGTCCCATGACCAAATTGGCATCATACATCTTCCTTGCAGTAGGACGTATTCTAATGACAGAAATAATGTATCTTTTACAGAATACTCTGGGAAGCTTAATCGTTACCAATGCACTCGTCTGGCACATATTCCACACGCTCAACAGTCAGGCTCGTTTCCTGTTGTTGTTGAAGCATTGTCGATTGTAAAATATATTTTTCTGAAATTTTTAAGAACCTTTCAAACATCTCGAAATTGCAGAAATCACGAAGGAGCGCGGCGACACAAGAGAAGATCAAACGATCAGTGGTCGCTTTGTGCATTCAGGTACTGATTACTCATGGGATACAGTGTCGTTCAATTGACCCATCTTTGAAACATTTTTACCGTCTAGCATGTAGGATGATAACAATTTATATTGTGCAGTTATTCGTCCCTTCGATCTTCCTCGGAGCTCCGCTCTTCGTTGACTTTATCTCTCTTGCCACGGACTCGGGCAATTTCAGTAAGTTTGTTTCAGGCTATACTCAGTTGCGTTTTCATTGCAGCAACCTGTTTCATTCTCTTCTTTACTCTCCCTCTACACTCGCCTGTTCACAGTATTCTCGTTATTTTGATTACTCCTTCATATCGCCGAGCTATTCTTTTACTATTCAATTGCCATCCGAAAGGCAGCGAGGTGGGTTTTTGAGGATAATGAGGGGACAATTAAAAATTCAAATCTCTTTGCGAAATAATCAAAAAAAATATTTCAGAATTCTTTGGCCTTTAACACGATTGTGGCTGTGAGCCCTATTCGTCGTACATGAAAAAAATGTGAATTCTGTCCATTTAAACTTGCATCAAAGAACGAACTGTGAAATAAAAAGCTGAGATTTTCGTTATCCGATGTTCCGAACAAGGTGTAGAGGCGCTACACACGCTCTACTCTGACTTGTGACTTGGTCGTTGGGTACAAAAATAATTGCCAGCAGTGCAGTTCAGACAACGATTCTTGGTCAGTAAGCAACTAATGAATTAGTTCTCTGTTTCACTCCAATACTTTTATAGTTAGCATTATCACACACAACTGCAGTGTACATGCACCCTGCCACCATGTGTGCATTATGGGACAGCGTCCTTCAGAATGCTAGCAATATCATGTGGAAGTATTTATCAGTGATTTCCGATTTTACGGCAGTTTGACAATTGAAGATCCGACATGCTTCGACGTGTGGAGAACGTTTCGCATCAAAGCATTCGAAATTGTCAAATCCCACGTGTAACCACTGAAAACACCTGCGCATACACAGAAACTAAGCGATTGGCAACAAGCTTGCCTTCCAACCACACTCACTTTACTACTCTTCTAACTTACATTGATGGACTACTTCATCTCGCAAGAATTGGAGAAAGCGCTTACTACCGGACTCTTAATCCATCTCATAATCTCATCAATTCTGCATTGTGTTGCATTCTACTTTCTGATCCGAGAGACGCCTTCCAGTCAACATGCTATTCGAATATATCTCTTCTCAATCCAAGTACAATATACAATTTTTTTACATTGTTGTTGATTCGGCAGAGCATTTATCATTTCAGGTTATTATTTTTCTGTTCGACCTTTCAATGGACTTGCTTATCGAACCCGTCCCCTTACTGCCTATTCCCGCTGCTTATTTGACGGGAGTTTTGTCTCGCGCTGGAGTGCCTTTAGCTATACTACTGGTGAGCCAGATCGAGTCTGCAAGTATGTAATAACATTTAAAGGCAATTTTCGTTTGCTTGGCTGCAATGATGATGTCATCGATTGTATTGTGCTTTCTACATAAGCACCAAACGCTCATCGATAGCTCAAGCATCTTCAAGCTTAACAAAGTCAGTCTCTGGTCGAATGTTTGCAAAAATTTAAATAATCTGTTCAGCACTTACACAATTTTGTTTATGCTTCGTATTTTTCATTCTGCATTGGATCTTTCACAGTTATTTCGCTCTGGCCACTCGATCGACCTTCTTCGGATGCTGCTATGAAAACTGTTCATTCGCTCCGTTTGTTTACGGATTTACAAATGTTCCTTGCAGTATGCATTCAACATCACCTGGATTCAGTCGCGCGGAGAGTATGTTGTAATGGAGAAAAGTGCTATGACACAATTTGCTTCTTTAATCTTTCTTGGAGTGAGATAAATGCTAGCGACAGTGATAAAATCTAATGCAGGCCACTTCGGGAACCATGGGGATAATAAACTTCCTCTGCTGGCATATATATTATACACTCAACAGCCAGGTAAGTTTTTGCCTTTATGTGTTTTAATGGTCATTTTTCGGTTATTTTTGCTCTGCAGAAGTCTCGACGAAGCGCCGCTACACAAGAGAAGGTCAAGCGTTCAGTCATCAGTTTGTGCATTCAGGTCAGTGTTGTGTGCACTGAGGGCTATCCCACATTTGTTGTCCCCCCTGACGGAATTGTGGCGATGAATGCGCGATAAAGTCATTGAAAAAAAAACATAATTTTCACAAATTCGCTTTTTGCAGTTATTCGTTCCCTGCATCTTCCTTGGCACACCTCTTTTCATTGATTTCGTCTCTCTCATAACAAATTCGGGCGATTTCAGTATGTTATCTATTTCAACAGATTGGGTCTGCTTCGTTTTAGAAATGATCGGTTTAGAACTCTACAGAGGTCAAAAATAAAATGTTGTAAAACACGTCCCGAGATCGAAATAACGAGAGTTATAAAACGACCAGTTCTAAAATGGTGTAGACCCATCAGTTCATTTAGGCCCAAAAAGGCAGTGATGCTGGAATTCGATTGCTGAACAGGGCATTGTAACCGTCAATGACGTGGCAACAAATACCCTTTGGAATCCTTTTTAATTCAGCAGCCTGCCTCATCCTCTTCTTCATTCTTCCACTGCACTCGCCCGTTCACAGCTTGCTCCTTCTCTCGATTACTCCCGCCTATCGACGAGTGATCCTCTCTCTCTTCGAGTCAAAAAGGATAGAAGTGGTGTTTCGATCAAGGAACAGATCCATAATACTAATTTCAGATCAAATCTGTTGTCAACACGACAATGACTATTCGTCGTATTTAGATACTTTCTAATCCACTCTTCATTGCAAAGAATAAAGAGATTGCGACGTTTACAAATCGTTGAATGATATTTTTTGAGTCAGGCAATCAATCGTCACGCAATTCAAGACAGTGTTTTCTTCTTCTTCACTACATTAAGCGTAGTCGACTTCTCCGATACATTAGCAGGCATTTCGGTCCACACACTCAGAGAGATGACTTTTTCGACCCGGAGTCCGATCATCCTTTCCACCCGTCTGTAACCACGCATTTATTCATTGATAAAACTAAATTGTGTCATAATAATTCAGCCAACGCAGCTACGATTACGAATACGTTTTTTTTTTGTTTTCACAGCTGCCTTTTCATATTAGGTTGTCGCGAGTACAGTCTAGCTTTTTTCAGGACTGAGATCATTTGAAGTGAGAGGTAAACACAGATAGTCGTTTTGAAGCATAGAGTGGTCGACAAACAATCAAATCGCACCTGTGATAGGGCCGAACGTAGTACATTGTGAGAAGAGGGCTTGAGATGATGCAGCAGTCTCCGATCTGAACGGGCAATGAATCGAACTAGAGAACAAACAAGTCTCTCACCATGTGCGTCGCATACTCTTGCAGAGGCGATCGCACGATATTCAGTTGCCCTGCAACGTAGCATCCAACCGCAATGAGAAACGCCTGCGAGACTGCGGCTTGGAAGGTGAGCACCTGTAAAATAATTCATTTAGCGCCATTCAGACAATTTTTTGTTGGTAAAATTTTTGTTGGGTAGTGCTGTTTCGATTAACCCACTTTGAGAAACGAATCGTGCGTCGCGCGCGTTCTCGTACTGAACTTGGACGCGTTGTCGTGAAGGAATCTGCGAGTATTTGGGCTTTGCTCTCTTTGTCGGATATGAACCCTACCTGGAAACAGCGGATCCCACGAGTATGTTGGTCAGAGTGCAGGGAATAGCCGTAAGGACGATGAGAAAGATGGAGGGAAGCGCCCAGGAATGGGAAAGATCGGTGAGACCTGAAACATATTTTTTTCCGAATTTAGAATAGCGAGTAAAAGTCTCACCGACGAGCCTGTCGTGCGAGAAATCGTACTGTGGTGTGTCACGCAGAATCATTTCCCTGACAAGCGGATCCGGAGAAGGAGCATGTAGGAAGCACCACTGAAATATCCTTAATCGAAAATGATTTGAGGGCAGAACTAACCGCGCAGAGAATAGTAGGCGAAAGCAGCAGAAAATTTGTAAGAGCAACTCGAACAACGCCAGGATCGCTACACTTGAGCACATAGTACCTGAAATGGGAAGTGTAAATCAAAAATCAGAAAATGTCGAACCGAAAACAGAAGTTCGCGGTCATTTGGATATTGTACATGGTGAATCCGTGAAGAACGAGTGTGTAAATTAGGAAGCAGATGTAGCCATTTTCGAAACGAGCGCATGGTCCGGTGTAGATGCACACGATTCCCTCGAAACCGAGTGGAACGATTCTGAATCGTGGCAATTTTATTTGCCAAATTTCGAAATGAAGCGAGTTCAAACCTGGGAAATACAATGAACGATGCGCAAGATGTGAGCAGCTCGTAGACACAGAGACTAAAACAAAGAATTACTTCGAAATCAGACTGTGATCGACAACTCACGTGACCAGCATGACAGCGTAGGATTTCAGATGCTTTGGAGTATTGAAGATTATGAGGTACAGGAGAAAAACATTTGAGGAAATCGAAATTCCACAAATTAATGAGTGAAAGCAGGACAGTAGCATCCTGTAATGTAAAGACTGACTGAATTTCAGGAACAGTGTTTATACGAATGAAATGAGTGGATACAAAGAAAGAGAGAGAAAACGAACGACTACAATAGCGCGCACTTACAATTATTTGTTGACTTGCCCTAGTGCACTCCACGAAATATTGTATCACAAGGCGTTTTAAAGTGATCAAACATCTGAGGAACCCGTTTTGTTTCGTATTAAATAAAAATGCTTTCAATCGTACCAAGTCGGACAGGTGTAGTAATAGAATTCTGGTCTGACTGTAACCAATTACCTAAGAACACCTGCTCGTAATTGCTGGAAGGAAAATCAGAGCGAATTGTAATTGCATGTCGTCACTTTTATAACAATAATGATTGTGAAAATAATTAAATTATTCAATTGTGAACAAAGAATATTGACCAATGATTGAGTGGAAAAAAATAAATTTCTCGTATCATTGATGAGGCGGATGAAGCGACCGCTTCCATTCGTTGAGTACTCTGAAATAGATTTAGAGGTAATTGTTGTTTATCAATTTGGAGACCAAAAAAAGGTATACTTTCGAGTATCACATCATTCTTTAAGATTCAGACTACTCACTTTGCTCCATAATCGTTCACGAGGTTTTCCATCGTCGGCAGCAGTTTGATTGGCGGATTGTCGCCGATTATTGGTGGTAGTACCTGCAAAGTTTTCACCAAAGAAACCAAAAAAGTACACAAACCTCCTCAAAAACGTATTTATCCTTGGCGTGCCAATCCATGCTCATCTGATCCAAGGAATCATTGAAATTCATGAAGAGATAATCATTGCCGGACTCTGGCCAACCGGTTGTTCTGATGAGCGCAAGGAAGTAATCACTGCTTTCTTTTAGAAAACTTACCCATTCTTAGCAAATTGCGTGTAGACTCGCGCAAAGTTATCCGCAACAGCCAAATCTCGCACTGTCACTCTTCCTTCCTTCGAGGCCTTTTCCCATTCCGCGGGGAAGAACCAGAGATAACAGACGTCAGTGAAATGGGTAATGGCTGCAAAGAATTGTTATTGAAAAGTGCAATACGGGCCGCTTTATCGAATTCAAAAAGCGAGAGTGATCCTTGATCTCACGATCGTATCCCGGAATGGCGCTGTGCGAGCCGCAGATTCGCTTGTCGTACGTGAATGTTGCCATAAATGTTTTGCTCCCGCGAGATTTCAACCTGAAATGTCATCTGATTGCCGAACAATCTGGGGAAGCGCGCATGATGAAAGCATGTGTAATTATGCAGGGAACAAAGAAGTTGATGAAGATAACGCACTCACCACTGCGCCTCGAGCCGTCCGTAGCTTGTGTAGCGCTCGGCTGAGATTGCCTGCAAAAGGCTGACGCCTCACTACTCACTGCGATTTCTCTTGCAAAAACGAAGGAAATAGGATCGAGATTGCGGACGGGAATGTTATGATGGCAATTTCTTACATCCATTACCAACTTGAACCATCCCAGATGGTCGTCGTCTCCGAGCTCGGCCGTTGTGTAGTTGGCGATCAGGATATCCACCATCCGATTCAGTTTCTCCTTCAAATAGCATTTTTATCGCACACATTTCGGATAGACCAACTAACCTCGCTCAGATATCCGTAGTTCCTGTGCAGTAGGGCTCGCAGGAGCGAGTGAGGGCCGTACCCAGAGACATCGCCAGATTTGTACGCTTGTGCTGCGAATTCCGAATGAAATTTGAATGGGAGAATGAAATACCGAACATCGCCTGCTCCACGGGCGTGTCTAGCAGAAGCGCGTCATAGGCGGGTCTTGAGCGAGCAAGAACCTGAATTACGCATAAAATAAGAAAAAAACAGTGAGAAATAACCTCGGGATCCTCGGGGAATATCGCTCCGTCCCTCACGGGCGCCCATCGAAGCTCACCCGGCAGCGAGAGCTCTGCGTCGTGCTAGATTCCTTCTCTTCATACCGTTGCTTTTTGTTGCTTACTTCGATCTTTGGCAAGTTCTATATTTCCGGATTACCTGAATGATCTCCTCGGTAGTGAGATTTGCAAGGCATTGTTTCAACTGATTTCTGGCTGTGATAGAAATCATCAGATCGCCCGTGACGTTGCACCACTGCAACAGATTGTTTTAATTTTCTAGCCTGATCGGGGAATTTAACCTGCTTCGCCCTTTGCCTTTGAATCGAGCCTCTCTTATCATTCGGAACGAAGAACGAGACGAGAACAGAGCCCGAGTTCATTATCAAACGATGGAAGAGGCCTGTGATTGCAAAATTTGTTCTCATTTTGAATATTGCTACTCACCTCGAGCAAGCGGCGAAAGTGAAAGCCCGGAGATGCTCATCGCTCCTGCACTTTGACCGAACAGCGTGATCCTGCAATTATTTGAAGCACCATGCAATGATTCCAAAGCTCAACGTGAAAGTGAACTTACTGATCGGCATCACCGCCGAAGGCGCCAATCTCCTCTTTCACCCATTTCAATGCAAGGATCTGATCGAAGAGACCGAGATTGGCAGGGAATTCGGGAGTGAAAGTGGTGAAGAAGCCTGAAAGTGACACTCGAACGTACCACAGCTGACTACAATTGCTTACCGAAGGGCCCAAGTCGATACTGAATCGTAACGACCACAACGCCGTTCGAGATGAAGTTTCTAACCGCACCCTAAGTGGATTTTTTTATCATGGAAATCTGAAATTGGAGCGAACCTTATAATCGAAATCGTTAGCTCCTCTCTTCAGGAATGCTCCTCCATGTATCCACACCATTACTGGGTACTTTCCGGTCACCTGAGTCATCGAGTGAACGTTGTCAGTTCAGTAAATTTGGCTCACATTTGGTGTGAATACATTGAGATAGAGGCAATCTTCGGAGGATGACGGATGAAGTTTCCCGATATCGTTCACTTGCGCGCAGCGGGGTCTGTACATTTGATCTTAGATCGGGCGTTAGAAAATGTGCTGACTTGTACTCTAGCTCTCCAACTTCTCCATGGTACTTGGCAACGGGTTTCGGGAGCTGAAAGGATTGTCCATTAAATAATTAATTAATTAGTTAATTATCAAAAATTAATTCTCCGACCTGGAATCGCAGTTTCCCAATATGAGGCTGTGCGAAGGGAATGCCAAGAAAGATGTCAGCCACTCCATAGAAGAGCACGTTATGATCGGAGCCTCGCAATGAAGAAATACAACCGATAAACAAATCAAAACTGACCATAATCGATATTAAATCCTCTGACAACTCCTCTTGATGTTTGCACTCGAGTAGAAAACTCGAGCTGAACAGTAAAATGGAAATAATGGAAAGTTTATCACTTTTCAAGACACGATGACACCAAGTCACCCGTGAACGATTGGGAAATTAAGAAGAAAAAAAGAGTCAAAAACTCACTTTCTGCTCCCTCGATTGCTCAACCTTAGTGTAGATGGATGAGATCAGTATGCATAGTATCAGAAATGATAGGGCGATCGAAGTGAGAATGATCATGCATTTGACCGGCGACATTATCTAATACCAACCTCATACGGAATGATAGGGGTTGGGAGAGGTTGCAAGAGTCAATTCGGTGTTTTCCCCCTCACGTAATCGGATTATAATCGCAGGGAAACTCTGTATGCCGCATGATGCATTCGAGGTTGAATCACTCTTTTCACGAAAATGTCATTTTGGAGCAATTGCTCGGCACTGTCCATCTCTTTCTCTGGCTGACCGCGAAGAACGGAAAATTGCAAAAAAAGAGAGAATAATGACGGATCCTTAATTTATTGGAAAGTTGCCAGTTACTAACTTTTCTCACCTGCTGCTTCACAGAATTTTACTGAGAGGCGAATGTTATATCTTAGTAATTAGCAGTAGTATGTTAAAGCTTTCAGTTACATGGCCATATTTGGGCGTGATTCTCGACTCTCGACTGATATCAGTGATATCACTGATCAGTCTCGAGTCTTATGAGATCACTCCCGTTTATTAATCCATATTTGGCCATTCTCGATTATTATTTCATAACTGATAATTCTCGAATTTTCATATTCTCGATTATTGATCTATAT
>LS582899.1:75285-93633 GCA_900490775.1 Pristionchus maxplancki
AGTAGTATGTTAAAGCTTTCAGTTACATGGCCATATTTGGGCGTGATTCTCGACTCTCGACTGATATCAGTGATATCACTGATCAGTCTCGAGTCTTATGAGATCACTCCCGTTTATTAATCCATATTTGGCCATTCTCGATTATTATTTCATAACTGATAATTCTCGAATTTTCATATTCTCGATTATTGATCTATATTTTGATAATCTATATTCCCGAACTGTTCAATCACTCTCACTTCCTTACCGGTCACGGTCTTTTGCCGGGGTCGAACTCACGGGCGGCGGGCGACGAGTGGCGACGCTTACCACTGTACTACTGCGTCATTCGGCAGGGTTGGTGGGATGGCTCCTATATCCTCAGCCCTCGGCCGGTTGTGGTGAAAAGGGTGGAACTTTTGCTGTTTCGGGCAGGGCTCGATCCAGCGGGGCAGTGGCGGCTAGACAAAAGCGTTATCCAGTATACCATGTGGTGAGTTGGAGGGCTGAGGTGAGAAGGTATCCAAGTAGTCCCCTCTCACCTCTGCCCCTGTGGACCATATGGTCAAGTGATGGATCTGACCAAAGGATAGCAGATGCATACGGTAGTTCTAGCCGGTCAGATTTCTGACTCAGGGAGAGCAATCAGCCGACTTTTCGCTCCACCAATCGCAAACTGATCTTTGGAAATTGACACTGACTTTTCACACTAACCATAACTACGGTAGTTCAACCAGGTCAACATTTTGATCTGCCACACAACCAATCGTGAACTAACTTTGTTCTGATCTCCGGCTAAGGTGGAATTGCGAACTGAATAATTTCCCCCGCTCCAAAATTCGAATGTCACTACGGTAAGTAACTGGTACAAATGATTCCCCTGGTACAGGGTGGCACGAAGTGTAACTTGAATGTGGAAAAGATGGTAATTGCTGGATTCAAATTTTCAAATAAGGTGGCACTTTTTGCCCCGTGACATCTGGTGTCGGCAGATGCGCACTTCGAAAAGGCAGCTCAGAGCTAGGCCATATTTATCCTCCTTTCCGTTTTCTTTCTTCAGCCATGTGGGCTCTTTCCAACCTTCATTTCATTTCACCCATCTTTGCAGCCATGGTGCGTCCCAAGCAGGAACAACCGTCGAGGAGAGAAGCACAGAGAGGAAGGTTTGAATTTTCCCGATATATCCATGTAGAATCTAACAATTTTCAGTTCTCACTCTGGTGATACTTTAACAGCAACAACCACCATTCAAGGGAGAGATAAGACAAAATCTGCAACGGGAAGAGGAAAGGATCCGGTCCTGCTACGGCGGCATTACGCAGTAATGGTGGGATTGCTTTTCCGTGTCTAAAGAGAATGTTAACCCAAGCATTTTCAGAGACTTCGTCAGTCCCGAATGACAGAATTCATAATAGTAAGGAATGGAAGATTCGTTCACTACCCCAGCAAACCAA
The DNA here is from genome assembly GCA_900490775.1 of Pristionchus maxplancki. NCBI lineage: Eukaryota > Metazoa > Nematoda > Chromadorea > Rhabditida > Neodiplogasteridae > Pristionchus > Pristionchus maxplancki. The sequence continues at coordinate 76,719 of LS582899.1, forward strand.
TTCACAACCTATGTGCAAATTGTCGCGCAGAAATGACCGCTCGTTCTGAGCCTGTACTGATTGATCTCACATCAGACACCGAAGACGAGGATAGTGGTTAATTGTTTTATCGCTGGCTTAATGTTACATTCATGATAAATGACATGACATATATCTGATTCAATGCTGCCATCGCCTGGGATGAGTAGCATGGTTCCACGTTTTCTTGGCCCCAAGCTTTCTGTTACCAGTTAGCGAGGGATCGTAGTAGTCAGTGCCTCCTCGCGTGGTCGACGGAGAAAGATCCTCAAATTCTTCTTGCAATTGTTGTTGACGTTGTCGTTCTCGCTCCTGGCGTACTCTGCGTCCATGTCTTCCTCTGGGTGATGCCAACTCGAAGCGTTCGCCGTCGCTGGTGTCTACCATGTCCCGTTCTGGCTCATTCGATGGTGCAGACAGGGAGCGACGTGGTGCATTCCTGATGGGACTAGGTGTTACCTGTGGTTGCACCACTGGTGACACCACTGGTGACACCACACGTGAAGATGGAGTTGGCTCCTGTCCAGGCACATAGTCGTCTTCAACGTCGTCATTGGCGGGAACAGCGTTGTCGTTGGCGTTTGTCTGAGTCGCGACGGAAGATGTACTATGAGATGGAGGTGGTGGTGGGGCGGGAACTTGGAATCTTACAGTCTTCTCACTAGCAATTGCTTCCTTGAAACGGTTAATCTTATTCAAGAGATCTTCATAGAGAGCTCGCTTGGAAGAATCGTCAATGTTTTTATCGTTTAGCAGTTTGGTCAGCTCCTCTTGCATTGTCTCTATCTGGGCATCTTCCTTAGAGAGAACAAGGTAGGGTACCAGTTTGTATTTGTTCATGGTTTGCCTATAAGACTAAGTAGTGCAAGTGCAGCAGGGATGACTGCTCCAAGGAATCCCGACCCGTACTGGTTGAGAGCCGCGCGCGCTTTCCTCTCTCGGGAACACTTGGCAATCTCTCGAATCACAGGCACGTGCTTACAGATTGCACGTTTCTCTCTGTGGGTAAAGGGGATGTGCGATAGGTTGTGCAAGATCTCAACAACACAGGTGAGTTCGGGCAAACTAGCCTTAGAAATTAGTTTGGGGTTTTTAGAGAGCTCTAGAAGAAACGACCGATGCTTATGAAGCTTGTGCATCAAATAAATGGAAGTTGTGGGCGTGGCCTAGCCAGTTGGTTACAAAAACATCGTCATGGCTTATTCTAACAAAGTGATTCACCACATCCAAGAATGTCCTCCCTCTGCTTTGCATATGAATATGATAAACAGAGTATGCGCCGCACGTTATTGCACTCGGCAATTGGTGTGCTATCTTGTTATAGTAAACAGACGAGAAATTCATACAAAATTTGAGAATCAGTCCCTTCGGTGGCTGGCCAAAGCTATCAAAGAAGAAGCATCTATTTCCTCGAACAAATATCGACTGCCAGTGAAGTCCACCATATTCTGATGTGCTTTTATCGGTGTTTACACAAAGAGAGAACACAGTAGGCAAAGTATCAGGTTTGGGGAGTTGGTCACAAGCAAATGTACCCAGAAAGTACCGAGAAATGCGTGGATCTTTCTGGCAAATGGAATTCAGTTGGAGAGTGTTCATGGATAAAAGGTCTAATCGAACCGCTGAGTACGGTTGTTTCTCACACAATGATCGCACACGTGGATGGTCAGAGTCTGTGATCCATTTGCATTAGCGAGTCTTGTTTCATCATCTCGAAACTTCTTCCAACAGGTGGCACAGAGTAGCACGTGGATGGAACGGGCAGAGGAGCTCCATTGACGACGAGTCTGTTCAAATTTTAAATTCTCTCAAGTATTCAAATGGTGCAAATACCGTACCATTGGCGTGGGCCTGTTATTGCGAAACATTGGATCCGTCTTCAACGGTAGGCGCCCCTCCGTTGTTTGAACTCCTCTATCTTCGTAGGTTCTCTTCTCGTTGTTCAACATAGTAGAAAAAGTGATCGGAGAAGAATTCAAATCCATTTGGGACGAGGAGCAATCGGGGAAGCAAGCTGTCTCCGACATTTGAATTCGTGCGAATGACATCTGGACTCCAGATTAATGGGGGAGGGTAGAGAATAGAGGCGCAGAGATGCAGAGACATGTTAGAGAGTGTTTGAAGATGAGAGACAGGCTCCGCCCTCGTCTTCCAGGATGGGTATAAATAGGCACTGCCTCCTCCAAGTATCCATTCCAATCGAGTCTCTCAAGAAGCAGCATCTTCCCCTCTCTTTCACTTCTCCTCTTCCATCTACGCTATGGCCAAGCATACCAAGTCGAAGAAGTCCTCGTCCTCAGCCACTACAGTAACCAAGAAGAAGGGCATTAAGATGGATAACAAGGCGCAGAAGGTGAGTCTGATCTCTCGGAACATTGCTTGCGACCTTCTCTTTTTTCACTAGTTACAGTACCCCCTACTCCAGGCCAAACACACGTACTCTCCACCCGGCAAGGATGAAGTATGCGCCAAGTTTGAGCAGAGCTACCTCGCCTACCCTCAGCGAGCTGTCATCGTCCACATGTGCAACGAGTGCATTGATGCTGCAACCACCTACAAGAAGGAGATCAAAAAGGGAGACAGACACTGTCTAGTACTCCCTCTCTGTAGGGCTTGTGTGTTTGCTAATCGTAGATGTGCCCAGACCCTGTACTTCAATACCATTCTCAAGAATAAGCATGATAAGGGTGAGGAGGATGACGAGGATAAGGATAGCGATGAGGAGGATGAAGAAGATGATGATGAGGGCGATTCCGGTAGTGATGACGGGAGTTCCGCTAAGAAGTCTAGAATTCATGAAGAGGGAATGACAGCATAGGCAACCAGTATGCCTATATACTCCTGATATACACTCTCATCGAAGTGCTGATTTGTTTTTCATTGTATGGATAAATCATTCTTATCTACTTGTTGTTCCAGTGAGCGGTCGTAGTTATGTCACGTTCTATTTACGATTCATCTAAAGAAGATTGGACTAATTTGTTTAATCAAAGTTCTGTCCTTCATGGCAGAGGTAACGGAGGGAGGATTTCACACTTCACCGGAGTTCGACCCCAAAATGGAGCAGGAATTGGCGGTGTTCTCAGATCTCTTTTTCGTTTCATTCCGTCGTTTCTTTCAAGCCCTGTAGGCCAAAATCTGGTCAGTGCTGGCGCCAATATTGTCAATGATGTCAACAATGGAAGCAGTTTTAAAGACAGTTTGAAGAGCCAGACCCGTTCTACTGTACGGAATCTCACGGGCGTTGGAAAGAGGCGCCAAGTTCAAAAGGGAAAGGGTACTCCCAGAGCGATTGGATTCATCAGGGGAGCTGCCCCTGCGAAAAGAGGGAAGAGGAGGGCCCCGCCCACCAATGTGATCCGACGAGCCTTCATTCACTAGTCTTCCCTTCGCACGACTGGCGGTCATCATGGTATCTCTCATCTCATACATCGAACAGCACTATCCCTTCTGGCGTTTCCTCAATCGTCGCGAGAGAATGCACGCTCTACATGGCATCCTTCCTACCATCAATGTTGGCGTAGAGGGAGCGTACACTCTACTCGTCAACAACCGCCAGTCGACCAATCCCCCAATCCTCCAGGATACTCATGTTTCCTTCGACTCCCACTTCACTCGTATTCGCACTCATAAGGGCATGGATACGGTGTTCAATCACGCCAGCACTCGAATCGGATATGATCCCGATACTGATCTTCCCCTCATTCGCAGCAGAGGAGGTTCGCTCCATGTTCTCGAGAGTCTCATTGTAATTTAAATGACTGATAAATAATTATGAGCTCATTCATTCACCCTGCGTTCATACAGAGCGGTTGTAAAATGTTTAAGAGCGAGATTGAGAAGAGTACTTCCTCGTTGCATCCCAATCTTGATTTGTTTTCTACGAATAATACTGTCTGCGGTGTGGAGACATCACGATTCAACGAGATAACTCTCACATCCGGCCCTGATGTTAAACCTTATGAGTTTAGAGTTCAGAACTCGAAGGCATTCCTTGATCTTCAGCGTAGTTACATAATCACCAAGTTCAAAATTGTTAATGAAGATGGTAGTGATGTGACTGACGAGGATGCTGCAGAGACTTATGCCCCTACCAATCTAATTGGTTGTTCCCAATTTAGGCAAATTCAAGTATATGCTAATGGTGTACTCATTTATGATATCGATAATTTCTCCTATAGAAGCTTTCTTAGCGCCACACTCTCATACAGTCAAGAGTATAAGAATACTTTTCTAAGGGCTGCAGGCTATTCGCCTGAAGCTATTCCCACCTCTGATGTCGACACCGAATATTTGAAGAGAAAGACGGCCTGTGCAAAGTCAAAAGTGCAAGAGGTGATCACACCCCTATGGTTTGAGCCTGCCACACAGCCCAAGGCACTTCTGCCCTATATTGACTTTCGTATTCTTTGCTTCCCTTCACCCGATGAGTTTATGATTGATAGACGTAAGGGCAATAAGAAGTACCGTGTAAAGGTGACCAATATGACCCTTATGCTCCACGAACTACACGTTCACGACTCAACCCTTGTCGCCTTCAACAATGTCTTCCAAAACAAGGGATCGATTACGTATAGTTCCCTGGGCACAAACGTACGGACGTTCTACATCCCCGGAGGCATCAAGGAATTTCCCTCCTTCAAGGTGTTCAGCAACAACATCCCGCGAAGGATATTCTTCACGATGGTGGACGCAAATGCGTTCAATGGCAATTACACTAATCCTTTTGTGTTCAAGAACTTTGATCTCCAGAATGTACGAGTAGAGGCGGGTGGTGAGGTGATTCCGTTCCACGACTACTCTCTCAACTACGAGAAGAATCAGTACGTAAAGGCGTACCTCGCCCTTCAAGAAGCTCTATCGGTGGCGGGCACTGGATGCTCTAACGGACTCAAGCCTTCAGCCTTTGCCTCACACTGCGCAATCTATGCATTCGACACCAGCGGCGCCGAAGGAGATCAATTCGCACTTCAACGCATCGGAGAGACTACAATCAAGCTTACCTTTGCCAAGGACACTCCGAACAGCGGACTCTACGGAATCGTGCTCGGAGAGATGATCACCAATCTCGTAATCGACAAAGATCGTGTTCCTCGTGTGTATTAATTCTGTTAAACGGATAAAACTTTATTCTCATCAGAGCATTGATACATTGTCAGCTGGAATCCATGAATTAAAAGAGGGCGGATAGCCTAGCCATTTTACAAGAATCTCCTTCTTTCCGCGAACAGTACGACGTCCGAGTATTTTCTCAATCTTATACAATCCATCATCCTTAACGAGTTGTACCTCATCAAGGTAGAATGAGCCGTCAATTTCCTCTCCATTCAAATCCTTCAATTTTAGATAGGGCGGGTAATGATGGGCCTTAATCTGGCTGACGATAAAAATTTCCTCTGTCCAATTTGGTGTATAACCCTTTTCGAATGTTTTCTTCGTCTTACTGATTCGTACCGAATCTCCTACTCTGATCTTGATTTCCGGAATAGTTTCCGAGAGACCTTCGTCAACATCTCCATCTTTCACACGAATTGGAGCCATTCCAATGGACCTATTAGGTGTTCGGTTAATTCCGCTCACTATAGCCTCCACTGCGTCAATCCAGCGATGTGAGTTTTTATGATGCAAGTAACGGTAGAGGCGCCTCTTCAGGGTTTGGATCGCTCGTTCTGCCATGGCTGCTTTCATTTCGGATTTAGGGCTGTAGTGATTTATGTGATGTTCCTTGTACAATGAGTCGACATCCTTGTTGTAAAACTCTCGTCCCTGGTCGGTTACGAATCGAGAGCAAACATGTCCAAATCGCGCGAAACACTTGTCGAAAATCTCCTTCAACGCACGCCTCATTTCGGTCCCCGTCTTCTGCTTTACAGGTACAGCAAACACATGACGAGAGTAGCAGTCGATTGCAACCAAACAGAATGTATGGCCGCTGTTATCCTTCTTCCACAGCTGGAAATCCGCTAGATCCGCCTGTAGAGTTTGTCCCGGGGCTATGCCGACGGTTTTCCTTCTGTCGAATTTACGGCGTATTTTCTTGAATAGAGTATACGTGGGCTGCTCTTGAAGGAATTCCCTCACTTCTTTCACCGGAACATTGCTAGCGCTTGCAACTCGTTGCGCAGAAGTAAAGGCAGAAGGATTTTGCAGATCGAAATAATGTCTGCGTGTACGTTCTAGGGCTGACGGCTTCATATGAATGGTGAATTATCATAGTAATCTTTGTATCTCTGGACTCTCTCAACCTCTTTTACTCTCTCGTGCATAATATTCTCTCATTTTCATTTCTCAATAATAAGATCTTGTGCGGCTGTACCATCTTTTATATAGGCAACATGTCTGATTTCTACATAACACTTCCTTCAAATGTAGGAGGAGCAGAGAATAGTCCTTCCGACTTCCGAACTAGGCTCCCGGAGCCAATTCTTTTCAGAAATAATTGGTCCGTAGGCTTGCATGAAATATTAATATCGGGAGAGATTCTAACCGTTCCAAAGAATTCTCCCTTTGTTATTACTCTTCGGGATGGTGGTGGTACAATTAACTGCCATCTCCCCAAGGGGACGTACAAGACGCCACAGGCCCTGGCTGCTGCTCTGAATAGTTCTGTACCGCGTACCCGAAAGAGGCGCAACGTGCAGGCAGTCGAGTCAGCTTCTCAATCGGCAGAAGAGGAAGAGGATATACCTTTCATTACTGAGGAAGAGGAAGCATGGCTAACCGATGTGGGCGATCCGAATTGGACTGCAGAGGAGTGGGCAGAACATTATGAGCGACAAGCAGCAAAGAAGGCAGAAGTCACATCTACTCAAACGGGACAAGGAGAACAAGAGTCTGACAAGAAGGACACGGATGCTTCTCCAGTCCCCAGTAAGCCAGACGTGAAGGATGCAGAGACTCAAGCAAAGGAGAAAGAAGAACTTGAATTGAAAGCCGCTGTACAAGCGGCCCAATTGGCAGAGGAACAAAGAAAGAGAGAGGAGATGGTGAGAAAAGAAGCTGCGGAGAAACGAAAGAAGGAGGAGGAACGACGCAGGAAGCAGCAGGAGGAACTTGAAAAGAAACGAAGGGAGGAGGAACAAAGAGCTCAGCTGGAGATTAAACGTAAAGAAGAGGAGGAGAAGAGGAGAAACGAGGAGAAAGAGGCACGTGAAAGAGAGCAGAATGCAAGGGATGAGCAGAGGATTAAGGACGATGAACTGAGGAAGATTGAGGAAGACAAGCTAAAAGCTGAGGCTGAACGCGTCAGAAAGGAACTTGAAGCAACGATTGCAAGAGAGAAAGAAGAAGCCGATAAGCAAAGAATGGAGGAAGAATTGCGAGCGAAGGAGGAAAAGGCTAAGAAAGATGCAGAAGATAGGAGAAAAGAAGCAGAACGAAAGAAAAAGGAGGAAGCTGAGAAGAAGAGAGTGAAGGAGGAAAAAGAGCGGAAGGACGCTGAAGAAGCAAAGAGGAAAGCTGTAGAGGATACTGAAAGGGCTCGTCTAAAGGCTCTGGAAGACGCCAGACTAGAGAAATTAAATGAAGCAAACCGCCAAATACAGGCAGGTCCCATTATTACAGTTGATGAACACGAAGAAAAGTATCTTCCTTCTGCCTATGAGGCCAGTCCACTCCCCACACATATTGTATTCGTTTACGAAGAGACTTCAGGCAAAATGATTGTAAATTTCAATTACAACGTTCAACAGGTTGATTTTAGTGACGAGATTAAGTACATGTGCGGCTTCCCACAGTCAACCCTGTTCGATAGCACGATAGGTGTAGACAATCCCGATTGTACAAACGGCAAGAGCCTCCTCTATGTTTACAGCGATGTTTGCGCCTATAGCGTGTGTGGACCGCAGAAAACAAATCTCCTTCGTGTCATTCCGTGTTTGAATGCTCGTAATGACACTGTATCGCAAAGTTTCCAGCAGATTAGGTACATTCGAGTCCGTTCAGAGTACATCGATTCTATTAGAATACAAATCCTAGACTCGCTAGGAAATGAAGTTGTAATCCAGGGCTATATCTGTGTTGTTCTTCACATAATGAAAGATGCATAAATCGTTCATTATACCATGCCTTCTCCCGTAGAGAGCAGTCCTCCTTTTCGTTTCCGCTGTCCAAATAATACAATAATTGTGGGCTCATCTCAAAGTGGAAAGTCAACCTTTATACTCGAGCTACTACGTCATGCAGAACTCTTTGATAAACCAATTAGCCAAATATACTGGCACTATGGAATTGAGGCAGCCAATCTTCCTTCTCACCCGCTCATCCAAACAATCTCCGGGCTACCCGATGCAACTGCCCTCAAGCATTTGAGCGGTGAAGGGAAGGAACACAGAGTGGTTGTTATCGACGATCTGCTAACCGAATCAATTGCCAACAAGGATCTACTCACGCAACTCTGGACAAGAGTATCACACCACTGTAATATCACCTTCTTCCTACTTGCTCAATCTCTATTCGAGATCCCTCGAATCATTAGAAATAATTCCCATTATATGATTCTTTTCAAGGCACTCGCTGATCGCCTGAATGTTGTAAACTTGGGGCGACAGATTTTTCCCGGACAATTGCAGTACTTTATGGCCAGTTTTAATGATGCAACTGAACGTAGCTATGGCTACATTATAATTACTGCCCATCCACGTGAAGACCAGGCACACTTCAGACTATGTACGGATGTATTTGGGTCAACAAAGGTTTATCTGCCCAATGAAAGTCAGAAAGGAAGATGAGTGAGGGATTGAGATAGAACTCCACGGCGAGCTTCATCCAGTTCCACTCTTAGTGTATTGACGCGTACGAGAGACTCATAGACAACACGATTCGCCACCTTGACTGCTTCCTCGAGATCTCTCACTCTCTTCTCGAGTTCGTCCTTCTCCTGTGAGTATATGATTCATGACATTGTTATTGTAGACGATAAAATAATGTTGATGAAACTTACCATGAGCTCTTGAATTGTCTGAAGAAGTGACATCAGCCTCTGATCCGTTGTGTACTTCACATGCAGCGAAGGGTAGCGATCTTTCAACATCTGTAGGCTCTTCTCCATAGGAGTGACCGCGATTGTAGCGACGGGCAATTGATCCGTAGACATTGGAAGGGGGCGAAAACAGGAAGAATATTAGGGCACACAATAGCACGAATGAGAGCAAATAGAGATGAGGGGCGGAGTTAAGTAGACAGCTCCCTCTAGTCAGTACAAACGGAATGTACTCGTGACATCCTTCATAGACCTCTCCGTCTATTGTAATAGTTCCAGAATTTGATAGGGCTATGAAAATGTTGTCGGTCACTTCAAGATCAGCACAGCCTGCTACTACTCTTGTTGTACAACCATCAAGCGAACATATCGTACCGTCTGTTGCAGAGACCCACCATAATGTGGAGGTGAAAAAGTCATAAGACATACATGCAACTTTATCGCTGACAAGTGTGCAGATTGCAGACACCTTATGGTACAATGACTGATTGACTTGATAGAAAAATTCAGACTTAGAAATAATCTCTAGCTTACTCACAGAACAATTAAGATTATCGATTGGAACATCGTCTATAATGATTGTACCATTTGGATCTTGAAAGAAAGAAGAAAACGAAGAATAATGAGTCATTCGAGTCCATTTGGTCAAATTCTTAGGAGTAACAGTAAAGGGATAACAAAAAAGAAATGGAATATTAAGAGGACCAAACATGTCACACAGTTGAAAGTAAGAATGAATGACTACTCTAATCTAGATAGCCAAAAGGAACCATGACCTCAACCTCTCCCTCCCCTCTGGATGATCTCTTGAAAGATACCGAACGATATCTCTTAGTTATCTCAACTGTGTGCACCTCGCCCTTCCAGGGCCTCTTCAGCTCTGGACGTCTGATGTCGATGTGAGCGGGCGTCTTGTTGATCACCATGTCATATATTTGACTATGGTTGAGCTTATCCAGAGCGTGCACATCCTTGGTGACACCTCTGAATGCCTGCTTCACTTCCACCTCGCCCGTCGTCTTGTCCACAATCTTCATCGAGTAATTCTTACCTGCAAAGTTTTAAATATGGTGAGCGTATCATCAAGGGAGGGGCCGCCACTGGGGAAGAAGCACACTTACACCCGGCGAAGATTGCCTCGTCCAATTCGCACCCAGCTTGAATCTCGTCTGTGAGCTCGCCCAGTTCGCCGGTAAGGAGATCGGCGAGAGGGTCGGGCTCGCTTCGATCCATGTCGAAAACAATAGAGTCCTGAAAATAATACTGATTAGTAGAAATCGATCCGGTCACAGAATCCCAGTAGATATTTCTAACGGCTCACCGTATCCATGTAGGCTGCCCTCTTTCCAACTCTCTGCACGATTCTGAAGAGCAGAACACGGGCATACGCCGTGACGAACACTGCGTGGTGGACAGCAGAGAAACTATAATTTACCATTGAAAATAACTCCTTCAATCCATTTCTAAACTAACCGGTTACAACGAATCGTCTCTGCTTTCTTGCGATAGGTAACCAGCAAGATCTCCTCGTCCTGGCGATTCGTCTCCAGGATCCTTACGGTTTTGATAACCTTGCTAGTATCATTGGCGATATCGTAGAACTCCTCCGCCTTCACATGCTCGGTCTTGAGGTGGTCGGGGTCCTCAGCCAGTTTCCTGAATGAACAAGTTCAACTAGTTTAATACAGCAATCGGTGCTAACCCCCAACCAGAGTTGTTGCAGAGCTTGCACACTGTCCTCATGGCCGGATCCTTCTTGACCTCATGGGGGTGAAGGACAAAGCCAAGCTTCTTTCCAACTCTCTCACAATACGCCTGCTTCTGCTCGGGCGTCTCGACACCAGCGGGGAACCCAGATGCCGCAAACTGAAGTGGACTCTCCGCACACACTACTCCCTTTACGTATATAAATAGGATGAGATTACCTTTAATTTCATAAATTTTTTAAAGTAGTTGCGATAGATCTCCCCGCTCCATTTCACCCAGTGCCACACTTCGTAGATCCTACCAATATCATAATGAATCGACCAGACGGGGAAACTTACTTGATGATCTTGTACCCATTCTCCAGAGCGAGCTCGAGTTCCACGGTTGCGTATGTTCCGACCCAGGAACGATCCTTCTCAGCATGGTCACAGCGATCCTGCCTAAATGTTAAGTAATCAAACAATTTTAGTTCTACCTCTGCTACACTCACTTATTGGGAATGCACGCCGAGCAAAGCGTGAAGTAGAGAGCGCCTTGATATCGGTAAGGGAGGACTGCCACTTCGATGTTTTGAGGAGGGAGAACTCGAAGTTTCGCCAGTCCTCGATATGGAAAAGAAGTTCCCGTGATCTCTTTGAAGTTGGAGGTTATCACTTCAGGCTGGCCCAGAGGATATTCCCTGGAATAGATATAATGATCAGTTGGTAAAGATGAAAAGAGACATCAACATCAATAGCGAGGCAGCATCATACCTCATGCTTTGAACTGAAGGATAGAGACTGCAGATATCGTAATATTTGATAACAGTGTTCATAGTTGATTTGAGATAGGCTCGAAGTACTTCCACTCTCCCTCCATACAGGGCATCTCTCATCTTGAGGCGTTCGACTATCTACAAGAGACAAAAAACACCTTAGTTTATTACCCCCATTTCATACCTCTTGCTCATCAAAGAACTCCTGCATTCCGGGAGTTGTCTTTAGTTCCTCTCTAATTTGACACTCCCAAACGACCTCGACGTTAGGGTGCTTACTCTTGAGCAACTCTATTCTCTTCATTGTCCGGGCATATAACTCCTCTGCCCTCTCCCCTCCAACCACAATCGAACCAGCAGGATAGCAGCTGCTCATAATAACAGTTAGGGCAGTAGAAAACTTAGTAGATGCTCACATATTGCATCCGTGATACCAATCGCCCATAATCTCAAGAATCTTCCCGTCGGGATAATAGCAGTCCACAGAGAAAACATGCTTGCCAATTGAGATCTTCTGAAAAGAGACGAAAAATTGTTTTCGCAAGTGATGGGAAAGGTATACCTTCTCTCCAAGTGGGCTGAGAGCATGCTGCAGATCGTGTCCCGCAAGCCTCTCTCGCCATCTGATGTACTTGAGTGCGAGTGTCGATTGATTCACAGAACCGAAGCCATCTTAATTTGATTTCACTCATCGTTCAACAAAACCCCCTAGACTATGACCTACTTTCCGGGAGATATGGCATCTGGAGATCATTCAGATGGTCGACTCGTAGTTGATACATGCAGAACGAAGCAAGAGTATTGGCAGTTGTTAGAGGGCACCATCCGGTAACTTCCATCATAGTCTTTCGGTATTGCAAACACCCCTTCATACAGATTTCCACATCTTTCTCTGCAAATATGAGCGTGGTTCTACCGTTGGCATACAAGAACACCCACTAAAAAACCCAAGATAAGTCCACCAACCGCAATAGCGCTTGAGCTCCTCCGGCTGGTTCCATTCCTTGCCAATCTGAGTCTCATACCATTCATCGAACTTCCTTTGCTGGTCGGGCTTCATGAACTTGTAACCAAAATACTTCTTGTCCGGGATTGATTCCCACTTGCGGAACCAGTATTTGCGCATATTCGCAAAGTGGGGAAATGTACCTGCAAGATGAAAATTGCGAACGGAAAAGATGCGGCTGAACCGTTGACTAACCCTTCTCATCACAGTCCAATCCAAAAGCAGTTGGGAATGCAGAAAGAGCCATGGGGATTGCGCAGAACGAATCCTGCAAGTAAATGACTAATATTTAATTCTCTGGTTTAGATTAAACCTTGAAGATGATTCGACGGTCTCTCATCTTCACTTCAACTCGGATGAGGGTGTTTCCCTTGTCCACTGACTTTGGATAAATTCCTAATCGATGAAATCCCTTGAGGATAAGATGCTGATCAAAGCGTCCTCCATTATGGGCCCAGATCTCCCTTAGAGATACAAATCATTAGTGCATACAAATGGCGAGACCCTCCTCACCTTCCCTTCATTGTATTTTCCTTGAGCAGCCAATCAACAAAATCATCAACAACCTAAGATCATTCTCGTTAATCAGGGGGTTTGCGTAGTACATTCATACCTTGTACTTGCACTCGTTGACATCCTCGTACTGGAAGGTTTTCCGTCGCACTTTACACGATCGGCAGGGCTCGTCAATAGGGGAATTCTCGCACTGGTAGCACACCTGCAAGTTAATTGAACTATTTGTGAAATAACACGATAGGGGCGCCCTCCGCGTACCTTGCACACAGATATTGTGGTGCAATAATGCTCGCCATAATCGAATCCTCCATCCTCTCTCTCGTTTGTGCATTGACTCGTCTCGATGTCTAGAAAGGCAAAGCGGAACTTTGTCTGCTTCTCTTGCATCCTGGCTCTGTCGTCGTCGGTGAACCTCTCCCATGTGCAATCGTGTTGATTCGAAGTGTACTCCTTGCACATTTGGCAGAAGACAGACTCCCCACAGACATGTGGCCCGACAGATGTACGATAGACGGAGTCGCATCTGATTAATTAGATCATTGGGGGGAGTGCACTAATCATGTCTGTGACTGGTTCAAAAGTAAAACATCATAACACACCCCACGCAATGCTTGAGAGTATCACAGCGGCTCTGTCCTGTTCTCGATTGTGGCAAGACGAATTTATGGTAGTCGTAGCACTTCTAAAACAACTACCTATTTTTCCCCAGAACGTTAATTCACTAAAAATACAATAAGCTCACTTGTGATTTGAATATGAAGTTGCAATCATCACAGGAAATTCTCAGGCCATCGTCGCAATTCTCCTCGACAAGAAGGGAGGAACATGATGTGCACGTGTACTCGCATCTGGGGATAGCAGTAAACTATTACGGCTACTTTCTAATAGCGCACCTATGAGCATTAGCGCTATTGGAGGACTTCAGGCAGCCAGGACAGAAGTACTTTCCGTAGATACCATACGGAGAACTCAGAGCATCCCATTTGACTCCATCCGACACGAGATAGATCACCCTTGGCCTCACTACCGGGCCCATCCAACTCAGATAACAGAGTTCAGTGGCACGATGCTGAGAAAGACTGGATTACTCTCTCGCTCTCTTGCTTATCCTACTCTTTTTTACATGGACTCACATAATTCACAAATACAATCCGATAGCGATCCTGCAGTTTGTCCTGGATGACAGGGATATCGGCGGCAGTGAGCGCATGAGGATCGAGTCCTAGCGCAGTGAAGAATTCGAGAGTACCCTTGGTTTGAGTACTTGGTGTGCGAAGCGCCTTGAAAATGATTCATTATTGATTCCCTAGTATCACTATCTTACATTATCCAGCTTTATACAAATATCCTTATACTCAGCCCTCTCAACAGGATCTTCGATGCGATGAAACTCTTTGACTTTCATGCCCGGTCTTCCAGAATGATAATGTTCACGATCAGCCACGAGAGAGCCAATGTAGAGAGAGCGCAGCATGGTCAGCCGATCCTAATACACGATTTTCAATAAGCGATACACGAGAACAAGTAAGTACCCCTTGCACTATTCGAGGGAATCCATCCAGTTTCCTGAAGGTTGGAGGTAGAGTCCTCGGTGCCATCGCAGATTGCACCGAGTCTACAAATAATTGAAAGGGAAACGAGATGGAATGAGACACGAAGGAGAAAGACAGATAGAGAAAAGTGCACCTAGAAGAGAGACAAACGCAAAGTTAGAGGGGGAAAGCGCGGAGACGATAGAGAAGGGAAAAGTGAGAGAGGAAAGCGCGCGTAAGCGAGAGACAGGAGCAAAGTGAGAGGGGAAAAGCGCGGAGACGATAGAGAAGGGAAAAGTGAGAGAGGAAAGCGCGCGTAAGCGAGAGACAGGAGCAAAGTGAGAGGGGAAAAGCGCGGAGACGATAGAGAAGGGAAAAGTGAGAGAGGAAAGCGCGCGTAAGCGAGAGACAGGAGTAAAGTGAGAGGGGAAAAGCGCGGAGACGATAGAGAAGGGAAAAGTGAGAGAGGAAAGCGCGCGTAAGCGAGCGACAGGTGCAAAGTGAGAGGGGAAAAGCACGGAGGTGATAAAGAAGGGAAAAGTGAGAGAGGAAAGCGCGCACACATGAGAGACAGGGGTGAAAGAGAGAGGGAGAAAGAGAGCGAATCCGTGAACATGTGTTGGAAAGAAGGAAGAGCGAGGATAGCTAAGATTGGATATTGAGAAGTGAGTGAACATGGGAAAGCAGAAAACTTGAAATCAAGAATCAGGATAGAAGAGGAAATCGATTCGACACTACCAATGAAATGAACAGTCGAATGTGTGCACTATCCGTGCAAAAAGCACTGGGAGGAGCAACTCTGAGTCGCACATGTGGTGTCCAGATGTGCGCTTTCTACTCTTTTCATTCAACCCAGCTTCCATTTGAACCTCTACCTTCCTTGCAAAGATGGCACTTCCATTCGCTCTCCTTGACCTTCATCACGGAACAGGTAGATCCATTGTTATTGTTTGAGGAGAAGCTAGTCAAGAACAGTTCATCTGTTCTTCTTCTCATATTTCGTTTCTTTTTTTAGACTCATTCGAGCTGCGCCACGTAGTGAGACGCCATCTGCCCCGGAGTGGCATCGAGCAAATCACCGCCGTATTCAAGATCGCCTCTCCTGAACACGCATACGACTTCGAGGACTCAATCAACGAGTCAGTTACTAAGATGAAGGCACTTGTTCAAGTTGACCCTAGCATTGAGACCCATTGGTGCCTACAGATTGAAAATGTGGCGTTTCGATCTTCTTCCAATTCTGTGTTCATTAACTTCAACCCCCAGACCACTGATATCGGAGAACAAGTTCTTCGTCAAATTCGCATCTATCAGCAAAGTGGCTGTTCGATTAACCTCACAGACGTTTTGTATATCACCCTCATTGCTACTCCTAAGCCCCGTCGTGCCTAGATTTTCCCTCATACTGTCAATGTTTTGATGCTTGTTATTTGCCAAGAAGTAAAATTTCATTTTAATACTATTCAATTCCTCCTGACATAAACAACGCACAAAAAGGGTTTAGAAAATGCCTTAGATCCTTGCCATTTGAAAAGAAGGACTCAGTCAGAAACATGCCTCAGTGACTTACCGTAGTAACTTTCAAATTTTGGAGCGGGGAAATTTTTCAGTTCGCAATTCCACCTTAGCCGGAGATCAGAACAAAGTTAGTTCACGATTGGTTGTGTGGCAGATCAAAATGTTGACCTGGTTGAACTACCGTAGTTATGGTTAGTGTGAAAAGTCAGTGTCAATTTCCAAAGTTCAGTTTGCGATTGGTGGAGCGAAAAGTCGGCTGATTGCTCTCCCTGAATCAGAAATCTGACCGGCTAGAACTACCGTATGCATCTGCTACCCTTTGGTCAGATCCATCACTTGACCATATGGTCCACAGGGGCAGAGGTGAGAGGGGACTACTTGGATACCTTCTCACCTCAGCCCTCCAACTCACCACATGGTATACTGGATAACGCTTTTGTCTAGCCGCCACTGCCCCGCTGGATCGAGCCCTGCCCGAAACAGCAAAAGTTCCACCCTTTTCACCACAACCGGCCGAGGGCTGAGGATATAGGAGCCATCCCACCAACCCTGCCGAATGACGCAGTAGTACAGTGGTAAGCGTCGCCACTCGTCGCCCGCCGCCCGTGAGTTCGACCCCGGCAAAAGACCGTGACCGGTAAGGAAGTGAGAGTGATTGAACAGTTCGGGAATATAGATTATCAAAATATAGATCAATAATCGAGAATATGAAAATTCGAGAATTATCAGTTATGAAATAATAATCGAGAATGGCCAAATATGGATTAATAAACGGGAGTGATCTCATAAGACTCGAGACTGATCAGTGATATCACTGATATCAGTCGAGAGTCGAGAATCACGCCCAAATATGGCCATGTAACTGAAAGCTTTAACATACTACT
>LS582899.1:106504-140010 GCA_900490775.1 Pristionchus maxplancki
GTCTTGTAGCTATCTCCAACCATATCAGAATTCTGAAAACCCCGTGTTTGTATCTGATTTCTGAATCAAGTTAGAGCGAGTTGGCTGCGAGCCAAGTCACCCTGATCCCAGGCAACGGGCGAGAGAGCGTGCGAAATGGAGAGAGCGCGGATATACCCTCTGGCATAGTTGCCGTTTGCCATCCTTCCTTCTTTAAAGACCCCAATTTAATATTACAAGTTTCTAAATGTGTTTATGAAACTTTTAAAACAACTCTTCCTTATAGTTTCACAGCTCATTAACATGCTACACTCGATAAATCGCATTTTTCAGCTCTTCATATGCCAGCCCTACTGCTTACTTGTAATCGAGCGCGCCCGCTTCTCCGACGAATTTGCACACTGGTTGAGGGAGCTGAAAAAATTTGCAACTTTTCATACTAATTTTTCGATAATTGTTGGCATAAAAATAAATAGATTTCAACCTGGAAGCGCAGTTTGCCCACGGGAGGCTGCGCGAAGGGAATGCCCAGAAAGATGTCGGCAGAACCGAAGAACAGCTCGCTACGGTTCGACCCTAAACGCAATTTTTCAATCCAAAAATATATATAATATAGAATACTAACCGTAATCAACGTGAAATCCTCTGACGACACCCGCTGAGGTCCGCACGCGCGTTGTGAAGTTTCCTTGAGCAGCGCATATTGAGAGCACGGTCGCTAGCACTAAGCAAAGCATCTTGCGGAGTGAGCGCTGCCTGCCAGGCGAATTCTAGTGCACACATTACTCACTGGTTTCGGTCGAGATCTATCGAGTTCGCATACTCTTGCACGAAATAGAGAGAGAGCGCGCGAGAGCGAGCGAAAGTAGCGAGCAAACAAAAGCTGCGCAGTTGTCTTTATGATCTCTGTTTCAACGGTTTTCGTGGTCGAGAGCTACCGAAACAGCACATTTGTGTGTAGCGTAGGTGTCAGTTATGCGTTGCCCACTGCGGCTGTCATTGCGAGCATAAGAAACTGTCATAAACCGTCTCGTTGTGCGATTAACGTTGTGCTACTGTCACTTGAAGCTGAATCCGAGTTCGGGAGAACGAAAAAAACGCATCGATTACATTGTTTGAAGAAGAAATTAATTGTATGGATAAGTCTGGCTCAATGATCAAGGGTTCCGAGCTGAGAGAGGGATGATTCATAGTGAGGGAGGGATGAGGAAGACATAATATGATCCAGAGTGGGGTCTGCTCCGTTTTAGAACTGGTCGTTTTAGAACTCTACAGAGGTCAAAATAAAATGTTGTAAAACACTTCCTGAGATCGAAATAACAATAGTTCTAAAACGACCAGTTCTAAAACGGAGCAGTCCCGCCAGAGTGAAGACAAAGCATTGTATTATCTAATGAAATGCAAAGCGCAACAGACGGTCATTATTAGCACAGCCCTTTTCACATTCATGGTTTCTATGCACATCTCATTACCGAACACGCTCAAACACAATGATCCGCCCCGTATCTCTTGTATTACTTCGCTCATATGACGCTGTGCATCTTTGCCTTTCTTACATCTTCTCGTCATTCTGAGCAACAGTAAACCTATTCAGTAACTCGTCTCACATGATCGGGGGAGGCTACGAGGATGTCTACTCCAATCCAATCATTAATGTATTTTGATATTTTTAATCATTTCATTATTTAATTTCAAGTCACTTACAGAATGTAGTAATGCCACTCCAGCACGCGATCGTTGGCAAGTTGAATTTGGATATTTTCGAATAACCGAACCATTCAGTGGGTTCTCTAATCGTGAATGGAATCATGCTCATTCTCATCTTCCGTAGACACGGAAAAGAAGTGGGCACCTATCGATATCTTCTCTCCTGCTTTGCCATCAATGATATCATCTATACCATTCTCCATTACGCGACATTCCCAGTAAGTGATAGCATATCTCACGGAGATGTAAATTGAATGATACTACACTTGGCATTCGATGAGTATCTCATCAATCATCTGATTAAGGTCCCGGAAACATTTCCAAACATCTTCATCCTTCGCGGGCATGGACCTACATTCTCCACATTCTGGCTTTGCATGTACATGGGAAACTACGCCACCGGATTTCCTCTTCTCGTGTCTCATTTTCTCTATCGAGCAATGGCGCTGAAATGGTATTTCCTTCATTCTTTTCTGACCCCTCGACCCTCCAGGCCCTACATTCTCGACCACTTCTTCAAACTACTTCCTATTGCGCTCTCAGTTACTTTCCTGTGCGGAGCCACGTGGTCAGTTGTATCGACTTTCCTTATTCCCAATTTGCTATTCTTATCCATAGGTTCACATCGTCATTTGTGTTCATGGCGCAAGACGAAGAGAGTACTTCATTCATGCAACCAATCTTCAATGGGGAAGTGTACTCCCCAGTGATTCATTCTCCCCAGAGAGGCCCTCTCTACTTGGTCTGTGTTTATTGGGTGAGTCCACATCGGGCCATATCAACGAATATCGCGCGGAAGCGAATATCGTATCTGAGAGCTAACAATGCAATGCCTGATCAATGATCCCTTTCAGACCCAGGGAACGTTCACGGGTGGCCGAATCAAAAATTTCATCGCTCTTTTCCTTCTCTTTATCGTAATGTTCACGGCATACGTCATCATCATCATTTGCTGTATTTACATCGTTAGGTTCATGAGGTGAGCAGCACTGCATGGATGAGTGAACTGACGAAGAAGGAGAGAGATGATCAAGCTCAATATTTAATCTGTGATATTTGAGAAAAAACACACGAAGTCTGGGAACGATGCGACTGCAGAAGCAGCTATTCAAATGTCTGGTTTATCAAGTAAAACACTCAGAATTCTTGCAACAAAACATTATCTCCAGACAGTGATTCCCCTTTTCACAGCGTATTTCCCGGTTGGAATTTGCATATTCGCTCCTATTGTCGGTCAGTTTCTTACGATGTGCGATACGAAAATAAGTAGTGCAGGCTTCGCGTGGCCTCCTCTGGCCTTCATAATTCCCAACATCTGCTGTATTCATCCACTCTTTGATGGGCTTGTTGTCATGTTCACTGTGACGGAATATAGGTGAGAACGCAATTTAGTAAATTACGAGATCTTGATTGATTCAGACGAAGCGTTCTCCAATTTCTCCCCTGTTCAAGGAGAAATCAAGTGAACAAAACGACGAATTCTGCAGCGAAAACATCGGGAGCATTCTCTCAACAACCATCCACCTTCACCATACATACTATCTAAATCGCATTACGAATACTACAATCATTTTGCTACATCTTGTCATCGAGCTTGTTTCTTTGAACTCATCCGCAACGCAAATATAATACGGCCAATTGTTTTGTCTGAGGGAAAATAGAAGTTGGAACACGCGGAAAGGAACGTAAAATAGAATCAGCGAGCTCCAATAGATAGGCGTCTGTTTCACCAGGAGATAGTCACACATCAGCGACATGCGAACGATCTTATTTGTAGTTATAATCCCTTTTTCTGATCCGGTTATGGACAGGGTATTTTGAAGGCAAACGTCGTTCAGTTAGCGGAAAGCATTATCCGTCGACATGTTCCATCTTTTTCGCTTACTTCCTTCCTTCTTTCAGTCATAAAAAGCAGCCCGTTTTCTCGAATTTCTCAACGCGGCATTAAAAAGGCGCCCATTCATTTGTTTTTGCTATCGAGAACGTGGGCCCCTTTTTCTGGTCGTCAGCCCATTTCCTTTTCTCACACCATTGTTATTTCCACGAGAACGCGCATCGAAGGGCGCATGCTAACAACAACTTGGAAATCTCATACGCGTCTTTGCTTACCGTTTTAATGTTTTTGAGAGTATAAAAATTTTTTCTCTCACACAATCCAAACATGGTGGCGATTCTCCGGATAATTCATGACACGTGCTACACAAGCTCCATAATAGCCAATTCTCTGATCATCTCTGCTATCGTTGTGAAGTCACCGGACAAACTGCGGTATTTTTCGTCATTTTAATACATTTTCAAGCAATGTTCAGGTCCTATTCTACAATAGTTCTCAATTTCGCCGTTCTTGAAACGCTCACTGCATTTGTCGCGATGTTTCTTGTGAATAGGTAAGCAATGTTGCGCGCAAATGTTGATCATTCTCTTCAGAGTACTGGTGGCTGATGAATACTTTTGCACCGCCATTACTGGACCACTTCGACTCACAGGTACAATTTGTAGAGAGGGGACTAAGTAGAAAATAAGTTTTTGTGAGAATTAATTTGAGGTTCGACAAGATTCTGCTTCCTTTGCACAGCGTTTGTGATGCACGGACACGTTCACTACTCGGTGCTCGCATTCAGCGTTTGCTATCGGTTAGTAAACTTCATTTACAATTGCGGTATGCTGTCTCTTCATCTCGCAAACAGTGCAAAAACATAATTACGGGGCACCAAAATGCTTACAACCGAAAAATTATCCAGAAATATCAGTAGCACACAAAACGCTGCGCAGGTACTACGTTGCCAGCCGATCACCACCAAAATTGCTCCATCTCATCTCTGGACTTGCTCTAGCCTATCTACCAACGGCACTCGTTTTCGTACTTCGAGTTCGAATTCTGCAAACAAATACCATGTATTTAGATTGCTTTCGCCGCCTCTCCGCTCATAGAATTCCCAGATCTGATCCGAGTTATGGCGGATAATTTTCCCTATTATGATTTCGAATCTCGCACCGGTGAAGAGCTCCTGATTAGAGTGGCCGAAGGAAGAGTGAAAGGAAGACTCTGCCTCTCTTAGCGGCGAGGAATAAGAGGGAGGGGAAGAGGAGAGGGAGAGAGAGTCACTCTTGCGCAAGAGTTTGAACTCTTGCGCAAGAGTAGAATCGGGAATGGGGCATTTTCGACCGTTTGACGCCGTTCTTGATTGCCAATTGGCATGAAATTTGCATAAAGGACACAGATTAGCATGCTAGATCATTTTAACATAGTTTTGGCTGACATTTCCTTTGCATTGAGACGATTCCTCGTTTGCTCCCTCCCCTGGCTGTCTGAGGTCGTTTATCTGTGATCTTTCTATGATTTCTCGTTGTATGACCGTCAATGCCTTCAATCGTGACCTAATGTATTTCTGGCATACGATTCTGAGTCTCTCCCTCTAATCTTCGATCTCACTCACAGATTCCGTGTATTCTCTGTTAGACAACCACGTTGGCGCTAACGCCGCCTAGATTCCTTTCTAGACATCTTTTTTGATCCGCTTTCGTTAATCAACATAGTATAATCTCAATATCCCTACCGTACCCAGGGTATTCCCTGCCACCGTATTCGGCTACCGTAACCCAGACTGTAGTACACCGATCCTGTATCCCAGTCTACCGTACTCCTGAGATTGATTCTATTGTTACCTCTCCCCGTAGGCGAATCCCAGTCTAGAGCAATGGGAGACGGAAGATGGGTTACGATAACCGAACATACTGGGATACGGTAACGGGATACTGTGTAATCCGCGTTGCGATTGCTTGGTACGGTAAAACTTTGAGCCACAGGTCGGATACACCAACGGAAAATAAAATTCATTGCCGGTGTGCGGTAGACTCAGATTCGGGATGGGTGTACTACAGTCTGGGTTACGGTATGCGAATACGGTGGACGGAATATACGGGGTACGGTAGGGATATGGCGGACGGGTACGTTATATTTACTAAGGGAAACGGAGCGAAAAGGATGTCTAGAAAGGAATCTAGGCGGCGTTAGCGCCAACGTGGTTGTCTAACTGAGAATACACGGAATCTGTGAGTGACATCGAAGATTAGAGGGAGAGACTCAGAATCGTGTTTCAGAAATACATTAGGTCACGATTGAAGGCATTGACGGTCGCACAACGAGAATTCATAGAAAGATCACAGATGAACGACCTCTGACAGCCAGGGGAGGGAGCAAACAAGGAATCGTCTAAATGCAAAGGAAATTTCAGCCAAAACTATGTTAAAATGATCCAGCATACAAATCTATGACCTTTATGCAATTTACATGCCAATTTGTAATCGATTACGGCGTCAAACGATTGAAAAACGCCCCATTCCCGATTCTACTCTTGCGCAAGAGTTCCTCACTCTTGCGCAAGAGTTGCCCCCTCTCCCTCTCCTCTTCCTCTCATTCCTCGCCGCTCCGCGCACTCTGCCCTCTTCCTTTGGCCACTCTACTCCTGATTTGTACGATTCCCATATTTTTCCGCAATCGAAACGTTTTCCTATACCTTGCTCCTCAGGCCTTGAGATGCGAGGAGCAGTAGCTTTTGGCATGCTATGGATGAAGTTGGTCAGTCTGCCCGTATACACCGTAATCATCATAATGAGCGTCCTCGTGCATCGATCGCTCGCTTTCTCTCTCAAAATGAGCGAGCGAAGCAAGCAAATTCATCGGGAAATTATGAAGGTAGGAACGAGTGTAGCATGTTTGGACATCGCACAATATCCATAATTCAGAATTTACCGGAAATGTGCTGAAATGGCAAAAGAGTGACTGAAATAATATTGCAGTGTCTGATCTTCCAATCACTCACTCCGCTCCTCTTCCTATTCGCCGTCTGCTTTCACATCGCTCGCGAGCACGACATCATTCCTGAATGGGACCAGGCTGAGTTCCTCACGCTCACGGTAAACAGCAGTAGGTGGTGGGTATGCCAAACAATGGCTCGCCTCATTATACCCATTCTCTAGTCACTGTGACCGGACAGAGAGTGGGTGAGATGAGGTAGCAGTGGTAATTGGGGGCTTAGAACGATGAGAAAAACAATAAACATTTCTGTGAAAAGCGACTCGGTATGACTGTGTGACACATCTAGCGGTTCAGCAAAGATGGAAGTCCATCATGAACGGACTTTTTCAGCTCGTTTCGATAATCTTCGCGGCGAGCCCGTTGAGCACCATCTTCTTCATACGACCCTACCGCTTGTGAGTTTTTTCAAAGTTATTCTCTTTTCGCCCATACAATGGCTGTTGTAACTCATCCCTTTTCAGAGCAGTGCAATCCCTGTTCTCATCGTGTTTGTCATCATTCGCTTCGTCGACGACGCCGTCAGACGATCTTGAAATTCGTAGTACAATGACCGAGTTGGCCATGTCCGAACGAGGGATAATTAGAGAATCTGGGCACACTCAACACCTACGACCACCGAATAAATTACGTTCATAAATTGTTGCCTTCAATTGATTTCTGGCAGTATTTCTGAACGATGCGCACAGTCGCTTGCTCCATTGAGATAAATGATGCAATGACTACGTAAATAAATAATTTTTATGAACTGTTTAGGTACATTCCGAGAGACACCGATGTCAGAGGGATCGAATGACTAGAAGGGCGCATGCGTAGAAGAGAATCTAAGTTCTCCGGAAAAGTTTTATTTCGAAATGCGATTTTCTTCTTATTTCTTCAACGTTTGCCTAGAGGTGCTTCGATACTAATAAAGAGCATCATCTCAGTCCATAATCGCTTGAGGGAGTTGGATTAGTGGAATAAGCTTTGTTCCTCAGGGGGATAAGTGCGTTTACGTAGCCACTGAGATTCAACAAACACAAAAATTTATTAAAGAATCGAACAGGCGCTAATCGTCTTCTTGGTATATCTTTCATTCTCATTCTTTGGTAGAAGCCCTCTTTTTAGTGATAGATTTGGTATGGTGCTGGACGATTCGTGGCGTGCGCACACGGAAAAATTCGGCCACGCTGGTATTCGGCCCGCACATATCGCAGCATTTCTCCTAGCTCTCGTCAACTTCTGCCTCAACGGTATGATCTGGTGAGCGCAATTTTAGTAATACTGACTCTTGAATTGTGCACAAACAGGTTCGCGTTTCATGCGTGTCCGATCATAATAAGCAAGTCTCATCTCCATCACTTCTATGCGCTGGCTGTTACGAATTGTTTTACAGGTGAGCACATTGGTTGAGAAAGGCTAGAAAGGCTGTAAATGATGATTACAGGATTCTTCTCCATTCCGACCTTCCTGAATCTATTCGCGCACAACAACATCAACTGCCCGAAGTGGAGCATCATCGTGGGTTCAGGTCTGAAAAATACGGTTTTCTTTGGAGAGAAACATTCTACTATTGCAGCATTCGAAATGGGGCTGGACCGTGCTCGGGCCATTTTCGTATTGGCAATCGCTTTGGAGAGACTCTACGCCATCTTCCGTCCCCGCGTCTTCTTTCTCTGCGATCACAGAAAGGTCAGTCGGAATATATTTTCCGCTTTATTAGCTATTGGAACAGGCTTAATCACTACATTCCAGAATGCGAAAAGAGTGTATGCTCTGGCCATTATTTGGAGCACTGTAGATGCCATGTTTATGATCTTCGAGGACGGATTGGCAACGGTTTGGTAATGAAACAGTGGAATTCGAATCGCTTCTCAGATTCGCACGCACTGCGTTCCAACCTCTTCATCGGGCCCAATATTCCACGCCTACTTTCTCTTGATGACAGTGAGAGACCACCAGATCTCGAGGACCATACTCATTTGCTACTCACAGCTAATCGATGGGCTCTTGCTGCTCACCGTCTATGTCGTATTCCTCGCCAAGTTTTGCTCGTTCCGCAAAGCGCTGCTCAAACCCGCATCCGTCACTGTGAAAGTCGGCGGTCCGGGCAGCAAGTATCTACGCAGGCAGGGGCACATCAAGCATCAGATCGGACAGGTTTGTGACCCGTCGAACCTACAGTACGAACCCACAGTACCCAACTTTTAGGCGAACGCGCTCACGTTGTCCATAATCTGCTGCGTTCTTGTGTTCTCGGTTCTACCCAGTGCGCTGTACAGCTACGATATGGTGATGGGCAAGGTAAGGCAAACAGCTTAATGAGCTGACTGCAAGTGTTTTTCAAGGTGATCTTCATGGACCTCGGACCGGTGATCACTATCGGCTATCATTTGCACGGTATCACATCATCGTTCTGCTACAACTACAAGCATCGCGAAATTCGCAGAATTCTCGAGTGAGTCATTCAAGGATTGAACATTGAGTTGATGAATTGTTTGACTATTTGCAGCAAGGTCTACCCTAAAGGCAATGGTCCTTGTTTGACTCATGCACAGGACGTATACGTCTCTAATGGTGAGAAAAACAGCAGAAAATTCAATTCGGTTATTCGTATTCATCTGAGAATTTCATTCTCATTTGCAGTTCGCGTGGAGGTGATGTGATGAGACATGTTGACATGAATGCGATCCGAGCGACTGCACTCCAGTATCTGACCATTCAAACTTTCTACACTCTTTTTTACACAATTGTGGACATGCTATGATAATCTGAACAAACGATTTATCGGTAAATGGGGATACGAGTAATGCTAACAGTATGAGATGCATGGCCTTTTACGAACCTCATACCTCTTACGAAAAAGGAACTACTGTTGTACGAGAGGGATGAGCTTGACGTTTTCCACTGGAATCTATAGGCATACTTAACATTTCCAAAGATTAAAACATTTTTTGTTTGAAAATGAAAGAATAAATTGAAAAAAATCTCACAGTTTCGGGTTGAAAGTAGTTCCTGATCGAACAACAACGGACCGAGGGCGGGGAGGAGGAGTCTTCTGGTAACGACCGACGAATGCAGGGACACTTGTGGAAGATGGAAGAAGAGGTGGAATAGCGGTCTGATATCCTTCTATGGGCGGGAGATTAGGAATGGATGAGCCTTGGGAGGGGACGACTTGGTGCTTCTCACTGTAAGGGATTTCTCGATGACTTGATGGATCAAGGAGGTCTTACATGAATACCTGCTCCGCATCCAACATCGACAGCTCATCATCGTTGCAGGAGATGACGATGATGAGAGCCAGGAGAGAGGAGATGGGGAGAAGCATTTTCATAATTTCTAATTTTCAGGGCACTTGATTTTATAGTCTTTTAAACTGTAGTTTCGCATGTTTGTTCATCTGTCTCTTGCTCATTCGTCGAGAGTCTAGGCGGAAATCGGAGAGGAGAAGCAAATTGCAGCTGCTATTTGACTAGAATCAGTAAAACGTGAACTCTAGCGCTCTCATCCTATAGCGTAGGTATGTAATTCGCTGTTATAATGCTACATTTTTGCACCTATTTTTTATGCACCTATACGTCAATGGGATAGGGTAAATTATCAGTTTTGTTCACAGATGGATTCTTCTCATTTGTATCACTTTCATTTGCAACCGGTGACGTGAATTTTGTTGCAATTTTGCAATTTTATTTTGCAATAGTGGTATCGATCTTCACTTCCATGCTTGTTTGAGTTTCTCGAAGTGATTGATGTCAGCATGCACATTTCTCACGGATGCTCTGCTACTGCACAACTGTATTAAAGTTCCGAATCAATGAATAAATTGTACCTTCTCGCTACTCGAAGTTCAATTACAATCGCAATGATCAGGGGATTCAGCATCGTGTGAACAGTGAGCTCAGTGAACAAAAGGTTGCCGATCGGTGATGTGGTGTCGAAGAACTGAATCTACAATTATTTTCGTCCGAAAATCTCTATTTAGCAACAAAATTAGTAATAAAAATTTAAAAAATCTAGAAAATCGGAAGAACAAAACATGTCACCGCACCTTGCTTTGCACTGAATGAGAGATCACGATAATGAGCGATATCAGCGTCTCGGCGAGTTCAATGGGAAGAATAGTGAGGATCACTATGCGATTTTCTGCGTGCTGGAAGCCAAAGTTTAAATACTTCCAAGTTGCTCAGTAACTTGATAAGATACTGCTAGCGACGACCCGATTTGCATTCTCCGACCGAAATTCAGATATAAATCGATGATGAGCAATGTTAACGATATCACTGTGAAGAAAGTGGCGACCATGAACAGTTCCTAGAAGATCGCATAACCTATCCGATAAATGTTCCATACCTCATTATTCTTCAAGTTCGCGGAAGAAATTTCGTCCGGTAACGCGACAAATTTAGTTTCGAAGAAAAATACGAACCCATTTGAGATTCTGTCCAGTGTGTACGCAGATGTTGCAACTATCTGGATAAAATTTACGATTCTTTTTTTAAAAGGATTAAAAATATTGTCCTACCAGAAAAAGACCCAGGCCGATCGCAAACGCTCTGTTTGAGTGTTTCTCGAAATGAGCCGGATATAGCGATGAATAGAGTCGCTCGAGTGCGAGAACGACAATCAAGTGATGGGCAGAGAGGAGGGCGCAAGCTCCTGTGCCTCTAAAACGGACGTTACACCGGTTAGCAATGCTGCCACGAGGAGCAATGCTGGCAGATATGGTGGCATTGCCCTGCTTATCTCTCCCAGACCGGACAGATCAGCGATACGGAACGGAAATAATTTACGGAGAGAAGTTCTCTGCCATTTCCATCGGCGAACTTTCTCACCTCACAATCAGCACCACATGATAGCTGAGAACGACGCAATCGAATCTCAGTCTGAAAATCAAGCCAGGATGATACTAACGATTCCAATCAAACCGAATCAGATCAATGAGATAGCAGCACGCAAAGTCAATGCCGACGATAAAATACAGAACGTAATAAAAATTAAAAATAATTTGCGTGTTTTCATGCACGAGAAAGCGGGTGCCCTGAAAAAATTACATTCAAAGTTTACTTGTAAGAATCTAGTAAAAAGAAACATACTACTCTGCACCACTGATAGCAGAGGCCAGCAGCTCCTATTGAAGATAGTGCACACTTGATGGCAATGATGACTTGGTATTCGACATTATCAGAGAGCTCAGCTAGTAACGCACACTGTTCCGCGGACATTACCGTTTGATTCAATTTCCCAGCAGTTTCCATTTTATAAAACTGTTGTCCCTGTGCACAATTTGATGTGAACTGTCTAGCGAAATGCTGGAATTGGAGCAAAGACTACGATTTTTATCAAACATGGAACAAAAAAAAATTCCAAGATAATTAGAAAAAAGAAGTCAGGTCTGTTCCGTATTAGAACTGGTCGTTTCTAGAACTCTTGCTATTTCGATCTCAGGAAGTGTTTTACAACATTTTTCAATGACGGCTGGTTGTCTTTCACGTATTGGGTAAGTTGCGAAATATACTGACAAGAACCAATGCTATCTTTTAGAATAAAGACACGGTGGTGATGAAATCTATGATTTTTCTCATTCTTATCGAATCCGTTCAAATAATAAATCTCTCAACTACTTTCACTCTTGCTTTTCTCACATATCCAGCTATTCGAAAAACCGCGAAGATCGCAGCCAGCAAATCGACCAGTCAGCGTCAAATGAAGCTATTGGTCGCGATTTGCATCCAGGTAACTTTTTCTCCATTTTCAGTAATTTGGCATTTTTCCAGAACGCAATTCCGGTCGTTTTGTGTACTCCTCTTATTCGATCAACACGAATTTGCCATTCTTCGGAATGCACTGGGACGAATTCGAGCGCTTTTCTGTACGGTTCACTGCTCTATTCCCAGCTTGAGGCCCGTTAGTGATGATATTGCTGATGAGCCCATATCGTCAGGGGTTAGTTAGTATGATTCGTCAGAGGACTACCAAACTTATCACCGTCGGTCCATCAAGCGATTTGTAATTAGTCGAAGTCCGATAAAGTGGTATTATGAAATGTAATTTGCTTTCGAAAGTACGCTTAGCTGTTTTTCTAGGAACAGTAGACAGTGCTGATCATTCTGTACTTTAATCGAAGTTCTACTTCTGAAAAATTGTTTATCGGAGTGCAAACTCAATTCCAAGCAAAGCGAAGACTCTCGAAGTGATCAACATCATCGTGTGCATTCGTCACCGTTGTTCGATGCCTGAAGTCAATCTAATTTACTAAATTAATATTGTTTTCTCACCTCCTCGCCACTCGCAACTCGATCACAATTGCGATTATGAGTGGGTTGAGCATGTAATAAGAGGTCGCTTCCATGTACAAAAATTTTTCGAGGGGAGAGGAAACGCCGAAGACCTGAACCGTATGTAGAGTCTCTTCGAGTAAGTGTTGAGCCAGGATACGGAGAGACACACTCAAGTCCTTTCTCGTGATGAAATGTGAGGAAAGTTACTTTTTCTTGCAGCAGTTGGGCCGTTATAGAAAATAAGGCGAGTAGCAACTCTGTCAGCTCGATGGGAAGAATTGCGAGAATGACTCGGCGATTCTCGGATTGCTAAAAAAGAGGAGATCATGTATACATCATGAAAGAAACACAAAAATACCTGGTAAGAAATCGATAACGAGGTGTTAACTGACGATTTTCGCACAATATTCAGGTAAAGGTCAATGACGAGCAAAGCTAGCTCGAGCACGCATGTGATACTGACTATTGTCACGATTCCCTTGAAAACTTGAACTACACGGATATTGGTCCTGATATTTACTTCGTAATCCTTGTTAGAATCCACGATTCGTTCATCGAAAAGAGCAACACGACGATTTTCATAAAACAAGGTGAAATTATTTGAAAAACATTTAATCGCGTAGTAAAAAGTGGCAAAGATCTGGAATGAAATCTTGTAAAAAAACGGTCAGTTTCACCTTGGTGATACCATAGTCAATGCTCCGATAACTGCCACAGTCTTGTTTGAGTTCTTTTCAAATCGAGCGGGATACAAGGATGAGTAAAGTCGCTCAATCGAGAGAATAACGACGATGTTATGAGCGGCGAGAAGTGTGCAGTCTGCCAAAACCCTTTAACGAACCATCTCGTTATTTTATTATCTATCTAACCTCGATAGTAGAACGAAACGGATGTCCACCGTATAACATTCAAATCGAAGGCTGCATAAAACATTACTTATTAACCCAACTATCACGTTACCGAATTAATTCAAATAGATAGATCAGTACAATCAAAACTGCTGCAAGAATATTCAGCGCATAGTAGAAGGCGAACAAGACTTTCGTGTTCGCGTGAACGAGAAAACGAATACCCTGAAATCGCCCATTATACATGAGAATAGCTCACAAAACGCTCTAACCTGCATGTAACACTGATAGCACAAAGCGCAGAGTCCAACGATGCAAATTACACATTTTGCAGAAATCAATATGTGATATTCCACATTGGCAGAGAGATAAGCGATTAGCGCACATTGTTTCGCTGACATCTCACCGGTTTCTGATTTCTCGTTTGCTTATCCGGAAATTCTGGAAACCCGCTAATGTATGTCAGAGAGCGAAAATAACTAATAAAGTGCACCAACAGTGAATGTGTCGCCATACAATGTCATGCACGACAACAAGAAGTCAGTGATGAAATGCTGAGGATAAAAAGTGCGTACATTAATTGTTCCTGAAATTGTGCTACCAGATCTTTCGTAGGCACCACTACTTTATTATTATTATGAACCTCGGTGCGAAAACATGTCTTCCGAGTAGGAAATCAGATGCGACATCTCCTAACAAATGGACTGCTGCTTATTCTCCTTCAGCATTGGAATCGCAGCTCGGTACAGTTCAATGACAGCGAAATTGATCAGTGGCGAAGCGATTGAGAACAAACTGCAAATCTGTGATTCAATTCTCCGTAGATTTTATTTTTTCGTACATTGATATGATTATTCTGATCAAAGAATTGGGGATTCGAGTTTTTGAGAGTTGCTGTTATGTTGCATTCTCTCAGAGAACATTTGTAAACTAACAGAAGGGAAACAAACAGAGTATCCGCGATCAAACAACGTGCGAGCTCGAGAGAGAAATCAACAACCTACGTGGTTCTCTAATACTTTTCAAACGAGAGTGATTTGCTTGATGGAAGTTCAAAAGCACGAGTTGTTCACACAAGACAGATCAGGCAACAATCCTATCAGGCCAGGCTTCTTATCAGGCTTCTTATCGGGCCAAGCTTCCAGCCCAGGATAAGTCTCATTGTCAATTGCTAACAGGCGAAGGGGTGGCACAGCCCGCACTTGCGTGAAAAAAGCCTAACTACCGTTTACTTTTATGTTTACTTTTACTTCTTCTTTTTTTTCGAAACAACCGTATTCTCCCATATGAACTAGGGGAACTAGGGGAGCTTATAAGAGAAATGCAGTGAGCTAATGGGTAAAAGAACAACGCCTTGCTCTTTTCTCGAGGGGAGCTAATCATGCGTGCCCATGCGCCTAACTTGTAGCGAAGTTTGCGTGCTCTCTCCGAGTTCCTATTTATTTGAGAAGTTGCTCCCTCAATCTTTCGCTTTCCCTTACTATGCGATTGCTCCTACTCGCCTCGCTCCTGCTCACGTGCATTCAATCCTACAAAATACTCATCTACATCCCGAAATTCGCCATTTCGCATGTCAATTTCATGGGAAAGATCGCTGACACGCTCGCGGATGCGGGGCATGATGTGGTGAGCTTCAATCCTCTAGGGATCGGTCAGGGAACCCATAGCATAGGACAGCAGAGCATCCGCGTCGTATTTCAGACGGCTCTAGTCTCGGAAATGGACGCCACGCTAACTGACGGGACAAAGAGAGCTCGGATTGTTCGCGTGCCCCCGGCCGAAGGAGCAAATCATATGGTCAGATCCCAGGAAATTCGGAGGCATCCCTTAATTGCAGAACACGCATTTTATGGTGGAGGGCGCTGTCCCGGTCGACATCTTCGATCTGGATCTGTACACTTACTCGGGGATGGTCGAGGTATGAAGCTTGCGTCTGGCATCGAGCCTTTCCGAAATAAGATATCGATGGTTCAGAATGCGTACCACAACTCGGTGTCCTTCTCTCGACAGTGCAGAGAGCTGCTGACCGTTCCCGGATTGGTGGAACAGCTGAAAGCCGAGAAATACGATGCACTCATCACGGAGTACTTTGACAACTGCGGAATCGGTACGTCGAGGAACTTTTTTTTCTCGAAGGGTCAACAGCCGCATTCGAGAAATAATTGATATGAAGGGGAGCCATGAGCTACAATTGTAGGTCTCTCCCATCTCATCTCGCCGCGCGCGCTCATTCCCGTGTCCTCCACTATGTTCTTCGACCCGCATCAGTTCGGCATTTACCAGTCGCTAATCACGGAATCTTGTCAGTACCCACAGTGTTTTGAAAATTGATTGACAATCATTCAGCGGCGTTGGCTGATGGTCGATTCCACGCGAACCTCTGGTCGAGGATCAACTCCATCTACCTCAGAGTAGGAAACCCGTTTGATTCTTCGGAAACAAGATGGCGACCTTGCAGTTCGTAACGTGGAAGTTTTATTCGACGCAGGATGTTCCATTGAAGCAAGTTTTCGACGAACTCTTCCCCGGGACTCCCTCCATTTCGGTTTGCATTCTGCTATCTCAAACCGTTCAACCTATCATTTTAGACTATCCTCTCGAATGCCGCAGTTGCCTTTTCCAATACCGATCCGCTCACCGACTTTGCCCGTCCCACTATTGCGAAGATGATTCCCATCGGGGGCATATCGGTGGCGGCGCCCAAACCCTTGGACAAAGTGAGTTCCGGATAAGATATCCTCACCAAAGCGCTCAAAATTGACTTTGAAAATAGTGTACCGCTCAACAGGACGCCCGTACCTTGAATACGGGTCATTTTCACATTTCAGTACTGGAGCAGCATACTATCCACAGCGTTCTGACCCCCTTTGTTCTCTCCAGATAAGGGTGAACAAGGGGATTAATTTTTGAATTTTCCCGCGTTACCGTATTCGAACTGCAAAACACCTTCGCAATTTGAGATATCTCTGAAACATATCGCGAATACGGCAACGCGGGAAAATTCAAAAATTAATCCCCTTGTTCAGAATGAGAATTGCGATATGTTTCAGCAATCTGTCAAGTTTCGAGTTTGCAGTTCGATATGTAAAGTGATCACCCCTTTTCTGTAGGGGCAGAATGCTGTGTATCACTTCGTCCTCAGACCGTCCTTGTCTCTTTCGGGTCCATCGCCAAGAGCGTATTCATGAGCCCAACGAGGAAGCCAGCGCTTCTCCAGGTACAGAGAGACAAAAATTGCACAAGTGAGCAGTATTGAGGCCTTCGCATCCCTCCCTCACACGACATTCATCTGGAAATACGAGGACAAGTCGGATGATTTCGCGAGTGGAAATGCGTCAACTGTGCCCAATGTCGTGCTGACCGAGTGGATGCCGCAGTTGGACATTCTTGGTACGATTTACCGTATTTATCGAGAAAGGGATACCTTTTCAGCTGATCCCCGCCTTTCTCTCTTCATCTCTCACGCGGGCATGGCTTCGTGCCATGAGATTACGCACTTCGGAGTGCCTGCTTTGCTCATTCCGATATTTGGTTTGTGCATCAAGAAAAATAACAACAACAACAACAACGTAAAAACAAAAACACAACAATTCAGGCGATCAAGTGCACAACGCGGCGGCGCTCGCGCACATCGGCGTGGCGCAAGTGTTCGACAAAGTGGAAATGACCGATTCGGAAAAGTTCCGAGCAGCAATAAAGGAGATGCTTGAAAATCCGGGGTAAGAGTTGACTCTATATCGTGGCTGATTAGTTATTTTCAGATACAAGAACGCTGCTCTCAGAATCCGAGATCAGCTTTCGGCCCGACCCACATCTCCTGTACAGCTGCTGGTCAAACACGTGGAGTTCGCTTCTCGATTTGGGCCGTCGAAATCGCTACGACCTCTGAATTTAGAAATGTCATTTATCCAGTTCTGGGGAGTGGACATAGCCTTGATTGCAGTGGGATTGATTGTGGTTACGCTCTTGTCTATCCGCTATACTCTTAGTGCATTAAAATCAACATTTGTTCGTGTAGCGAAAACGGATAAACTTGAATAGTCTGTTCCGTGAGTGAAATTGCCAGAAGACAGTCAAAAACATCTCACGTTCTGCTGTGTCTTTGCAAGCACTCTGACTGGGATGCACTTCGCACTCTCTTTCATCGGGCACTGAAACAAGCCATTCTTCCCAAAAAACCTTCTATTTTCTGCATAGTAGACGCAATGCTCGCCTTACTCCTCTTCACATCCATTTTATAATACTGCTGTTCCTGTGCACAATGTGAGGTGAACTGTTTAAAGAAATGCTGGATTTGGAGCAAAGACTACGATTTTTATCAAACATGGAACAATGAAATTCCAAGAAAATAGAAGAATTTATTGTAATTGTTCTTTGAAATGTGATTACAACATTTACGCTTTAGGAACCAGCAGTTACCAGGAAGCCGTTACCAAATGACAATAACGGATCAGATCCAATGTTGACGATATACCTCGTCTTTTCTTTAATCGAGTGCGCCAGAAATACGAACAGTTTTATTTTTGTCACATATCACAGTATTTATAACAGTGAGTAAATAACTATATAGTGGTTGAACGAATTTGGGCCAATTTGTCGCCATGCAATATGCTGTACGACACCACGAGATCGTATGCTATGACATTTTTATTGTCGGCATCTGCAGAATTTATCAAATTTTCTGGGTAGTCAAAGCAGACGCTGATGTGAAATCAGCTATCGATTGAACTGTTGCCGACGTTTTCTTCCGAAATATTGGAATCGACGCTCGGTACGGTTCAATAACAGCGAAATTGATCAATGGCGACGCGAGTGAGAATAGACTGCACATCTGTGAATATTTTTTGAGCAATCGTATAGCAGCACCAACTTACGATCATAATAAAGCGCTCTGCGTACTCATTGGTCCAGATTTGTGCGAGATCGATAAACCAAATTATCACAGCGCTCGCCACTCCGACAGGGAGCAGCAATTGATAGGAGAGAGCCTCGAATGAGTAATGACTAATGAAATGTTTCTCAAATTTGCAATTTTCGAAAACTTACTCTGGCAATAAACATGTGTTGCTTTTTGTCTCGCGGATTCTGAAAAGCGTTGTTTTCATTTAACCACTAATCGGCTTGGATCTCTAGTTGAGCTTCTTTCAAGCGCCATCAAAGCCATTATAACTTATTCTGTCTATTGTCATGCGCAGTGCACCTATTTACCGCTTGCTCTATCCGTCTGATCAACTTGTGACGAACGATGAAGGTGAGCGTCATGACTACGGGAGAAATGACGACGATGACGCCATCGAGGAAGATGACGCGCCAGCTGTGGAAGATGGGGAAACCTGCAACGACAGCGACGTCGTCTAACATAGTGCTGTTGACGGGTCCAGCACTCCTTGTCTACGAATTAGCGGCGTAGAGGCATCAACAACAACGCACTCGCAGCGGCGTATCCTTCGAGATGATGCAGACGCAGAGTTTCCACGGAGACATCGCGTTCCTCGAAGAAGTAGCCCGCCTGAAGTGCGAAGTAGCTTAAGTTAAGTCAAAATGGCGCATACTTTTAGATAGTCGCTAGTGTTTCTCATAAGATAGCTTGGGAAAGTATTTTTAGCTAAAAACGCACCGTGAGCAGTGCAGTGAGCGCCAGCGGCAGCGGAGTGCAGATGAGCCACAGTTTTAGGCGCGAGAGAGGGCGCGTTGTGTGAAGACCGTCGCCAATGACGTACAGACGATAGGCGAACGAGAGCAGCAGGACGATCGTCGACTGATTGACGAGGCTGATGTGCACGCCTGAATCTCCCCATTCGCTCGCTCTCTCTCACTGTCTGACCGACGAGAGAGCGCTGAGAAATGAGAGAGTAATATATGGCGCTCACCCTGGCAGAATCGACAAAGGCTCTCGCTGATAAGTGTGCAGGGTCCGAGAAAGACGAAGATTGTCGGGCCTTCCGGCACGGGGATCATTCTCAAATTTTCCTTAAATTTTCGCAATTTTGAACCTCGCTCACGAACTGACGAATCGCACGGAGCCCATGGCGCTCGCAAACGCGGACGCCATGTCGATGATCGAATTGTTGAGTAGAAAAACGGAGTACGGCCGCATCAGTTTCGGCGTTCTTCAAATGAAATCGTGAATAGTGTACAATTTTTTTCCCAAAATCGGACTTTTTTGGCGTTTTCCCGGCCCATCAGACTTCAGTGGTTCCGTGAAGACGCGGTTACGAATGACACTACCTCAGCACGATAACCGTGACCAGAAAAGATTAGCCACTATCGCGGACGAGTTGAGCGTCCAGATGAGACAGAGATGCAGCTTGTCCTCGAAGGAGAGCATTCGTCGTATAGTAGTAGGAATGAAAACGAAGATCTGGCAATAGGTAGCCGACATTTCCACTAAAAGCTGATGATAAAAAGTTCAGGAAGAACATCAACATAATCAGAAAGCAGACAAAAACAACCCACGTTCTGCTGTGCCTATGCCTGCACTCTGCCCGCGTTGCCCGGATGCACTTCACACTCACTTCTGGGAGCACTGAAACAAGCGCCGCGTAGAATACTTCCTTCTCGCACTTGCTCATAGGAATTATTTGCCCGGGACACAATGCTGCACTTGCTCCTGCTCCATTCTCTCATTCCTACCCTCCTATGTTCGTGCTTCATCGAGACACCTTGGACGACCGTGCGACCCCTGCTGCAGCTCATCGATCCATGTGCGACAATCGATGCATGCGAGGCAGAGTGTCTGAAAACATCTGAGGTGCTCTTTTTGTTATCCAAGTTCGATCATGGTGCAGATTCCTCACGAGTGCAGTGCTCCGCGTACGCGTTCGTCAATGCCAAGTGCGCACTGCTCGGGGGGGATTCAGGGAAGCCGCAGACTTGCTCCTCGCCAAATTCGAAGTGTTGGGTGCGCACTGCGGCTTGCGATGGTTCGTCAAACATTATTCCATTATCGCTACGATAAAAGATCAAGTCTCCTCTTATTGCAGCAACAACAACTGCTGCAGCGACGACCACCACTGTCAACGGCTCGTTCGGGTCGGCGTGCGGCGAGCTGCTGCTCGATGCAGGAAGTCAGATATTTCACTGTTATTTTCTAATTGTTTTTTCTCATCGGGTTAATTGGAATGCAGGCATCGCTGCGTGCGGCGCCGTGTGCTTTGCGCCGACGTTCAACGCTACTGCTGTCACATGCAACCCGACCGGATGGCTATTCGTCAATGGCGCGGTATTTTGTTTATTTCAGAATTGACTCTGATATCGTTGGTTTTCAGCGCACCACCTCCACCAACACAACATGCCAGGGCAACTGGGCCTCCAACATCAAGGCCGGCTCAAAACGTGATCTGGCTTCAAATATTCGCTATTGTTAATGTCGGATTTGCAGTTTACTGCCGACTGTGAGCGGAAAATTACATCGAGCCAGCATATTCGAGTGCCGAATAAATGTTTTATCGATTAGAATAAAAAGACAGGCAATATTATGTGCACAGAATATAGAAATGTGTGAGTTGACATGGCCGATGTGCTTATTTGCCCCATCCTCCATATCCGCCCCATCCGCCGTACGGGTATCCGCCCCACATCCTTCTGCGCCAGCCCCATCCGCCCATACCGTACCCGCCGTAGCCGCCGTAAGGATCTGCAATCGAGTACTGATTTCATTCGGTAGCAGCTAACTCTAGCTTTTCTAATGTAACAGCGCTTCACATATGGCAGGAAGTCCAATCTAACTAGCAAACAACTTGTTTGATAAAGTTACTCACATCCGTAGCCCCACTGGGCGTCGGCTACAGCGAGCAGACCGAGTAGGACGAGAACAACAAGGAGAAGGTACTTGAGCATGACTGAAACGATAGAAAATAAGATATCGGTAACAAGATAAATAGGAATTGAAGAAATCAAAGATGAGTATGCTAGCCAAAGCTCGATCCTGCTTTTATACCCATCTCCAAGCCGATTGGCCGAACAAACGGCGCCGATCTCTTGCTAAGATGATCTTCTCTGCCTCTTTCGATCTCTAAATCTGCCGTGATATCTTCCCTCATCACGCTGTGCCTGAATCACAACTTCGCTGAATTTGTGGCATTGCTCAATCTGTTCAGGCTATTCTCGTTCAACTCTCACGGTGGCGCAGTGAAAATAGGCGAACATTCGGAGAACATGTGACCGGAATGTGGACAAAAACGCACGAAGAGTGGGCGGTGCGGCCTGATATTCGCTGAAAGCTCTTTTGTGTCTTGCCGAATGCTCCTATTTCGTTCTTCGTTCATCCAGCGGAAAATTAGGGTGTCTGATAGGGCGCCCAAATATTTTCGCAATACCTGAATTGTTTCATGCAACATTGCCCACACTACTTTTCGCCTTCCTCTTCCTCTATCCTTTTTGCTGCTCATTGTCATGCATGAACTGCCTCGAATCATTCATACACCGCTGCCGAAGAAGGCAACGAGCGATTCCATTGATTCTTGAAGATTTTCTTGGATGGTTTGTCTCTATATGTTGACATTTTGAGATTGTTATTTTGATTGGTGTCTCATTGATCACGTAACAATAAACAAGATGGCCTGTAGTCACTTGATACCCACTAACGCGTCATGTTCTCTCGTCAAACGTCAAACCATTCATCAATTTGATTTATTGTTAGAGAAACAAAGTTCCATTCGAATTAATTTTGTCCATTTCAACACAATTTTCCGTATCTTGTAACTTTTCGTAGAAATGCGGTCCATTATTATAGAATTCGAGTGCATGTATCAACTTACTGACATTTTAGCTAAGAAGCATCATTCGTCATGTGTTCTTCAAACAACTTTATTGTCAAATTATGTACAGTGAGAAGATGCGTAACAATTACTTTCCCCATCCATATCCTCCCATTCCTCCGTAGCCTCCGTAGCCGCCCCAGCCTCTGCGCATGCCCCATCCGCCCATGCCTCCGTAGCCTCTACCGTAGCCTCCCATGCCACCGTACCCGCCGTAGGGATCTGCAATCGAGAACTGACTTTATTCGATGGGGTAAGGTACTCACATCCACCGTAGCCACCGTAGCCGCCCCACTGGGCGTCCGCCACAGCAGCCAAGGCGATTAGAACAGTGACGAGGAGGAGCAGGTACTTGAACATGGCAACTGCAAAGTGATTTATTTCGAACGTCTAGAAGGATTCAGAAGCTGGAAAAGGTAGTGGATGATTAGACGAGGATGCTCTCCAGGCTTATATAGGCTCATCCGATACAATTGGGCGAATGGACGACACCGATCTTTCAACGGTGATCCACCTTTCGCGTCTGCGCTCTCTAATTTTCAGTAATGTCTTCACTATCACAAGGAACTGTCTGATTCAGTGCTTGGTGAACAGTGAACTCGATCTCGGAGTAAACGACGCTTTTGTTCCGTTCATCGCGTACCCGAGTGAGCAATGCTGGTAGCCGACTCTGCGTTTAGCACGCTCTCTCGGAGTCGAGTGGTGAGCGAGTGGGCACTCGGCCTACATTCATGCTGACGGGGTGAAAGTGGGCGAACAGCTTGTGATCGGAGAGGAGATGTTTGATGCATCCTGCTATTTCATCCACAGAGAACTCGTATCTTATTGTTATCACCCAGAATTGGTAAAGAAGTAGTATAGAGGATCGAACACTGAGAAATTGACGAGAGATTGATTTTTTGTCAACGTTACGGAAACCCATTGTCTCGCAGCTGAACCCAGCTTTGATGCAGCTTCTAAATCGTATTCAACGACCACGAACAGAGAGCACGTAGTATAGAGACAATGCGACACCTCTTCGCTAGGGCTAGTGAGGCTTGTTGTGCCTGAGAGCCTTTTTATAAGATTTATTGTATCTCTGTCCCGGCAATCATTCTTGCTCGAATTTTAATTACTTGTTTGTTTTTCAAATCTTGCAAGGATGTCAAACACATGCAGCAAATAACTTTATCAGAGATAATTATGTACACACAATATTTCGGATTGATCATTTGCCCCATCCGCCGTATCCACCATAGCCGCCGTAGCCTCCCCACATCGGCCGGCGCCATCCACCACCGTAGCCACCGTAGCCGCCCATGCCACCGTACCCGCCGTAGGGATCTGCAATCGACGACTGGCTTTATTCCATTGGGTATGGTACTCACATCCACCGTAGCCCCACTGGGCGTCCGCTACTGTGGAAAGAGCGACGAGAACGGAGACGAGAAGAAGAAGGAACTTGAACATAATTACTGAAATAATGGTTTATTTAGCAGAGGATTCAAGAAGGAAGCTGCAAGAGTAATGGATGATTAGAGTTGCTGACCTGGTTTATATAGCAGTTTCATCCGAGACAATTGGGCGAATCACCGACACCGATCTTTCAACGGTGATCCACCTTTCTCATCTGCGCCCTCTCATTTCCAAGCGATACCTTGTCTATCACAGGGAAGTGTCTGATTCAGCGCTTGGTGAATAGTAATCTCGAGATCTGATGAGAACACCGATTTTTGTTCCATTCACCCGAGTGAGCAATACGGGTCGGTGTCTCTACATTTCATACACTTTTTAGAGGCCGATTGACGAGCGCGTGTATGGAGAGGTAGCGATCTGCATTGCGAACTCTATTACGCATTCATGATGGCTGAGTGGAAGTGGGCGAACAGCTTGTCTGCGAGGAAACGTGATAGATTCGAGTGAGATTCACGTGAAGACGCAGAGCATGTGAGATACCATGTCACTGTCGGCTCGAGTGCTCCGGTTTCAGTTATGCTACGAATGAATAAAGAAATTAGCGAGATTTATGAGCAACGTGTATTGTGCAATGCTTATTTCACAGTCGCCACTCAGTGATCACTCGCGGCGGCAAGTGAACTCGATATCGTTCCACTCTCACTCTTCTCCCATTGCAGTCACAGATCACAAGATCGTGTCACGAGCGGACAGTTGAGCCAATTAATCATTGTGTAATAAATTGTGTAAAACAATGGTGCAAAACAAGGTGCACATTCAGAGATCAACTGTGATCGTGTCAGAATAACAGCCTAAGGTATCCCTGATCGGTTCTTGATGTATTGTGGCAGTATACATAAACATGAACTTTACTCGAAGACTCAAACACAATATCAAAGTAAAAGAGGAAGTACAAAACGTATTTAGTTCCAGACCGTTCTTAGATGCTCGAGGTGGTCAACGTCTTCAGATAACTTAGTTACAGCCTCACGATTTCTGAAATATTGTCAATCTCTCACAATCTTACAATCAGTCTTGTTAGCCTCTAGTTCAAGTTCACCTTCTCGCTACTCGCAACTCAATAACAACAGCGATAGTTAGCGAGTTCAGCATAGTATAATCGGTGAGTTCCATGAACAGCATTCTCCCAATTGGCGAAGAATCGCCCTTGTCAAACTTGAAAAAACGTATTTCATATTTCATATTTCATATTTATCCTGACATCAGGCAATGGGCCTGCAGGAGGCAACATCATTGCTGAGGGGATCGAGATCTTCGTTCTCAAAGTGTCGGAGGGTCAAGGGTTGGGAGGGGGTTGGGGAGAGGAATATGGATGTGTCATCTCAAATGTCCGTCGCTCTTAGTCGATTGAGTATGTTTGAGTGTTGAAGAAGTCCATCCAGCCGCCGAAGTCCTGACACGAAGCAGTCTTCTTGAACGGGGCCTTTCTTGACGATGGGAATCCGTCCTGGGTTCTCCTCTTGATGTACCAAGTGGGCGATTCTCGTCGAGTTGCCCAAGCTGACGGACGAGGATTCTCCAAACTGGGGATGGAAGAGAGCGGGGTGAGAGTCGACCGACCGTCGCGAGCGCAAGAATGGAGAATCAAAAAAAAG
This sequence comes from Pristionchus maxplancki, assembly GCA_900490775.1. Lineage (NCBI taxonomy): Eukaryota > Metazoa > Nematoda > Chromadorea > Rhabditida > Neodiplogasteridae > Pristionchus > Pristionchus maxplancki. Next base: position 131,924 of record LS582899.1, read on the forward strand.
TATGATTGAACTCAAAAAAGATGCCTTTTCGTGAAGGATTTGTGTTACGATAAAAAACAAAGCCTACGATCCTTCCAGAATTTCGAGCGGAAGAATTGTCTGTATCACCCTACGATTCTCTGATCGCTGCACTTACATCGATTAGGAAATAATTAAGGCTTAATTATAAAGCACGGAAAAATCGCGCCTGGTATGATATTGCCAGAGATGGATTTATTTCTACTGAAATCATAACGAAGTTTAGATAGACATCGAGAGAGGAGATAATGAGAGAATACGCGGTCGAGATTAGCGCGACCGTGGCAATCTCCTGAAAGACCCGCATTTGTCGTTGGAATTTCGCCTAGTAACACACTTCGAAGTATTGCAGGTTCAGCTGTAGACGCGGTTCGAAAAGAGCAACGTGGTGAGTCTCGAAGAAGAGTTTAAATCTGTCCGAGAAACAGGACATTGTGTACAGGCATGTCACCGAGACCTTCAAATTTACTGTTTTCTTCGCTTAATGAGAACAGGGAAAGTCATACGATAGTGGTGGAAAGCAGAAATGCTAGTCGATTGCTGGAATTCTTTTCGAAATGAGCCGGATTAATCTAGGAGTAGAGTCGCGCAAGTGACAGCTTTACGATAATATGAAACGCAGAGAACAGCGCGCAATCAGCCGTAGCCCTGCGTAAATTTTACAGCGCTACCCGAAAATGACGTTTTCGAGTATTTTGTGAACAGCTGGAAAGCTGGAAATTCAGCATGTAGCAGTCGAAACGCAGCCTGAGAGAATCTAGCATGAGGAGAAATAGCCGTCGAATTGCTCACCGGATCAGTTCAAACAGGTAGGAAAACGTGAAAATCGCTCCAGCAAATGCATTGAGTTCGTAGTAGAAATGGAAGGCGATCTTGCTATTTTCGTGAACGAGAAAGCGAACGCCCTGCAAATTTACATTTTATGTGGGGTAAGAAAACAAACGGACGGACCTGCTTGTGCCATTGAAAGCTGATGCCAACGACTCCCACACAACAAAGGATGAATTTGGCAATCACAACAATTTGATAGGCTATATTGGAAGAAAGCTCGAGAAGCAGAGCGCATTGCTCGACAGACATCGACCGCTTCTAGCGATAATCACAAATGTGTCGTATGCTTGAGCAATCACAGTTTTTTTGTTATGCCGATAATACAATTCAATACAATATTTATCAGTGTCGCTTTCTGGGCACTGATCAAGATGAGGTGTCAGAGGGTCGTTCTTCTGATTTCAAGATAGCCATATCGAGGAGTCTCGAGTCAGCAGATTGGTCATCTTTCCTTGTCACAGTCGCAATGACTGGAGAGAGAGTTCCGTTCTCCTGGTTCCCGATAGGACGTTTGATGACTCGTTTGATGGCATTGCACACTGATAGATCCCACTGTAGGTCGAAAACTAAGCCTTACGTGTTCTGGATTCTTCAGTGAACGCGAGTCCTCCAAACTCGAATGATCTATCTTTGAGCGAGAGAATCGAGCCTAGGTTCTGAGGAACCAAACAACTTAGACGGTCATACCCATCACACGGCGACCAGTCCGGCTTGGATCGGGATTCCGATCTTGTTGAATCGTTGACGGAGACAAAGGGAATTAGGGGGAACCGCTCTCCATCAGAGCGAATGGAGAGGGAACCGCTCGCGATGACTAACAGAATAGGGAACAAACACATCTCCTAGATGGATAGTAAAACATCTATTTCACTCTTTAGATTGCCAGCGACATAGGCCTGTTTCTGAATTTCGTATTTCTCATTGGCGTTTAGGAATTTCTGCCAGCCTCGTGTCTCCTGCAGTACATAGCGCTTTTCAAGCAAGTTTAATAGATTAGATAAGTGTGATATGAGGGTGATAATAGGGAATGAGGATGAGGGATGCCGATAAATCAGAATGAAAAGTATGGATATCAAAAGATCCAGTGTGTTGATTGTGACAGAACTGTGAACTTCAAAGATATTTAAAAGGAATTTTTAGTGAATACTGAGAATTGCTCCTATTGCAATCACAAATATTGCCTAAAATAGCCACATAATATCTCTGAAAATTCTATGACTCATCGTCCTTCCTAAACTGTCAACACTCAACGAAACGTCCGAGGGAAAGGATTCACGTGGAATAAACATACCATCAAGGGAATATTTGAATAGCAGACAATAGCTGGCATCGTTCCCATCAGTGGATCGTTTCCTCTAAATAGCCTCTCCGTCCAAAGTATCAAACACAGAAAACGGACTTGGATTTGTTAGGCGTCCTCAGCCAATTGAAAGGAGGAGTCAGAAGGAAGCTGTCTGGACAAGATAAGAAGATATCCAGACAGCTTCTGACCAGAACTGATGCTCTTTCGTATTTTGATCTCTTGATCGTAAGTAGGTAAATGGACTGGGTGGAGATTATTACGTACTCGATTAGCACTTTTCTATTTTGTTCTCTCACTCACTTTCACCCCGTTTCTCTGCTCTTTCGATCTACCAAAAGCGAGATCGTTCAGAGTTCGCTGAATCACTTTGCCAGCCTCCTAAAGGACGGCGCAGTGTTGACTTTACACGTTGACACTCGTCTCCATTCATCCTATTTTCGAATCGATGCACTGTTCATCTCCATTTTCTCGTATTTAAACACCCCTCATCTCTGCTATTTCAGCTACTTCTCACTTCACAAAGATGAACCGATTCGTCCTCTTGGTAAGAATTAACCCTGTTTTCCCAAATTGTTGTCTCTAGTAATATTTTCGTAATCATCATTCCAGTCTCTTCTCTTCGTCGCTTTCGGCTCTTCCACTCGTCAGCCCAATTGCATCAGCCACACATGTCCCGTCGGAGAGAGATGCTTCATGCAGCAGGTACCCAGCCATTTCAGTTTCTACTAATTCAAGATTGTTCAGGTGGCCTGCTTCGTGGCTCCTTGCTATCCCGTTCCCTCGTGCGAGAGAGACCCTAACTACATTCCTGGAGATGAGATCGTTCCCTCTTGCGATGATCATCAGTGCCCCGTCGGTCATAAATGCGAACTGCAGCAGGTGCAATGCATTCGTGCCCCGTGTCATCCCATCCCCACTTGCGTCTGAACCACTCTCAAGGATGATTCATACATACCCCTATATCTCTTGAGTGCATAAATTGAAGCATTGTCTGCAATTGAACGGTGACTTATCCGAAGTGGTTCAATACAAAACATGATGACGTTATCGAAATTTACAAATTTTGACTCGCCCCCAAGATAAGAATAAATAGGTCAATATGAATCGTTTTCTCTCAATCCAATATTTCTTTCCTCTGCTTCTGTGATCTCTTCTATCTCTTCTATCGATTGACTCGCTCTATAAATTCTTTGTTGTGAGTGAGTGGGAATTCCTTCGTATGTTCACTTCTCGTCGAATAGTCTCACTACTACTCATAGACTGATCCTCTCGAGAGAGAAACAGTCACACTGTCAGAGATGATTCTCCTTGCGGTGGTGAGTTTTCCGGCCTTTCTCCTCCAATTTACCATTCATTCTTCAGATCACTTTCACTTTCTCTTCCACTGCCATCGCTCAATCATCTTGCACTGCGTTTCAATGTCCGATTGGCAAAAGATGTGAAATGCAGATTGTAAGTGGAAGAGTAGATCATTCTCAACTAACTTCTCCAATTCTAGGAATCGTGCCCCGTCCCACCTTGTGTTCCCCTTCCCACTTGCGTTGTCAATACAACAGCTTGTGTTCTTCCCTGTCCACTCGGAGAAAGTTGTGTATGGGAGACTGTGAGTGATCAGTCGGCTCATTCCATGGATCTCTGTCCGCTTCAGGTTCTCTGCAAGAAGGAACCATGCAATCCCAAGCCGACTTGTAAGGCGAATCAGCAGGGATTCCCGAGAAGTTGTGAAGGGATCTACTGTAGAAGAGATATGAAATGTGTGCTGAAAAGAGGAGTTAGTGCTAACCTTTTTTGTTCGATGTGATTCTTGATTCTACAGAGATTGTACAGTATTCAGGTGCCGGTGTGCATCAAGCATCCATCATCGAGTGATCTACCCATGATGCCTCCGCCAGTCACTTGCAACACTCTCGGATGTCAACTAGGAGAGAGATGCGTCCAGAACAAAAATGTAAGCAACATTTTCGCGATGCCATCTGATTATTCTGAATTTGATCCGATTATGATGCAGGGTCCCCACTGTGAGGCTGTTCACTGTGGATCTGGATCCTACGCGAAATACGATCGATGCTTCGACGGATGTGAAGCCACTTGCGACAACTTCGATCCCGTACGACCTCTCCCTTCGGATTAGGGATGTTTTAATGAGCTTGCATTCACAAATCTTCTTCAGTTGTGTGCTACGAAGTGTGGTCCGGGAGGCTGTCGATGCAGCATCGGATACTACAGAACTTCCGATGGAGCCTGTGTGATGGAGTGTCCACGGGCATTCGGTGGATGAAATTATACATATTTGTAAACTGTGCCAAAGTTTGTGATGAAGCTTCAATCTTCTTCTAAATATCCAGCAAGTTCATTCCAACATCAACACACTTTTTACAGAACCACTTTGATGTTTCCAGATGAACAACATGTTGTTTACTTTCTGTGTCTCTCCGTGATTGCATTTTTGTCATTTCTCACATCTCGGAATCAATGAGAGAATTTTATCAATGATATGGATCATATCGTCAGTGAAGTTCTTCTGTACAACAGCGATAGAAAAACTGTCTTAGACAGTGGGATGCACAGTGGGACCGACGGAGATGGGAAGGACGACTGGACGAGGACGACCACAGATGGGTCCAGAAGGAGTGTCCGTGCACTTGCCATTTCTGCAGTCGCTATTGGCACAAGTGACTGAAAATATGGTGAATTAGTTACTTTGTTGGATCAACTTTCATGAAATTCCTTACAAGTGGGAGTGTCGAGAATGCACTTCGGAGTTCCCTTATGAGTGATCTCACAATGATGTCCTCCGGCACATTTGACCGTATTGCACGTGAGCTTGGCTGAAATTGGAAACAGTCAATAAATAGGAAGGGATGAACAGGGCACGAGTCCAAAACTCACGCTTATTGACACATTTGGGTTCTCCATTTTGCATCTCGCAGATCATTCCACTTCTGCAGTCGATATTTGCGCATGTGATATCGGCAATGCAAGTGGGAGCTCGATCGATCAGTTCACAATGATGATCGATGTCGCAGTCGAATCCATCGCATGTCACGTGCTCTGAACGAAACAAACATGATTGTTGTTAATATTCATTAAACGAGCAAGCTAATCCATAGCCACGAAGGTAAACATACTTCCAGGTTCGCAGACGGGTTTTCCATCCTCCATCTTGCAGGTCCATCCACTGACACAATCAACGGTTTCGCAAGTCAGGAGCGGTCTATCTGAGAGTAAACTGAGCATTCCTGACCAATCTTCGACTTCTCTTGCCAGTCTGTGCAGCTGCGAACGCTGCAGTGAAGGCAATCAGCATAAGAATGCGATTCATTCTGAAGATTGAGATATCTGAATTGTAATTTACTGTTGAAGGTTCTCAGGACGCGTAAACAAAGCGAGGGCAAGGCATAGACCAGAATATTAGTGATGAGTGCGATAAGAAATTTTTCGTGTACTGAGAGGAGAAGTAGCGCTTTTCAACTATTCCTAAAGCAATCAAAACTGAATTCGTCGTGACTCAGCCACTGCTTTCACTGAATGGCGTTTAATAGCAGGCGGTTTGGACGAGAGAAACGGGGAGAGATTAACAGAACAGAGAGCTCACTTGTCTATCCTGACACAACTTAGACCCCTCCCCCCCCCTTTCAATCACCATCATAAAGATGAAGATGAAGCAGACGTTCGGGGAAGAAGGAACCAATCCGCATTTGTACCCTTTCACTCACTGCAAAAACGGCGAAGGATGGGAGGTAACTAGAACAAACGATCAAGTGGACGAGTCACTAGCGGACTCTCTTCTTCCCTCAACGTGAGTTCGAGAGAACGCACGTTTGACAAGTGTAAGTATGAGAGGGACATTGTCTATTTTACGAACTAGTGGGAGGAGAATTTTGATACTTGTGCAATAACGCCATCGAGTAAAAATGAACATTATGCACGATGCCAAAGTTCATGCCATTGGATGTGATGATAATCAATGGATAATCAGAGTATCGAGAAACTGCTTTTATTAAAATATCCTTTTAAAACTTTTTTCTACCCTGAAGGCGATGAGTCACAGAACACATGTCGAAGAGAAGTCAAGTGCTCAGTGAATTCACTCGGAGAGAGAGAACCACATGCTACTCAATCTCTGCCCATTCGGATAACCACAAGCGGATTTCTCTTACTGTAATAGGATAGAAACTTCATTTAAGTGAATTCTGACCTTTCCAACAGTAAAAATGTAACGCTATAGTATTGAAAACCCTTTGCAATAATTTATCTATGACGAATGGAAATTTCCCAGCCTGATTCATTAAGTGTCTAAGAAATATATATCTATAGTTAAGGAGATTCGATAATTCAATAAACAGTCGATCGATTAATATCCGAAGTTTCGGGGACAGGCCGACTGCTTGACGCATCGTTTGGAAGTTGCGTCTCTGACGAATCCAAGGGAGCATTGACAACCTCCAGGACCACATTGTTTAGTGCAGAACTGAAAGATCGATGTGGATTCACTTTCTCTTCCACTGCCATCGCTCAATTGTCTTGCACTGGGTTTCAATGTCCGACTGGTAAAAGATGTGAGATGCAGATTGTAAGTGGAAGAGTATCTTGCTCAACTAACTTCTCCAATTATATGAATCGTGCCCCGTCCCTCCTTGTGTTCCCCTTCCTACTTGCGTTGTCAATACAACAGCGTGTGTTCTTCCCTGTGCACTCGGAGAAAGTTGTGTATGGGAGACTGTGAGTGATCTGTCGGCTCATTCCAATTGATCTATGTCCATCTCAGGGTCGCTGCACGAAGGAACCATGCTATCCCAAGCCGACTTGCAAGGCAGATCAGAAGGGATTCCCGAGAAGTTGTGAAGGAATCTACTGTAGGAGAGATATGAAATGTGTGCTGAAAAGAGGAGTTAGTGGTAACCTTTTTAGATCGATGTGATTCTCCGGAGATTGTAAACTATTCAGGTGCCGGTGTGCATCAAGCATCCATCATCGAGTGATCTACCCATGCCTCCGCCAGTCACCTGCAACACTCTCGGATGCCAACCAGGAGAGAGATGTGTCCAGAACAGAAATGTAAGCAACATTTTCACGATGCCAACTCATTATTCTGAATTTGATCCGATTATGATGCAGGGTCCCCAATGTGAGGCTGTTGACTGTGGATACTACGCCGAATACGATCGATGCTTCGACGGATGTGAAGCCACATGCTACAACTTCGATCCCGTATGTTTTTATGAGCTGGCATTCACAAATCTTCTTCAGTTGTGTGGTACGAAGTGTGGACCGGGAGGCTGTCGATGCAGCATTGGATACTACAGAACTCCCTTCGGAGCGTGTGTGATGGAGTGTCCACGCGCATTCGGAGGATAAAACCATCGCTTATACATATTTGTATATTGTGGCAATGTTTGTGATAAAGCTTCAAGCATCTTCTTTTACCATAAATATTTAGCAAGTTCATTCCAACGTCGACCCATTTTTTTGCAGAACAAGTGCAATGGAATCAAACACCACTTTGATGTTTCCAGAGAGATTGCATTTTTCTCGGAATCAATGAGAAAAGTTTATCAATGATGTGGATCTTATCGTTAGCGAAGTTCTTCTGTACAACAACGATATGACTTAGACCGTGGGTTTGGCTGTTGGACCGACTGAGATGGGAAGGATGAGAGGACGAGGGCCACAGATCGGACCAGAAGGAGTGTCTCTGCACTTGCCAGCACAACGGATGTTGGCACATGTGTCTGTAAAGATGGTGAATTAGATACATTGTCGAATCGACTTTGATGAAGTTCCTTACTCGTGGGAGAGTCGGGAATGCACTTGGGAGTTCCCTCAGGAGTGATCTCACAATGATGTCCTCCACTACATTTGACCGTATTGCACGTGAGCTTGGCTGAAATTGAAAACGGTCAATAAATAGGAAGGGATCAACAGAGCTCGAGTC
>LS582899.1:142187-161369 GCA_900490775.1 Pristionchus maxplancki
TTCCTTACTCGTGGGAGAGTCGGGAATGCACTTGGGAGTTCCCTCAGGAGTGATCTCACAATGATGTCCTCCACTACATTTGACCGTATTGCACGTGAGCTTGGCTGAAATTGAAAACGGTCAATAAATAGGAAGGGATCAACAGAGCTCGAGTCCAAAACTCACGCTTATTGACACATTTGGGTTCTCCATTTTGCATCTCGCAGATCATTCCACTTTTGCAGTCGATATTAGCACAAGTGACTGAAACGATGGTGAATTTGATACTTTGTTGAATCGAGTTCCATGAAGCTTCTTACTTGTAGGAGTGTCGAGAATGCACTTGGGAATTCCCTCAGGAGTGATCTCACAATGATGTCCTCCACTACATTTGACCGTATTGCACGTGAGCTTGGCTGAAATTGAAAACGGTCAATAAATAGGAAGGGATCAACAGAGCTCGAGTCCAAAACTCACGCTTATGGACGCATTTGGGTTCTCCATTTTGCATCTCGCAGATCATTCCACTTCTGCAGTCGATATTTGCGCATGTGATATCGGCGATGCAAGTGGGAGCTCGATCGATCAGTTCACAATGATGATCGATGTCGCAGTCGAATCCATCGCATGTCACGTTCTCTGGAGAAACAAATATGAATTATTATCAGAACGAGCAAGTAAATCAGTAAATAGTAAGGAAAACTAGCCTCCAGCAACGCAGGTGGGTTTTCCATCCTCCATCTTGCAAATCCATCCGCTGACACAATCAACGGTTTCGCAAGTCAGGAGAGGTCTATCTGAATCGTAAACTAAGTACAAATCTTCGACGACTCTTACCACTCTCTGCAGCAGTGAGAAAAACCATCATGAGAATGTGATTCATACTGCAGATAGAGATTTCTGAATTCCAATTTACTATTGCAATTCGAAAGCGAGAGCAAGAATGGAGGTTTCGTGCACTGAGAAGAGAAGCAGCGCTTTTCAACGTTTCCAAAAGCAATCAAAACTAAATTCGTTGTGAGCCACTGCACGGAATAGCGTTTAATAGCAGGCGGTTTGGATGGGGCAACGGGACGAAATCAACAGAACAGAGAGCTCACTTGACTATCCTGACATAACTTCGTCCCCCTCCTTCCCCCCTCTCAATTACCATCATACGTAGGCCGGACATCAAGGAGAGGTTCGGGAACGAATTCGTCCTTGCACCCTTTCACCCACAGCAACAATTGAGGGGAGATAACTAGAACAAAGGATCAACTTGATGAGTCACTGATCTCCTCTTCTTCTTTCACCGTGAGTTCGAGACAGAGTGCACGTTTGACAAGTGCAAAGTCAGAAGATGAAAAGACATTATTCGTGCTGGTCGAAGAATAGAAGTTTTACGCATAACCGCGAATAAGTCAAAGCTCAGAAGCTGTCATGTATTTTGCTCGTAGCGACAAATATCAAGAAAACCAGGAACAAAAGGGAAAATCATAATCAGCTCCAGGCTCTTCTCAGATGCTCGAAATAGTCGACATCTTCACCAGTTGTGGTGACCGTTTCGCGACTTCTAAATGATTGTCGTGTTAGCATGTGGTGTTATTATTAAGAGAGAAAATATCGAAAAAGAGCGAGAGAGAGTGTGAGCAATCGAGGGAGTGTTCTGTCTACAAGGTGTCATCACACCACTCTCACCTTCTCGCTACGCGCAATTCGATTACAATCGCGATAATAAGCGAGTTGAGCATGATATAATGCGTGAGCTCCACGAATAGGAGTTTGCCGATCGGTGATGAATCGCCAAGACCAAACTAGAAACGAAAAATGATTGATGCGTAAAATGATAAAACTGCCTTTTCGTGAAGGATTGTTGTGACAGTGAAGAACAGCGCGATTGAACCTTCCATGAGCTCGATCGGAAGAATTGTTAGGATCACTCGACGATTTTCCGATCGCTGATAGGAAATTGCCAGTGATGGATTAATATCGGATGGAATCCTGATGAAATTGAGGTAAACATCGAGACTGAAGATGATGAGAGAAGACGATGTAGAGAATAAGGCGAGCAAGGAAAGTTCCTGAAACAACGCAATCTCACAGAAATTCAGCCTGGAAACATGCCTCGAAATACTGCATGTTTCTCGGTACGCGCTCTTCAAAGAGAGCTGCGTAGTGCGTTTCAAAGAAAAGTTGAAATCTATCCGAGAAACAGAACATCATGTATAGCCATGTCACTGAGATCTGAAACGAAATAAATTGTTGAAAAATATAACTAAATAATGTAGATCGAAAGAGGAGATTACCACAGTGATGGAAAGTAGAAACGCTAGTAGCTTGTTCGAGTTCCTCTCAAAATAAGCAGGATAAATGGAAGAGTAGAGCCGCTCAATGGATAGCACAACAATGATGTGATGGGCAGAGAAAAGTGCGCAGTCCGCCGTTGCTCTGAATTATTTCTTTTGCTCTTCAATACCAATATTTTGTTTCCGATCACTTTGTGAACAAAATCAGTCGATAGTCGACGACGAAGCAGGCGAAACGTAATCTGAGGGCAATTCAGCATGAAAAAATGTCAGTATCGAACGAGTACCGGATAAGTTCGAACAGGTAAGAAAGCACGAAAATTGTGCCGGCAAATGCATTGAGTGCGTAGTAGAAATGGAAAGCGCCTTTGCTGTTCTCGTGCACGAGAAAGCGAACGCCCTCAAATATTTTCCACTAATTGAATTCCAAAAAATCTGGATAAATACAGTTAAGACCGTTTTTCTACTTCTCGACCCCTCTTTCCATGCATTAATTGTTTCTGAGTATCACTAAGGGTGACTAACCTGCTTCTTCCATTGATAGACGATGCCGCATACACCCGCGCAGCAAAGAAGACATTTGACAGTGATGATGACGTGGTACCCAAAATTGGAGGAAAGATCTTGGAGAAGAGCACACTGGTCGGCAGACATCAACGCTTGTCACGTAAAATTTTTCACGAATGCTCGAAAGAATCAGTGATTTTTCAAGTCTCGCCGATAAATCAGAAAGAAAATAAATAGAGATTGAAAGCTGGAACGTGTTGATTATGACGGAACTGTGAACTGATCTGATGAAAGAAGCTTATTTATCGGCGAAATTTGTACACGAGGCGAAGATTCTTTCTTATTTTTCCTCCCTGACCGACCCTGATCCCTGACCGATTGTTGATGCACTGTGGTTTTTACGCACAAGCGCGTGAGCGGACACAGTAAAGCGGAAACACTAGAAAGCAAGAGGAGAACGTCATATCAGTTCCAAGCTCTTTTTAGATGCTCGAAATAGTCGACATCGTCACATATCGAAGTAACAGTCTCGCGGTTTCTGAAATCTTGCAATTTTTTCCGAGAAAGGCAAAGAAAATGGAGAAAATATAATGAAAGTTGTTACCAACCTCCGCGCTACTCGCAACTCGATCACAATCGCGATAATGAGCGAGTTCAGCATGGTATAGTCTGTGAGTTCCAAGAATATCATTCGACCGATTGGCGTTGTGTTGCCAATGCTGAACTAGATACAAAAGAAGTCGAATAAGTAAATAATAATATAAATTGCTACCTTTTCGTGAAGGATTTGCGTGACAGTAAAGAAAAGAGCGATTGAGCTTTCCATCAATTCGATCGGAAAAATTGTTAGGATCACTCGACGATTCTCCGATCGCTGAATTTTTTCACTCGTTCCATTATTTCATGAGATTATGTAAAATAGCGACAGTTGGTCAATTGAAAACAAACCTGGTAAGAAATTGCCAGCGATGGATTGGATTCGACAGGAATCCTGATAAAGTTTAGATAGACATCAAGAGAAAAGATGAAGAGAGAAGTCGTTGTTGAGATTAGCGCGACCGTGGCGAGCTCCTGTAAAGCCGAACCAGAAGGTTGGAAATGCGCCCGGAAACGCACATTGAAGTATTTCATAATGGTTGGCAATCGCTCTTCATAGAATACAACGGTGTTCGATTCGAAGAAGAGTTTGTACCTGTCCGAGAAACAGGACATTGTGTACAACCATGTCGCAGCGATCTTTAATTATCGCATTTCGAAAAGTCAGAATCGGGCGCGCAACGTACGACAGTGATGGACAGCAGAAAGGCCAGCCGCCTGTTGGAGGTCCCTTCGAAATGCGCCGGATAAAGGGAGGAGTAGAGTCGCTCGATCGATAGCATAACAATAATGTGATGGCCAGCAAACAGCGCGCAGACAGCTGTCGCCCTATTTTGATTGCATTTATTCGTTTCCCTTCAATTTCTTGAGTACTTTGAGAGCAATACCAGGCGAAAATCCAGCAAGTAGCAGTCGAGGCGCAACCTGAGGACATCGACATGAAAAAGTAGATCCCAGTCAGTACCTGATAAGTTCGAAGGTGTAGGATAGCACGAAAATTGCACCAGCAAACGCATTGAGTGCATAATAGAAATGGAAGGCGACCTTGCTGTTGTCGTGCACGAGAAATCGAACGCCCTAGCCATTTTGAGCATTATAAAATAATTGACGTTCAAGGATAAAAAAGCCGAACCTGCTTGCGCCATTGATAGCTGATGCCTGCGACGCCCGCACAGCAGAGGGACAATTTGAGAGCAATGATCGCTTGATATGCAATATTGGAAGAGAGATCGCGCAGCAATGCACAGTCTTCGGCAGACATCACTATCCTACCAAACTGTCTAGCTCCTTTTTTCCACTAACAACTTCATGTTTGATCAGCAGCTTTTCACGTTAGAAAAGAAATTTCACGAACGCTAGGTAACGTGAAATATTACTGGCTGCGCCGATAAATCAGAAAGTAAATAAATTGAAATCAAAAGCTGGAAAAGTTGATTGTGACGGAACTGCGAACAAATCTGATGAAAAATATGAAAAAGGCATATTTATCGGCGAAATTTGTACAAGATTCAAAGACTCCTTCTTATTTTCCCCAGCCCCCGTAGCCTCCATATCCGCCGTATCCGCCGTACATCATTCTTCTGCGCCAGCCGTAGCCTCTACCGTAACCGCCGTAGCCACCGTATCCACCGTAGCCGCCGTAAGGGTCTGCAATCGAGCACTGACTTTCTTGATTGGGAATATTTCACAAATGCGCCTGGAGGCCTAGTGCAAGATGCTAGCAAATTTAGTGATATCGGCACTCACATCCGTAGCCCCACTGGGCGTCCGCCAGTGCTAGCAGACCGAGTAGGACGAGAACGACAAGGAGAAGGTACTTGAGCATGACTGAAATGGAAGGATTAATTTCGAAAATTCAGCAGGAAGTTAATATCCAGAGCAATGGGTAGATAACAGAATGCTGAAGCTATAGAAGTCTCAGAACTCAACGACAGAAATAGAATGGAAATGGTGAGATGGCATGCAGTCACGTCTCCATGCTTTTATACCAGCCCGCATCTCGATGTTGGGCGAATATTCGGCGCTGATCTAGAAAGAGTTCTCTCTTTGTTTCTTTACTTCTCTTTACAAGCCGCGATCTCTTGTACCTCTCAGAGAAATTCACGGTTCGCATCCGCCAAACTAGAGAGCGGCAGCAGTTCTGTTCTCCCTCTTCCGAGTTCGACTCTCTCTCTATGCCATCCTCTTTCGCTTCTCTGACCGACTCGCCGTGCAAGTCTCTTCCTCCCACACATGTTGCGGGTCGGGGGTCACAGGAGCTCTACATTCCGCAATCGTCGTCTCTCCATTTCCCGCACTCTCTCGTTTCTCTGCTCGTGCACAATGGAGAGAAATACCTTGTGGTCCTTTGATTCAGACAATCAGCGTGTGTTGAAGGAGTGTAACGTATACTCTGGCACCAAATGGCTGCCAAACTCACCTACTTCCTCAAATTGAGGAATAAGAGGCAAATCACGATCTTTCAGCTATTTCGGTGCGAACTGGCGACTTTTTCCCCCTCTCCCCTTCATTTACGAGAACTCGCTGAACTATCGTCTCGCTTTTTCCATCACACGATGCTCCTCTGGTATTTTTTTCCCAGTGGGATCCCAGCCTTTCCCAGTGGGATCCCACCTCACTGCCCAGTGGGAAAAACATCAAAGGTGCCGATGGGAAACCACTGGGAAAAATACTGGGATCCCACTGGGAAGAAAATTCTCCCAGTGGTTTCCCAGCCATTTCCCACTGGTTTCCTAGCGGCTCCTTTGATCTTTTCCCACTGGGCAGTGAGGTGGGATTCCATTGGGAAAAAAATACCAGAGTCTCTCGTCGGTCAGAGCAGCGAGAGATTACGAGAAAGCGAGAGAGTCACTGCATTCCTCTTCCGCTCCAGTAAAAAGATCGCAATCGGAGATCACACGATAGTCACACACCGCGCATCGGCTAAATCGAGCGAGTTCGGAGAAGAGTCGCGAGGTACGGCGATGTGTCGCGTCAAGAGATCGAACTGAGATCGGAGTGAGATCATACCACTTTTCCTGCAATTGTCCTCCCAATTTCTAAGTATGGAAAACTCTAACGTGCCGAAAGACACGAGCAAACAAATGATTGCGAAAGAAGAATATGTTTTTGAGCGTGCAGTGTGAAAAGGCCGCGAAGACGAGTGAGTAATGTAGGTATGGCGCTTCCTGACTCTGTTCTTTGTGTGGGATCTGTGAGTGAAGTGTGCGAGTTCCATAGCAAGTAGTGACTCTTCGCACACTCGGCTTCCATCTCTCTCTATCGTCTTCTGCCTTTCTGTCTGTCGCATTCGCACAGCTCTCTCCTCCTTCGCTTTCTTCACCTGGCAACCACTTCTGTCGTCCAGTCAACACCTTTTGTATTACTGCTTTATTCATCAAACCTGCAAATATTACGATGGAACAGCGCTTCACGCTGCCGGTAAGTCGTCCCACTTTCGTCAACCATATTTTCCATAGATTTTAACTGCCAAAAAGCCTAGAACTGTCTCGATAAGAATACATTTGCATGAAAACGTTCAGGGTCTTCCTCTCCATCGAGATCTGCAAGCCCCGGTCTCTATCGGAACGCAATTCTCAGTGAGGGCGACGCCGATTGAACATGAATCGAGGTGAGAATTCGATATTTGATGCGCAATTTTTTTCCTTTGATATTCCCACTCTCGATTTGCTGTCTATTCCCCCTTTCTTCGACTGTTCTCTCTTACTGACAAGTGTGAGAATAATGGGAATGAGTGGTAGAATTCTCAACATCAATTTACTGATTAATTACCGATTCCTACAGAACGCTCACGCTTGCACTCGTCACAAGCAAGAACGAGGCCGCTATTGAGATCACAGTCCACCTACCGGATAAGCAAGGAGTGTGTTGGTCCCATTTACATTTCTAACCGTTTCGTAACGATTGTTGCTCGAGTTTTTGAGATTGAGAACAAGACAGTAATTCAAGAGAAAATTTCACCAGTATTCCTTTCAGCGACACGCCAAGTTAGTCACACTCTCCAGAAGCGAAATCGCCGAGTCGTCCCGGCAAGAGAAAGAGGTGGGTTGAAGCAAAATCACATGTCTGACCTACCAACCTAGCGTACCCCACTCAGATCTCGACCATCGCCGTGGACAAAGAGCTCGAAAATCGATAGCCTACTGTATTCACAATCTAGGTTATTGTATTCACCATCTCCAGGTTACGGTAATCAATTCATACTTCTAGATCTACCTCGACACGATCTTCCTTCTCTCCTTCGTTCATCGCGTTAACCCCTCCGAGATCACCAAAATCGTCCTGGACGGCGCAGTCATCTGCAGTGAAGTCGTCATCGTGCTTGCCAGCGCCGATCTACCGCCGCTGCCGGCCTACAGCGAGCTGCAGCCCGTGCAGCCTGCGGCTGCACCGCTGCTACCGCCGTACGGCGTGCGACCACCGGAGCAGCAGCAGCTGCTGCAGCCCATGGCGTCCTACGGCTCGTCCTACGGCTATCGTGCCAGACGAGCATCGTCCGAGGAACCGACACAGATGCAGACGCATCTGGGCCACTGCGGCAGAAGAAGAGGCTTCGGCATGCTAGTTGCGGCGTTGGAGCAGCGAGGAAGAGGCAGGAGGGGCGCGATGAGGGGAATGTGTCGAGGCGGGAAGAGACACGCCAGCCCTGCCCCTGCTCCCTCGTGGACTTGTTTTGAGAACTCAAATTATTAAAAGTTTGTAAAATTAATAAATATGTTTTCGCTACTTACTTTCTCTCTCTCACTCTTTTTTCACGCCACGCTCACTCTCGCTGCATCAGTTGAGTAGTTGCACTGAAGAGAGAAACAAAAAAGCACGTGATGGAGAAATTGTAGAGTTGGCATTGAAATTAACCATCTGAGCTCGATAACTTTATCCATACTGGACAAAAACAATTTCACTAGCTGTGATTTATCATGTTCACCACGAGACGTTGCTGTCTGGTGTCGCTGCCGCCTCGATTGCCACGCGACTCGAGGAATTGAATAAATCACTGGAAATAGGCGAATGATTTGTTACCCACGTCGACTAATTGGTCTTTGCGTCAAGAATGCGACAATAACTCACAACAAGAAGCGAAAGACGCCGTGTCGCGCCATGTCACTGAAGACCATGAGCAGATACGGGTGAATGCCAGAGGCGAGATTGCCTTGGATGGCCAGAATGAAGTGAAAAGTTCGAGGATCGCTCTGAAATGCTTGATCATTATCAAATTGCTTCGAAAATCACGAACCTCAACATGTTTAGCGATGAGAAATACGTACGCGAATACTGAGTAGTACAGTACCTGAGAGATAATATTTTGCTCGATTGAATCTACCTCAAAAATACCTCGACAGCACACGTTATCAGAGCAACGTATGTGAGCATTCGCTCCGATTTCTTTTTGACAATTTGAATTTTGACATTCTGAAATAAGTAGGATATGAATCGTAAAATCGAGAGAATGTCCTACTTTAAGCCGTTCTTTCAACTTCAAATACGCGATAGTGTAGGTAGTGCTAATTATTCCAATAAAAAGTGTTGAGAACAAGAGAAGTCCCGAGAACATCATCTTGGCAGGCTCGGAGAGGAAGTGCTGGAACGAAAAGTTATTGTATTTTCGAAAATCACGGGATGTTTACCTGTGGATAGAAGCCTCCGCTGTCATCTTTGATCCATGAAGCGTCGCTCATTGCGCCTATCAAACCTACAGCGATGCTAATCAAAACTTGGTAAGTGAAGATGCCGATCATCGCTTTTCGCGACCAAATCTGACAGTTATTCGTTAGATAGGATTTTCGAAACGATGATACCTGCTCGTAGCGATTCGGCAGCATGATGGCCATCATTCGATTCAGCGCGGTGAAAACGGTGGTGTGCAGCTCGCCACAGCGTGAGAAGAACAGGGCAAAGTGGAGGATCTGAGCTGATTTTATTGAATTTTAGAGGCGTTTAACTCGTTTTTTGAGGTCAAAATCTGATGAAATACCAACCCTGGCGGTCGTGCTCGTCTGCGTGACAGCAACAGGCATCCATCCGAGCGCGGCGAAGCTCTTCCCGACATCGAGCGAAATCAGAGAAATGATGTTGAAGAAGTAGCCGATCTGCAACGAAATCGTTAATGAACAAACAGGAAAATACGAGTTTTGGTAGTAAGAAGACTTACAGCGCAAACGAGGAAGAAGGAGTTGCCGTTGAGCTTGAAGCGGGAGCTACTGATGACGCGGATGAGGATAACAGCAAGTAGAATAGTGATGACCGCAAAGAAGAGGAGAGAGACGAGCACGGATGATTCCAGGTGCTCGACTGCTTTGCGCATGTCTGGAATGCATCATTCTGTATCAGCTTTCAATCGCTTGAGTGAGGCGAAAAGGTAACAGATGAGAATAGTCCGCAAATGCAATAACGAAGGCAGAGCGAATGACGATATAGAACGTGGACAATTCACTTTTTTCTAATTGACAGAAGGAGGGTAGGCGATAAACAGTCAAGTTCCGAGTGTCGTGCACGCCACCTCCGGTAACGGACAAGTGGGTGCACGTGTGGAGAGGTTTCCCTACTTCTCTAGTGTGATCAATCGATAGAGAGGGAAGAGGAAACAGTGAGCAGTTTATCGTACACAATGGGGCTTCTTTGCCCAAACAATAGCAGTGATCACGTCGAACCTGCCTCTACACCTCAAGCCCAGATGTGCGATCTCTGAGAGGGTTTCCTCGGAGCGCACGTAAGGCTTGAAATGTAAAGACAATGGGGTTGACGGGGGATCAAGAGTGAGAGAATCTAGCGTTCTTATAGGTTCCAGTGGGGTGGAGCTAGGCGAGACAGCGTGTAGAATACATAGAGCGAACAGGTAAGAAGGAAGGGAAAGAGAGAGACTGCGTGGTTCTACGAGGGCTAGATACGAGAGAAGGGATCACTTGAGGATGATTCATGGAAGCTAGATGAGTAGTATCTGATAAGAACTGAAAAGAGACAGAATCTAGAGCAAAACAGCTAACAATCAATCTCTGATCTTAACGATACAAAAATGTACAATACAAGCGAGAACCTGGGCGTAGTGAACAACCCTTCTTCCGTCGTGTTCACGACACCGAGTAGAGTCTGAACATTGCTCGGTCTAACTCATGTCTAACTAGTCTCCTTTCGGCCAGATAGGGACAAAGACCTAAAGAGCCCTCACGGACAAGCTTACGGACAAAACGCGGATATTGTCGGCAATTGTGGCAGCGTTGTAGTTGCCCCAACAACAGAGAGGATGTTAGACTGTGGTACTCGAAGATCAGTAGACAGGCAATGCCATGCCTGAGACACGCGCCTTTGAAATGGATACAGTAATTCCCCTACTTGTCAGCATATCTAGTTTTATATCACGAGGTAAGCTCGACAAACAGTAATTTCGAGTTGTGTCTCGAAATAACAAGTCGGCATGACATTTACAGGTGTACTTCAGAACAGTTGCCGGACAAACTAGTTTACTTTAATAGACGACTTCGCCTATAACAAGACTTTTTCTATCGCACTTCGTCGGAACTTTGATTTAGAACATGCGAGGCCATTTGATTACTAGCGGAAACAGACATTAGGTAGATAGAGTAGACACACAGGCACTGAAAAAATGAGAAGTGTCTATTCGGCAAGTTTATAGTCGGCAAGTTAAGAAGTGCTAGACGAAAATAATAAACAAGGGTTTCTGATCCAAGATAGTGCGCTTTGATAGTTCTTTGTTTTTTTCTTGGGAAATGGGCACCTGTTGATCAGAAGTCGTGGGCACCTGTTGATCAGAAGTTAGACGATGCCCAGAAGCGACAACAATCCAGAGAACACGGCAGGTGAAAGTGGGTACATTCTGCTGAGTGAAGGAGTCTACGGGAATAATTAATTTTAAATCATTGAAAACTTCTTAATTTCCTCAATATTTCGTAATTGCTGTGTGCTGCATTCATTAGTGGAACGGATTGTTGATTTCTATCAACCAAAACTACAGTCTGTGTAGTATTCACTATGGTCACATTTTGGTTCCGAGGGAAACCCTGCATAAACAAGGTTAACGACTGAGATCCGCATTGAAATCGTCGGAAACGAAAGATCAGGGGAAATGCAGAGAGAACAATACTGAGATCAGCATCGAACATAAACGATAGCATGGTAAACAGGGGGTCAACGAGCTAGATTGAGGCGAGATAAAAGCGGAACGATATCTTGTTTTTAATGTTCATTTCCCGAACTTGCAAATTTGATTGTGATCCGCATATTTTAGGTGATAAATTGTGCATTTCAGGCATGTTCCGGTGCCTCATACTTGCTTTGCTGGTAGCTGCCGTAACTTCTGTGGAGAAACATCAGAAGGCTCCGCGGGTGCAGAATCAGGTAATTGTCCATTAGGAAGTTTGAAAATTTGCCAATTTGTTTCAGCAACCAGACATCTCGGACATTTTCCTAGGCGTCGGGCAAATCAGTGAGCAAGGATAGTTTTGGCATTGATACAAATATGATTTTTCAGTCTGCGCAGCAACAGGGCAACAATGCCGGCCTCGAAATCGTGAGTAGCAAGCATTACAAGCAGATTGAGATAAATATGCCACTATTAGCCTGTCCCTTCAACACGGTCTTCAGACAGGGCTGCCCGTGCGAACCCTCCTGTGCAATTAGAAATCCGGTATTACCTTTTATTTCGGGTACTTCAACAAGTAGAGGAAATTTTCTTCAGCCCTGCAACGCGCAATGCTCTCGTCCCCGCTGTCAGTGCCGTCCCGGGATGGTGCGCAACGCACAGGGACGTTGCGTCTTCCCGAACACTTGCCCGGTGACACCGCCAAGTACGAGTTTACTGTATTTAGCTACTTCCAAAACTAAAAAAAAACAGGATGCCCTCCTAATCAGTTCTGGAACACGTGTCCCGTGCTGCCTGAGCCGTCGTGCCAGAATCCCTGGCCGGTCAGTTATCTACGTTTTTTCGAATAAAATTGAATATTTGCAGCGCTGCCCTACGTTCTGCCCGATCGGTCCGCGCTGCCAGTGCCGACCCGGCTTCTATCGGTATCGATATTCTTTTCGAAATAAAATAATCATAATTATAGCCAATCCTCCGCACCCAACGCGCCCTGCGTGCCCTGGCTCACCTGCTGGCGTTTCCCGTAAGTTCACTAATTAGTCTTTACCTAATTATTTAATTAATTACTTTCTGAAATTTTAGTTGGCCGAGATCGAATCCGGTGGTGGCGGCAGCCTCGATCGCCGGTCGCCCTGCGTGCTGGTGGGGCGGACCGCGCACTTTCGGATGAAGAAAACGTTTCTCACAAGATCAAGTCAATTTCTTGGGCGGGAGCAATGCACTTGTGCAATCGGGATCATAATACGTATTGGTTGTTTCATGGATCGGGTGGTAAAAATAAAGATGGATACACAATACTCAAAAAATGTTTTCAACGCAAGCAATAAGCTCCGCGTTTAGAACGTGGCAAGGTTTCGTCGACAATCAGTTTTCCGTTTCCCTACCCAAACAAGGTTTACGAGCGAATTAGCATAGATAGACAACGGTAACCTTTGTAATCGCCACTGAACACCTTGAAAACATGGTAAACAAGGGGTCAATGTGCTGGAATGACGATATAAAGCAGCTCATCTCGTGTCTCAATTTGATGGTACTCACTGCACAATAGCTAGTCTCTGGATACAGTTGAGCTTATACTTTCAGTTTTTTTTCTAAAATGACGGTTGCAGGCATGTTTCGATGCTTCATTTATGTCGTGCTCGTAGTGTCTGCAACTTCTGGTGAACCGTACAAGAAGACTGACAAAGCTCTTCGTATTCAGAATAAGGTGATACGCTTTCACAACAAATTTTTTTCACAACAACTTGAAAAAAAATATTGTTCGATATTTTTTTAAAGGAACCAGATGATGATGTACCAGACCTCTTCGACATTGCCCTAGTCGTCAGTCAGAGCAGTAAGCTTCATTTACGTATCGTTCGCTACCAAAATTACATTTTCCAGATTGCGAAGCCACAGGACAATGCAGGCCGAGAACACGTAAGTCAATAGTTTGTTTGGAATCTAATTATAGGAGCCAAAAGCCGTATGTATGGATGTGATAAAGAACCATTTGAGCATGCCCCTTCAACACGGTCTTCCGACAGGGATGCCCGTGCGAGCCCACATGTGCCAATCGAAATCCGGTACATGCAGCGTGTTCTAAATATATTGAATAAAAAAATTATATTAGCAAAAATTGAAATCCTTTCTCAGTATAGAATCAACACAAGCAATTCCAGCCCTGCACTGTGCAGTGCTCCCGTCCCCGCTGCCAGTGCCGTCCTGGAATGGTGCGCAACGCGAGCGGGCAATGCGTATTTCTGAACATGTGCCCGCTGACTACACCGAGTAAGCTTTTTCGGTACCTTTTCTTCGACTTGGGAACAGTATTCTACTGTCAAAATAAATCTGACGTATCCTCAGGCTGTCCGCCAAACCAGTTCTGGAACACGTGCCCGTGGTTCAACCAGCCGTCATGCCAGAATCCCTGGCCGGTACGTTTCACGAAGTGAACTCGCTTTTCACCCGAAATGTAGAAAGTGACGGTATGACACGCTCATTTGCAACCTCAGAATAGCATACATAGATTTTGCAGTCTTTTTTGCAGACTTGCCCGTTGATATGCCCAATCGGCGGTGCCAGATGTCAGTGTCGCCCCGGCTTCTATCGGTGAGATCATATTTTTCATGAACTTTGAAAACAATAATTTGCAGCCTGTCATCTGTGCCCAACGCCCCTTGCGTGCCCTGGCAACGCTGCTGGCGCTTCCCGTCAGTCCACCAATTTACATCACTAATTACTATCATTTTAGATGGCCTCGGTGAATCCTGTAGCAGTCGCGTTCTCCCCTGCCGGCCGTCCGTGGTGCTGGTGGGGCGGACCTCGAAGAGGATAGAGCGAGGAACGATATGTGATCGAGAGTATGTAACAAGGGTGCGGGACATGTGTGCATTCATAAACTATGTTAAATTCCATTGTATTTCGTATTGGGTGATAAATTTGCAATTGTTATTGATACCGTCTTAGGTACCCTTACACAGATACAGCAGCACATTTACAGGGTCGGTAGTTGAGAAAAATCGCCGTGCATAGATCTCGAACGGATTATACCGTGTTCTTCCGATCTCGGGATAAACGAAAAACGCGTTTTCCCACCGATCTGAGCTCATTTCTGTTCCTTACTCTTGGACGAATCCGCAAGGTTAGTGAGTGAGGCTACACCGGGAACGATATAACGCAGGGATATCGGAGAGAATGGATCCCAATCAGCATGGAAAACAATGTTAACGAGGGGTCAACGTGCTAGATTGTGAGGTGTGATATAAAGCGAGTCGGGATCTTGCTTTTAGCACATTTCTTATACCGCCGCAGAGCGATACTGATTTTAGTATGCGAACTAGAATGATTTTGCTGTTTTGCAGGCATGTTGCTTCGCTGTCTCCTTATTCCCTTGCTTGTGGTTAGCGCCCAGTACGCCGAGGGACCGCCCAAGAAAGTGCAGAAGTCTCCAAAAGCGCCCAGGGTGCAGAATCAGGTGAACTAATTCTGGTGGCAAAACATTTAGTCTTCTTTTTTCAGCAACCACAGCTCATCGACATTTTCCTGGGAATCGGAGAGATCAGTGAGTTTTGTTTCAATCATAATTCAATCGAGAATTGGCGGATCTAGGTAGTGCAAGTTCCTTTCAGTTTGCGGAGCCACGGGGCAATGTCGTCCACGAAATCGTAAGTCGTCGTAAAAAGAAGAAAAGCTAACCAAATTGCTTCAACCTGCCCCTTCAACACGGTCTTCCAGCAGGGCTGTCCGTGCGAGCCGAGCTGCGATAATCAGAACCCCGTAAGCTTTGAAAGCCTTTTTAACAATTTTTTCCTTAAATTTTCGCTGTCATTTATCCACTTATTTCAGTCCTGCGATGCGCAGTGCGCACGACCTCGCTGCCAATGCTCGCAGGGAATGGTGCGCAACGCGAACGGACAGTGCGTAGCGCCCGGAAACTGTCCCTCCTCCACACCGAGTCAGTTGCACGATCACTATTTGATCTCTCACAAATAAATTGATCGCAATTAAGCCTGTCCCGCCGGCCAGTTCTTCACATCAGGCTGCCCGTGTGAGGGGACATGCGCTAATCCGAATCCGGTGAGCACCTTTCTAGTTTCGATGCCCTAGCAATAAAAATAATCTTTCTTTGAGTCGTGCACCTGGCAATGCTCGCAGCAGTCTCGCTGCCAGTGCGCACAGGGCACCGTACGTAATGCTAATGGGCAATGCGTGTCTCCAAACAACTGCCCATCCACATGCCCAGCGGGCCAGGTATTCACGACTGGCTGCCCATGCGAGGGAACTTGCGCTAATCCTAATCCGGTAAATAAAATTATTTTTAAAAAATTCCTTGGTTCTGCTATTGAAAGAAGACAAAATAATACATTTTCAGCCCTGCACATGGCAATGTTCCCAACAGTCTCGATGTCAGTGCGCCTCTGGCACAGTTCGGAATGCTAATGGGCAATGTGTGTCTCCCAACAACTGCCCTTCAACAACTCCAAGTAAGTTCTGAGCTAATATTTTCAAAAGTCTTGCAAAATTTAGCATGTCCCGCCGGCCAAGTGTGGATGACCGGATGCCCCTGCGAGGGGACGTGCACGAATCAGAATCCGGTAAGGACCCCTTCTCTCGATACCCATATACAATTATTCGCAATCCTTCAGCCGTGCACTTGGCAATGCTCGCAGCAGTCTCGATGCCAGTGCGCATTTGGCACAGTTCGTAATGCGAACGGACAGTGCGTGTCTCCCAACAACTGTCAGTCGACGCCTCAAAGTCAGTTCAGGCCTATTTTCGAAACTAAACGAAATTTCAGCCTGTCCGTTCAACCAGTACTGGAACACGTGCCCGCCACCTGTGGGATGCGAGCCGTCCTGTCAGAACTACTATCCGGTCAGTCTAGTATCAAAGAATGGCCTCACTCTTCTTCTTCGCCTTCTTTCTCGGAGAATAGAGCATGGCGAGATATTTTCATTGAAAACTGATATTCTCAGAATTGCAACTGGTTCGCGTGCGGACAGGCCAAGTGCACGTGCCGGCCCGGATATTATCGGTATTGTTTTATCAGCCTCCAATTTTCCTTCCTGCCCTACTTTTTAATTCCGATGATTTCAGGCAATCCTCTGCGCCGAACGCGCCATGCGTCCAATGGCAGCAGTGTTGGCAGTGGGGGTGAGTAAGACTGTTATTATCACTCATGTGCAAGATATATTGACGCAATCTTGTTCTTGCAGTGGCTCGCGCACGAATCCGGGCCCGCCCCGAGGCGGCCAGCAAGGAGGAAGACCCTGGTGGTGGTGGATCCGGGGATGAGCGAGATGAGGCAACGAAAAAAATGATTCAACGGGAATCACATGTTATGCGTCGGGTGATAAAGAACATTTATGCGAATTGGTGGACTACGTGTAATTCTAACGAAAATTGAGATATCATGTTTGCTACGCTTTCATCATCCTACCATATTTGAAGTATGTGAAATACTTGAACGAACAGCACTGACGCCTCGAGCGAGTGAGACGAGGCAGAATAAGGTCAAAGTCGTGATCAGAATTTCCCGCCAGCTGCAATCCGTGATTCGAATCGCTGAGCGCCTAGTACATCTCTGATAATATCAGCAGTAAAATGGAAAACTATGGAAATTGGCGACAAGTCAATTATCCTACCGATTGAAGCAACAGAACGGAGATAAAGATGGGGAACGTGAGCGAAGACATGGCCGACTAACTAAGCTTTGTAGATGGCGGATTTTATTGAGTTTTTCGGCAACACATTAGTAATATTAATCATGCGTTAGTCATCGCCTCACAGCCGTTGCACTCCCTGAATATCTGCTGCATTGCACAATCGCCGTCAGCTGCTTGACATGACAACCCGCCAAAGTTTCCCTTCGTAAACTCACAAAGATCTTGTTCGAATACTGACCCGATCCCACTTCGGTTCCAAGAGAGGTTTCAAGGTTGAGCATCGTTCTCATCTTTCAGGTAGCACTCTCGTCACTCTGACCGGTCAAATATATCAAGAGATAGATTACTCACTCCGATTTCTCAAATTGCAAACTGCACACACAAGGCGAAATAAATACTAATCAAATCACCACCTAACATCTCTGTACATAAAACGATGGATCATTGTTCCAGTTAAAAGTACAGTATAAAGTCCAGAAAAGTGTTCAGCTGATTAATTCGGCGCCATGGCCACTAATTCACCATATCATTTCACCGATCTCCATTCGGTTCCAAACCTCATGTACAAGGCTATCGGCGAGGCCGCATATCTAACTCACGGGAACGAGAGAACACGGAAATAACAGAGAGGATTCCAATCAGCGCCGAACACCATTGCAAAACATGTAAACAGGGGTCAGCGTGCCAGCTAGGTGAAGGGTATAAAGCGATAAATTACCTTGTTTTGACCACTCGATTACGTTTCTTAGCCATTTGATTTACTACCATTTAAGTTAAGACACTGCTAACGTCATTTCTTTGCAGGAATGATTCTGTATCTCCTTCTCCCCTTGCTTGTGGTGAGCGCCGAATACGCCGAGGGCCCTCCGGATACGCATCATCCGGACACCGGACACCCTATGATGCCAGAGCCGTCACCGCATACGGGAAGCGGATACGCCGAGGGACCCGAGGAGACGCACCATACGGACACTGGACACTCCGGAGGTGGTACCAAGCCCCACACCTCAGGCACCAAGGATATGCCCCATCCGGGAGCAGAGATGCCCCATCAAAGCACCGGACACTCCGGAGGTGCTACCAAGCCCCATACCCCGTCCTACGATGGACCCAAGCCATCTCCCCATACGGGAGGCGGGTACCCCGAGGCACCTAAGGTCTCGCACCATACTGACGCGGGACACTCCGGAGGTGGTACCAAGCCCCACACCTCAGGCACCAAGGATATGCCCCATCCGGGAGCAGAGATGCCCCATCCGGACACCGGACACTCCGGAGGCGGTACCAAGCCCCACACTTCGTCCTACGGTGGGCCCAAGCCATCTCCCCATACGGGAGGTGGGTACCCCGATGCCCCTAAGGTCTCGCACCATACTGACGCGGGACACTCCGGAGGCGGTACTATGCCCCACACCTCGGGACCCAAGGAGACGCACCATCCGAGCACCGGACACTCCGGAGGCGGTACCAAGCCCCACACTTCGTCCTACGGTGGGCCCAAGCCATCTCCCCATACGGGAGGTGGGTACCCCGATGCCCCTAAGGTCTCGCACCATACTGACGCGGGACACTCCGGAGGCGGTACGATGCCCCACACCTCGGGCCCCAAGGAGACGCACCATCCGAGCACCGGACACTCCGGAGGCGGTACCAAGCCCCACACTTCGTCCTACGGTGGGCCCAAGCCATCTCCCCATACGGGAGGTGGGTACCCCGAGGCCCCTAAGGTCTCGCACCATACTGACGCGGGACACTCCGGAGGCGGTTCGAAGCCACACACCTCAGGCACCAAGGATATGCCCCATCCGGGAGCAGAGATGCCCCATCCGAGCACCGGACACTCCGGAGGCGGTACCAAGCCCCACACTTCGTCCTACGATGGGCCTAAGCCATCTCCCCATACAGGAGGCGGGTACCCCGAGGCCCCTAAGCCATCTCCCCATACAGGAGGCGGGTACCCCGAGGCCCCTAAGGTTTCGCACCACACTGACACGGGACACTCCGGAGGCGGTTCGAAGCCCCACACCTCGGGCCCCAAGGAGACGCACCATCCGAGCACCGGACACTCCGGAGG
>LS582899.1:167829-194948 GCA_900490775.1 Pristionchus maxplancki
TTAAAGGGGGACAGGCACGAAGCGAGAGAGAGTCATCTTAGCCAGAGGGTATATTGGGAACGCTCTCTCCATTTCGCACGCTCTCTCGCTCGTTGCCTGCACCGCAGGGTGACTTGGCACACAGCCAATTGATCATATCTCGGTTTGAACTCAAAGTGATAGTCTGGGAGTTTCGAAAGTGTAATCGGGTAACGGCGATCCATCATCTCACGTCGAGAGCTCAGTTAGCCAGATATTCGTGCCTATCCCCCTTTAATCATAATTTCTGCAGCGGACCGAGATGGCGCCCGCGCGGGCCACGAATCGGCGGAGGCCGATTCTGGATGTGGTGGTTGGAGGGCAGAGGATAAGAAAGCAGCGGAGCGAGCGGGCCACAATGCTACACGTGTTCGATATCGACGGGATGGTGTTACTCTTAGCATGCGATTTCCTTATGCACCGATTGATAAAGATTAGTTCCTAATCAAATTTGCTTGTAATACCACTATGATTTATCGGATTGAAATACTGATTGAGTTTAAAAACCATCGTTCAATTAATTGTCACGCACATCGCATGGGTGATCTTCACTGCCCATGCCTCGTCACGGAAGTGGAACCACGATCCATCCACGCACACAATCATTTCGATGGCCAGTGTATCGGTGAGAGAAGTGTACTCGACGAACGAGTCTGCATCAATCCTTCTACAACGTATTTAGAATTGGAATACAGTCTGACGAAAGCTCGTTCACATCGAATGATTCGGGCAGTAATTATGTTCTCCATAGGTGCGCACTGCGCCCTCATTGATGGCTGACTTCGCGAATGATTTCTGGGGAATGGCTCCACCACAGGACGTCGTATCCGAAATAGTAAGATTTTTAGCTTGTGTTGATGCTAAGAGGTGGTAGGACAACCTTTATTTGGGGGAAATTAATCTTGTATAAAGTCATTTTGTAATTGCTTTCTCGGAAAGTACGAATCGAAAAAGTTTTTTCTGGGAACCGCTCCTTTGGAGTTTTGAATGAATCGTCGAGGAATGCTTTTCCTTTGTGAAGAGAAGGAATAAGAGGGAATAATGAAGAAAGGAACTCATTCTAACTCGATTCTTCCCAGATGATCATTCTACATTTCCCACTTCTCACCTTCTAAGAGGGCGGTTCCCAGCCAAAACTTACCTTTCCCAGAAAATTCTTCTAAGTTGTCCTACCACCTGCTAATGGAGACAGAGAGCTCACTAGAGAACCGTTCCCGATACCCTGAGATACGTAGTAGTATTGATTTTTTAAAAGGAAATGGTGATTCGTTTTGTTTGATCCCTCGCCATCTTTCTCGGGTGCTCACTTTTCTCGTCAGAGAATGTCTGTCTTCGGATGTACAACCAGGATCCAATCTTGTCATCCCAAATGATGTAGCTGAACCAATTGCTGATGATTGAATGCGAGTTGTTTGGAAGAGTAGCGCTGCATTTGAATGTACTTTTGAATATGTTCTTTTCAAACTCGACGATGCCGATAGTTTCGCAGGGCAAGAATTTTCCGGGGTGCACTGGTGTGGAGTTAGAAGGCAATAGCGCCGGATTCTGAATGTACCCTTTTTCGATCGGGGTAGGCACAATCGAATCTGAAACGATGATTCATGGTTTTGGACTACAGTGCTATTGCGGATTGCCTGGACAATCAGCGATGTCGTCTTTCTTGATCTTTGACTCATAAGGCGCGGAGCAACTCGCTGCCGGCACACGACCACCGAGCAAGGAGCACTTTCCACTCCCGTAGGTGTACGCACGGCACTAGAGGACTGCATGTACCGCGCTATCCAAAACCACTTACCTCGTTCAACTCGGCACACAATATCTTGCAGTGATACTCGTCTATGGTTTTGAGCCGATCGAGAACCTCCTTCCAATCGAAGGACGTTTCGTTACGGAAGCACATTGAGTGCACCTAAGAACAGAGACATCAGCAACAAAAAAGGCTTTGATAATACCGGGGGTGCGGTGATCCACAGAGTCAACAGAAGGGTCGCGATCCAGACCATTGTTAGTTGGAGACTGACTAGGGAAACGACTGAGCCGAATTAGGCCAGTAGCCAAGGTAGCCAAGGAACTCACTTCGATTTCGTTCCGCATTTTTCAATTTAGGCATTCTGTCTAGACAGACAAGAAGGGAAGGAAAGTTTTCTAGAGATCTCTCTTATCTCTCGCTCTATTGAAATTTACGGCACTTTATATGACTCTTGCCGGTAAATCAAACTATTTTCTCATTTGAGTCAATCAAAAAAATACTAGTCAATGAGTCAATAAATTGGCTGCTATTACTAACAAGGAACACCCCACATCCCCTCCCCCCGAATTAGTGACAGCCGCTCCACATCTCTCTTTTCCCGTTCCGCTACTCTTCCTGCGTCGAACCTACGATTGTTAGCACGCCAGTTGGAATGAATCGCTAGCACCGTACTAGGAAAATCGCTCACTTTTATCATATTGTACGGCTTTTTTCGTCATGCAGACAAAGATGCTGACCGATTTGCCTCCTGAATTGCTCAGTCATGTGGTCAGGAAGCTACCCCTCACAGACCAGCTCAATTTACGCGCGGTAAGTACTTTATTCGCTTGTTTTCAGAAGAAAATGAGCTCACTTCTACGTATTGTATGAAAAAATATTCATTTTTCACAGGTTTCACGGTGTTTCGACACGTTTGTTGTGTCGGAAATCAAGCCAGAGACGTGCGAGCTGGTCATTCTCAGTATGCAGCAGGTTGTTGAAGCATTTCTGATCGATAATTCGGTATATTTTGATCATTTTTATCATTAAAATAGTCACTTGTCGACTTTTCAGCTCAAGAATACCGTCCATGTCTCAGCTGTATTGAAAAATCCGCTGGCTGCTCTGCATTTCGCCTCCCTGGACGCTTTGAACACCAATGTACGGAGGGTCGGGAGAGCAAATCATTTGGAGGTAAGCATAAAGCCTATTGTCATTGTCATTATTGCATCTGTCTGGTCAGTTCTCGATAATCGAACGAATGTTTCCAGTTACTGTTTTCGCTCTCAATTTCAAATGCGTTACATGAGGGGTTGATCATGTTCGAGAAGGCCCACATCCAGCATTTTGCAATGAAAAAGGTCAGCGGCGTTGGGTTGCAATGTTCGTTGGTGGTAGTGTCTTGATGTGGACGCCTTCAGCGATTTCCCGTCTACCTCACTACCGAAAACGTAGCCTGGTTGAAGCAGCTCCTCGCCGGCTGCTCAATCGATAGCGTTTCTCTCGTCGTCGACGATCGAACGTTGCCGCAAATGTGAGGCTTCTTTGACTAGCCTACGGTCAACGGTCAACCCATTTCAGAGAGGCTATTCCGGAACTTATGTTGCATGTGCGCGCGAAGAGCCTCGACATTATCGTGCAGAACCAGAGCCGATGCGACATGATGGCGCGTTTTCGTGAAAGTGAGCACACTGTCGCTTTTGGGTGCATAAACTAGGTCTATTATGAATAATTTCCCATCAGGTTGCTTTATCGCGCGGCTATCCGCTACGGCAGTGCGCGAGATCGCGTTCATGGAGGACTCGGGTGGAGGAAGGCTGAGCGCTAGGAGTCATGTGGAAGAGGTAGCCCATCGATTAGGTCGAATGCACTACAATGAAATACGCCATTCAGCAAAGCAGAACCGATTTCAAGTTGCTCGAACGATTAGTGCACGCGGGAATCATGAAGATAGTGTTAGAATTGAACGGACACGACCGGGACGGATTCGAGCGATTCCACCTCCTGCCGTTCCTCAGGGTGAGCTCACATTGTTGTTCGGAATTCAATGGAGAAAAGGGTGTTCACTTTCGAAAATGTTTCGAATGATAAATGGACACTGCAGACGCTCTCGCTTGCCTCCTACCACGTGGATATTACGATCAAGAGTCGGTTGCCTGTGCACTCATGGACGAAAGTGTACCGAATGGCAAGGAGGTACCCGCGATACCGCGTCCAAGGTGGGTAAATAAGCTTTTTTCGCTCTAAACACAGAATAAAAATTTCCGTTTTCAGCGTATCGAGCTGGCCGACTCGGTCCACATGATGTAGTGCACATTACAACACTCGGTGATGATGAGGAGCCAACGCTGAAATTGATCGACTTGTAGAAATATCGAATAGATCACAATAGATGCGGTACATCTGTATGGCGGTTTTAGGTTGCAGTTGATTTGAAGTTCCATTGTAATAGCGATTTGAATAAAAATATAATGACTAAAGTTTGTTGTGTAGTGGCTGGACAGGAAGAGCATAGAGGAAAGAAATGGAAAGAGCAAAGCACTGAACGAAAGATCTCGACCGATCTGCATGAGTCATCGATATTTGCCGTCGTCCCTTAGAGAAGATTGAACTGATCAATCTGAGCTTAGCTTTGCTTTTTAGTGTGAAATTTTTAATACTGTGTTCAATTGATGGTTTATTCTTGTATTAATTGCATTACGAATACTTTATTGTTTGTCGATCTCTCGGTCACACAACGAAAGTTCATTTCCGATCGCAGTCGATAAGGAAATCGAGCGAGATCTTTGGAGGCGTCCTGTCTTTTTGCCCCCGGAAACGGAGAATTTATTAGCGATAAGGTATAAATAATAGTGTGACCAATCATCATTTTCGTTTCTGTTGTTTTTCGCTTCCACTGAGCTTTTTCAGTCGACGAATGATCAAGATTGCGGCTATTGTGCTCGTAATATTCGGAAACGTAAGCTCTATCAAAGCAGCTCCCGTCTTCCAGGTAAGCGAATAACATTACTTATTCCGAGATTCGCGTTCAGTTCTCCGTTATTGATTTTCTTGATCTTATCCACGTTTCTGAAGCCGATGGAGTACTCACAGAGCAATGCGCACAGGTGTGATTAGATCTGTTCAACGGTAATCAGAAATCTCAGGACTTCCAACTACTCATTGTTAACAGAAATAACATGACTGTGGATCCAGAATTCAATGAGAAAGTGCTTCAACCGAGTATGAAAATAAAATCCTATCGAAACAAAGAATTTTCAGAGCTCGACTCATCCGGAAAGATCGGCCCGGCCATTCTCAGGGGTCATTCCTACTTTGCCGGTCACTATTCTGAGTGCAAAAGTGTCCGATTCTCCTTGCCCGATCGAGAGTTTCGAGGCGATTATTTCAAGTGAACACAAAATGTAATGAGTATTTCACAATAAAATCGATTTCAGAGTGGAAGTAGACACTGCAGGCTCAGAAGACGCATGCACTACTAGTTAGTAACAAATGAACGATTAAAATTTATTCAACTGTTGCAGATTCCACTCACTTCACATTTGGTTTATGCCTGCCGGCTTCATGTTCAAGTGCCGAGTTGATTGCGTTCTTCAGACCAAGTTTGAGATTCGAAGGTTTAGTATTTCATCCCGGAGTTTTAGCCAACTCTCCGCCGCAATTTCCAAACCCGGTCTGCAAAGTGAAACGAACAGGAGACTCAATTGCTGAGAAGAATGCCGGATTCTACATCACTTTGTGAGTTGTCAACTGATTTCTTGTGAGGCATTTCATTTTCAGGTCCATTATGGGAATAATCACGGCGGTTTGCGTCTTGTCTGGAATCGCCGATTACTTCTTCAGTGATATCCTTGTTGATAAGCCTGTCATCAAAAGTAATTGCTATCGATTTTCTGGGTCAATAAGGTAATTTGAGGTATTTGGTGGCGTCTTGTGAAATCCTGTTCGCTCTACGCTAATATCGCATCAATTTTTGAAGTCGGCGCTTCTAAGGTATACAAACAATTTATTCGCCCTGAACGAGCTGAAACTTTTCGTTTCAGGAAGGCCAAATCGCTCCCCTGCACTGCATTCGTTTCTTCTCCATCTGTTGGGTGGCCATGGGCCATTTTATCTCCTATTATTTTCGAGTTATCGGTGCGTATCCTTCATTTGTCAATAACGTCGATTTGTTATGCCCCACCTTGATTGATCCTTGAGAATATGCTCTGCTCAGCCAATCCGAGCGATTTCTTCGACATTTTGTCCGACCTGACGACGGAATTTGTCGCGAATGCCTACTTCGCTGTCGATTCCTTCTTCTACATCGGAGGCGTTCTCCTGACTTTTCTCTGGTACTATTTAGCTCGTTTTCAATGTTATGGCGTTCTGATTTGATGGTCAAATTGGGTTCCAGGTTCAAAAACTACTACCGCAACCCGCGGCAGACAAACTCCGCCACGTCGTGGGTCATGTTCTACGTGCACAGAATACTACGGTATCCTGATTTACCGATTATTGATCGATAATTGGATCTTCAGACTCTCTCCCGCCTTCTACATTCTCGTTGTCTTCTTCACTTTTGTACTGAAGCAGATGCTGATTGAGACGCCGATGAACATGACCCTCTATGGGGATCATTGCAGGTATTTCCATTCGAAAATTAAATTAAAATATGAAAAATGAATTATTTTCAGCACGACCTGGTGGCTCGAGCTCCTGTATATCCACAACTTTGTCGAGTACGACTCAATCGTGAGCCATCCATTATTGAAGCGATAATGAGTCCATTCAGTGCCTGACGTTCAGTTGGTACCTCGCAGCTGACATGCAAATGTACCTGTTCACGCCGCTCCTTATTCTCCCTCTAGCTATAAAACCAGTGATAGGGTTCGTCGGTACGTTATCCTCAGTCTCAAGCAATAAGAACATGCGTCAACATCACTCTTTTCAGTTGCTGCAGCAGTCTTCATCTTGAGCACGGGGGCAAACATCTGGCTGGTGTACTTCTACGATTTTCCGGTACGCCCGTTTGGGTTTAAAATGTCTAAACAAAGAACTCGGTTTTGTTTTCGGGTTACGAAATGATGTTCCTGTTGGGCCGAATTTCCGAGTTGTGAATTTATTTTCTTCAGCGACATTCGACTGTCAAAAATGCCTTGTTTGATCCATTTTGATAGTGGAATCTAAAAAGTAGATATATTCAGGCAACAGACGGCTTCCCTCACAACCTGCAGACCGACTACGAGTGAGTGCCAAATCGAATTTCGAAATAAAACGAGGTATTCAGTTTCTACGAAATGATTCTCTACCAAAATCCACTGATCCGTTGTCAGGTGAGTCATTTTTTTATTTTCTCATTCTCAAATCAATAATTTGCATTCATGGGACAAATGATGAGTAGCATAGATTCCGTCTTTTCATATCCCTAACAGGCAACCCTAGTTTACCCAGGGTGCGAAAAGAAGATGGAGGATGATTTCCCAATATTCAGGTGTACATCATGGGTCTACTTGTTGGGTGGCTGCTGCAGACGAAGAAGAGGATGAGGGTGAACTGGGTGAGTTGAACTGGGTGAATCTAGGGATGGCATCGCAAGAAATCGTCTCTTGATTTCGCGTACAGTCCCATCGATCATAGAGGCGAGAGAGTGTGCAGAATGAAGAGAGTAATTTCTTGCCAAGCCATCCATAGTTCAATCCCTCCCATTTCTTGCTTCACTCGCAGTGATAGATCGGAAAATAACGGGATTTCGAAACAGAACGAAACCTTTTATTTTCTTATGTCAGCTTGTCAACCTCATCCTCTGGTGCATCTCCCTTGTCCTCATGCTCACTGTCGTTCTGGGCACGCACAGCCAGTCGGCCGGCGAGCAGTGGAGCGTCTTCTGGAGGTACGTTTATTTGATTTTACTAGCAAATGGTGATACTTTCATCCCTTTTTCTGAACAGCTCGGAAACTCAGTAGAGCACGGTTTCAGAGCGATGTACTCTGCCCTCTCTCGACCTGCCTGGGCACTCGGCCTGTCGTGGATGCTCATCGCTTGCTATTTTGGTTACGGAGGCAAGTCGTTGTAACACATTCCGTTTCCATAGACAAGGGAGGACCAAGTATAAACAAATGTAAATATTGCATTCCACAGGCCCTATCAACGCCTTCATGTCGTGGCACATCTGGGTGCCGCTCGGCCGGCTGTCCTACTGCGCATACCTCATACACATACCGGTACGAAATCGAATGGGCAAAAATTTGGAAATTCACATGGAAAATGCTGCAGATTATCTATCTCACGCTCGGTCAGACGACCGACGAGATCTACTTCTCCGGATTCATGGACATGGTAAGGATAAGTGACAACAATACTGCCGAGAGCGTCGAACAAGAGGAATTCCCAATTCAGTTCGTCACTCGCATCATCCCCGTTATCGTATTGACCTTCTCCGTGTCAATCTTCTGGAGTGCGCTCTTCGAGATCAGCTTCGGCAAGGTCGTTTCGTCTAGGGATGGTTTGGCAAGAAAGGACTCATTACTTCATTCTGCACGCTCTCTCGCCTAATTTCCCGGTTGAAGAGACGATTTCTTGCTAAGTCATCTCTAGTTTCGTCTCCCCTATTCACACATTCTCTCGGGCAGCAGAGTGACGAGATAGGTCACCGAATACTTTTCATCCCATAGAAACGACGACATTCTCTGTTGAAATGGAACAATTTAGATCGAAATGCTACTGCTCGGGGGTCTGCGCACTCCGAAGCCTCAGGAACGACCTCTGCTGAAGAAGGATGAGGATATTGAGAAGATAGAGGAAGAGCAACCGGAGAGATTGATGATAAAGGGAACGCAGGACGAGAAAATTATGACTAATCTCTAACGACCGATAAACTTGTGGCACCCTCTTTCATTTCGACGACTAACCCTTTCTGTGTTGACTATCATTCGTATTGAATTGTGACAATCTATGGATTTCGAAATTTTGTTGTACATTGTTTCAGGCGATATGAAAACGGGAAATCCCTCGCTAGATTGTAGTTGTTGGAAAAGAGATAAGAGAAGAAGAGATAAATGGTGGTGAGCGATGGTTCGCTGGTGCATGTCTGCTACGCTCCAAATGGAGCAAATATTGATGACACATTTTGCCATTTTTCCTATCTCCACTTCATGTCCTCGCATTCCCTTCAATGATTCGATCTCGATGAATGAATGGTTGCGATTAGACGTCTAGTCTCATTAGTTTTGTTAGTTCACCTTTGAAACATCAGGCACACAATTTTCACTTTCCTCTCGAGTCTCAGGCTACTCGTGGGAGTAGCCAGCTCTCTCTTTCGTTACCCTTAGTAACACACTTTTTCATAGTTTCGCGAGAGTCTGGGAGTGGGAAAAGAGGTGATCGAAGGAAAGGGAAGTTAGAGACAAGATAGTATCACCCGATAGAAGTTTAGTGCAGCAATAGGGAGGAGAGTGCAAGCGCGGTTGTTCGCTTTTCTAACAAACGGAAACCACCTCTCCCTCGCTTTTTGTTGCTGCTACACTACCCTGTCTGTTCTCGCGTCCTTCAAGGGGGTGCAGGGTTCAAGTTGCGAAATCATTTCCGCCGTGCAGGTGGTTTGTTGTCGCTGTTACACTCCCCTGTTCCCGTCATTTGTAGGTGCAACGTCCATATTTACTTCTCTCTTGCACGAATGATTCGCTGTTGCTCCGTTCACAAAATCCTCTTATTCCTTACTCATGTCATTCGTAACACAGTTGCTGTACGCGTTGCTCTGCTCACTTTCTATTGAGCTCAATCTATTTTTTGGGATATTTGTTTTTATCATCTTATCGCGAACTTTGGCGTTCCTTGTGTGTTCCATGTACACTTCCTGTATTGATTACTCATTTCGTAGATGACATTCGCGGTCGCTCAAACGATCAAGACAAAGAATGCAGAGGACATGTACCTCGCGGCCGAATGGGATGTCATGGAGAGTATGGAGGAGGAGGTCAAAGAGGTCAGTCACCTCTTGTTTCACGTCAATCGTATAATGCGAAAACTAAGGGTGGTTGGGCTCATTCATACAATGGTCCCTTCAGAAGCGTCCACCCCTCGTCATCGTGTGGCGCAGCGTCTTCAACTTCACTCTTCTTCACCTCGGCGCGCTCGTCGGTCTCTTCCAGTTCGTCTTCGTGGCCAAGTGGCTAACCTGTGGATGGGGTGAGCGCCCATCTTTGATATTCCCTTCATTTTTCCTATAGCCTCTGCCTTACCCCTTCTAATCTATCGATTGCAGCCGCGCTGCTGCACGTCGGCGGCATCATGGGAATGACAGCGGGCGCGCATCGACTGTGGTCGCACAAGTCGTTCAAGGTACGCGTCGCTTCTATCTCTAATGAAATTGTACCTTGAGCCTACTCGGCTATGACTTGAGTAATCACTCAGATCAAAAACAGTTCTATCTCGATCTACTGATTATCACTTCAAGGCGACCCTGCCCGTGCGCATCTACTTCATGCTATGGTCCACCGTCGCCTTTCAGGTACCAATCTCTTCTAAAAGGTCCTTGCACTTATTGATCTTCTCTCTGCTCAGAACGATCTGATCGAGTGGGTGCGTGATCACAGATGCCATCACAAGTGGACCGACACCGAGGCGGATCCGCACAACGCGAGGAGGGGATTCTGGTACGCATCTGGGTTCTGGCATTTCGAACAAAAAAGAGGAAAATTAAATATTAACAATGCACAGGTATTCGCACATCGGGTGGCTGTGCGCGAAAAAGAGCGAGAAGCTGAAGGAGATGGGACGGCAGATCGATCTGTCCGACCTCTTCGCCGACCCCGTGCTCACCTTCCAGAGAAGGTTTGATGAAATCTCTCAGCAGCATGCAAAACTGAGCCGGAAACCATGTGTTTCAGACACTGACCAAAATGGAGTGTGGAAAATGCATTGGCGGAGGAAAAAGGTCAACGCCGAGGTAACGCGATCAGATACTTGAAAAATGGAAATGCTGCTACACACTCGCACCTGCGTAGAGATCCTGAGGACGTGTGAACTTGCTTGCACCCTTACAATTCTCCATTCACTTTCAATCTCCCCTTCACTTTCAACATCGAACCCTTGCAGACACTACTACCCCATGGTGCTCATTCTCTGCTTCCTCCTGCCCACCTTCGTGCCTGTCTACTGCTGGGGTAAGCGGTATTACAGGGAATTTCGGACAAAAATAGGAAAGGAGTATGGTAAAAAAACAGATAGATGAGAATCTCATGAACCTCTTCAGGCGAATCGTCCTTCGTCGCTTTCTACGTCGCTGCGATGTTCCGCTACGTCTTCACGCTCAATTGCACGTGGTAAGAGGAATGATTTCGAGCTCGATGACGTCATCTAAAATCAGGCTGATAAACTCGGCGGCTCACATGATCGGCTACCGCCCGTACGACGCGACCATTTCGCCCGTCGAATCGACGTGGACCAATCTGCAAGCTGTTGGAGAGGGCGGCCACAACTTCCACCACTCCTTCCCCCAGGTAAGACTGCAGTTCTCATGGGTGGCTACGAAATGATCTTTGATCTCTCGTAGGACTACCGCACCTCCGAGTTCTCGCTCGCCACTAACTGGACACGTGCAGTGATCGACTTTCTGGCATATTTCGGGCTTGTCTATGACAGGAAAACCGCCTCGGAGGCTTCGATCAAGGCACTGAGTGAGAAGAAGGGAGACAGGAACGGACACTGGTATCATTAGCCGTAAATTGAGCTTGCATCGAATGATTTGTATTGATAATCTGGCATAAAATCTTGTGAAATGTTAGAGTGACAGGTGAAATTCCGTCCTCAATCTTGTGACTTCATCAGGTATCTTGAAGTTTACTTCAGCCGGTAATTGCACCTTCCTCTCACTCAAAGTGGTAGACAGAATCGGAAAAGTTGAACAAAATGTCTTGTCTGTGGCCTCCCGACCAGTTCACTCACGACTTACTTCGCATTTCCAAATTATTTCTCACGTTCACTTCCATTTTATTGGCGACTGTTTGTGTATTTGCCATCCGTCAAACTCCTTCAATATCAAGGGAGTATGCAAATATGCTGGTGGCGCTAATTGTCAGTTCAATCCTTCGTTATTGTTGTCATTTCTTCATTTTTCTGAATAGATTGTCGCTACGCAATTCGATGTCTATTCTCAATTGATATTCGATCCACAGTACACAACGTCAACTTTCTGCGTTTATCAAGACGCCCCTCTGTTGAGCATTCACTTCAACGCAGCTTGGGGATTTGTAAGGGTTATTTTCGTTGTTCAACGCACGATTTAGTTATTCAGATAATCTGGATCTTCCTAGTCACACTAAATCCGCCCATCTACGCGGCTTGTTTCATTCACAGGCACCAGGTGCAATTTACCATTGGAAGGAATGTAGATGCTGAAGTATTCATGCAACGGACCTAAGCAGATGCTTGATCAAAATCTCGCTATAATTAAAACATGTCAGCTGGTTGTTCCATCCGATTCCTGGTTCAAACTGCATCCTTTCGCTCGAAAAACGCTACTTGTCCTCATAGCAATTCCTTGTCTGGCGTACGGGTATTCATATTACGTGAGTGGCACACCGAATCGTTGAATCCTCATCGTATTTTAGCTCGCGTGGGATCCGCAAATGAAGTGGAAAATACTGGTAAAGTCAGGATAAATTCCACGAAAAGTTACACGACTCTTTCAGCCTCGAATGACTGCTGATTGGGACCCCGCAGTTCTCGCTCGACTCGAGTGCATTCCGGACGCTCGCGAATTGAGAGCGTAAGGACAAATTATTGAGAGAGGTCATGCAATTTTTTCAGTGCATGGGGTTTCGCTTTATTCTTTGTTAGTATAACATTCGTGACTCTGGTAAACCACTTGAACTTTCTTTTTCTTCAAATTTGATCATTTCGCAGATTTCCTCGCACACTTTTTCGATACTGCGAAAGGCACGAAATATAAGCGATAAAACGCGATCATCTCATCGGATAATGATGCAATCGTTGATAGCCTTGGTACGGCATCCGCTCCACATCTTTTACTATTATGGTTGTAGACCAAAAATATTGTCAGGCAGCAGTTCCGATCGTATTTATTGTCATTCCCTTCACCATAGTCGGGTACTACTACATGTTCATGAATATCTTTGCTCTCAATCGTGAGTCAATCGCATTTCTTTTTGGAGACAAAGTGGTATTGTAGTCCGTCTAATGGATTACGGAACACTCGTTAACGCCTTCCATTCTTCTGTTCATTCAACAGTTCTGATTCTGACCACACCGGTCTTCCGGAAACTTTTGGTGAGCAATTCTCGATATTTTTTCACGATTATTCTTTTTACAGACACTTTGTGGAAGAACGCCGAATCCCGCTGCAATTTTGCCCTCGATTCATCTCTACTTTTCATCGTCTTCTCAATATTTTACAGCCATGAGTTAGACAATAAATCGCTACAAGCAAATCTCAAACACAATTTTAAAAAAATTTCATATTCATCCGGGAGAGAACCGATACCACTAGATCTCGGCATTTCTCTCCTTCTCCTTGTAGTATTCAGATTCGCTTCTCGTATCACCACTCTTCATAGAGCTTGTTGTTGCCGAGCTGAAACTTTTTTCTCTTGACAATCCGGATCAGAGGAGCAGAGCTTTTTTCACTCACTGCATCGAGCTTTTCTCTTCCTTTTCCACCGAGTCGTCTTCTTTTTCTTCCTTCTCTTCCTTCTCTTCCTCACTCTTTCCTTTGCGATTCTTCCAGATCTGCAGATAATCTTAGCGATAAACAATGGAATAAAAAAAATAAAATTACCGTTCTCAATCCCTTGTAGATCATTTCCAGGATGAAGAGAGTGATGCCGATGCCGAATCCCGCAGAAAGCACCCAGAATGCGCCCTGCGCCTTCGAGAGGTCCAGGTATTCTGTAATGAAACAGCGATAATTTCTCGAGGTTGTCTGAAACGTAAATTTCTATGAAGGCCAAACTTTAGTCCAAAGGACAAACGATTGACTCACTATCAGCAGCGGTCGACTGCGTGGCGCACTTGTTCTTGCCCTTGACCGTCGCCATGAACGACGTGTAGTCGGTGATCCATTTGGCGATGAATCCACGCTCGACGAGGTCGCGAATCCTGAAGTTTTTCATCAGTTTTAGGTGAATTTTAATGGAGAATACATGAAAACTCACAGTTTCGATGCGTACGATGAGTAGTCGCTGTCCTTGGCGAATGGAATGGATAAATAAGTGGGCAGGATGCCCTCGTTCAGAATCGTCAGTCTGCAAGTGGTGGATATTTTTGTGAATCGTGTGCAGAAAGCCTGCAATCTCTACCTGCAATCCACGGCGGCCCAATACTTGAGTGTGTCTTCTGGACCGAGGAAGACGCGATTCGGGTTGGCGAGCAGGAGCTCGATGGCTGTTAATATCAGGAATGCCAATGCGCTCTCATTGGCAAAAATAGGACATCTTCACTGACCCGCCTCAGTCCCATT
Source organism: Pristionchus maxplancki (assembly GCA_900490775.1). Classification (NCBI taxonomy): domain Eukaryota; kingdom Metazoa; phylum Nematoda; class Chromadorea; order Rhabditida; family Neodiplogasteridae; genus Pristionchus; species Pristionchus maxplancki. The sequence goes on from LS582899.1 coordinate 182,035, forward strand.
CACGTAGTCCACCTTCCTGTTCACACTCATCTCGTACCACAGATCCTTGTACGTCTGACTCGAGCTTTCCTGGAATTTGGTCATTGAACACCTGCTAATCAGTTCCCCGCTCGGCGCACATGCTGAAAGAAGCGTTCAATTATCAGGGCTATAATTTTCCTCATTTAATGTTTCGTCGTTGTTGTGAATATCCTATGAATCTCTATCTAGATTCTCACCCTAATCATATTCGTTCTCGTCGTCGTCGTTCCATCCATGATGATCCTCCATCGACCGTACTGAACGAGTTTCACGAGCTGCTGAATGTCTGCAAAGAAGATTCACTGCCTTTGAGCAAAAACTTGCTCAAAACTACTGTAAAACGGCAGTGTTGTCTTGTCGACGGCGAAGAGCGCGACCAACGAACCTGCAAGGAAACTGTAAGAAAGTAAAGATAAAAATCTCGTAATTTATGGATCGCAGCCGGCTAACCGGTGAACGTCGCTTGTAGAGTAACGGCGCCCATCCACCACATGGCGTACATCACTCGACACGACCACGATCGGGGTTGAGTGGGCACTCCTAAATGACAGTTTTGCTCAATTTTGTTTTTCCAAATTTCAGAAATTTGTAGCCACCTTGTTGCACGGCAACTGCGTAGAACATCCACACCGAGTCGACCATCGAGAAGCGCACCTTTGATGATTTTACAATTTAGAAATTGATAAACATGTAGGTGGTTGATGATAAGCTCTTCATGTTCACACCTCGTTGGCGATGGCAAGAAATCTGACGAGCGCGAACAGAATTGCTCCAGACGCAACGATTGCGACAACGGTGTAAACCCAGACCTACAAGCAGAGCATCTTCATGACAAATGACAAATGCTGCAGGAGTCATTACAAGCTCTTAAAAGTCGTAGATTTCTGCGATAAATCGGAAGTGCAAACAAGTGAGCTCCTTTATCGCGAATCAGTTATTCACACCCACACTCCTTGCTCAGGTTTCCACTGTTTGCTCAGGTGGATTTCCCTCAGCTTATGAATTGCGAATTGGTGGGTTTCCCTTTCTCAACGTTTTGATTGCACGACAAACGATGAGATCAACACGGAATGTACTCACATCCCATCGCAGCGACGCCGTGAGGATGAGCCACGTATCGTCGTGGAAGTTGAGAGGAGATCTGTAAAATTCGATTTCGATCTTAACTTCAATTCGCAATTTCATTAAGTGCAAAACAGGGAAAATTGTAGGTGAGTAGGACAGCCACGTAAAACCGAAAACTTCCGTAAATTTTGTGTTCCGCCGCTTTTTATGATTACGCCGTGTCCGGCGTTTATTGGCACACCATTTTGCAACGAGTTTGATTCTCACAGTACCTAATCAGCATCGAAGTAGGCGCATACTGAAACGGGTATGTGAGATCTGTGACTAGTCCACGGTCGTACTGCATGATGGCAGCGCCGCCGAGGATGTCCGCTTCCTGAAAAGTGAAGTTGTTTTGAAGTCGCTTTTAGGTTTTATTCCATTCTGATTTTCCAGTAATCGAGCGCTTGGTCGTGCTCTCCTAGACCTCTGATTAGTAATTCACACCCACACTCCCGTCTCAAGTTTCCGACGCTGTTTGCGCAACGGAGCGTGTCCTTTGAAGCGCCAAAAGATCGATAGCCCATCAAAAGAACTGGCGTAATTCTCTTTTCAAATTGATATACCGCTCACCTTCCGATGCATCATGCCCAGTGCGCCGGTCCAGCTGCCATTGTCGAGTGCCACGCCCCATTTTCCTTCGTTGAACGGAACGAGCACGTAGGTGAGGTTGAGACGACGACCCATCTCCTGCAAACATTGTTCATGAAGAGAAGTTGAAGAATACTCGTATTTTCTCGTTTCGAATCGAATTTGCGCAAAATAGCCAACGAATTAAGATTACCTTGAGTATCTCGATAACCACACCGGGACCGTAGCCCCGCCTGAGCACCTCAGCGTCGGAGAAGTTTACGTAGTTCACCTGCAATTATGTTCCTGAATCTGCAAAATGGGCCCGGCAATCTCACATAAGGCGGTTCCAGCTTAGGCACGACCAATAGCAGCGTGCGACCCATCAGCTCCTCCTTGCGGTAGTTGTTGTTGATCGGGGCATGCAAAAAATGTTTATAGAATTGGATTGTACCGAAATCATACCATGAATGCTCGATTGCCAAAGGCTGAAGCCACGCCCGTGGCTGTCGAGTCTACAAACGTTTTGCAATTGAAATTGAGGAATACACTCACTAGTATTGCTTACTGAAGCCAAGATGTCATCCAGATCCAAGATGGCGGCAGCTGTCGTAGTTGCATTCTCTGGTTGCTCTTCGGTAGTGGGGACGAGGGTAGGGAGGGATGAAACGAGCGGAGTGCTCGGTTCGGCCGAATGCTGTGTGACTTGTTCGTCTAACCCAAGTACGGTATCTGACTCACCGATTCGATCGTCGACTGACTTTTTACTTGGGAAGTGACGGCAAGTAAGAGAAGGGGCCATTTCATGTCGACGGGAAACTAAGGTGCCAGAAACGTGTGGTACCAGGCTTGCCCTTTTCTCTCAGCACGACCCCTTTGTTTGAACAGTAACCTGAACCTTAGGACTCGTCTACCTTACAACCCCCACTTGTTCTCTTACCTTCCCACCTCTTTCTTTAGTGAGCTAACGTTTCTTTTCCGAGACAGAACAAAATAACGTGCGAGAAGGCACATGCGATGTGCAGTATAGAAATTACAGCAACAAAGATGTTTCAATTTTTATCATACTCATGAGCAAACACGGTAATTAGATCGGAATAATTGCGTTGCAATGCTCATCCTCGCGTGACGGTCTTTATGATCCTGAAAAAGGGTAATATTAAATTTAAAATAACAGAAACCCACTCGAGGGGGATAAAAGAGCTACTCACACAGTCTTCTGCACGACGGGCGCGCGGCCGAAGGTGGGACCGCGGAACTGAGGGCCACGCATGCCGACGAAACCGTGGTTATCTGTGAAATACTTGATGTAGGCTTTCCTGGCTCTACTCGTCTCCACTACAACTCCACTACATCTTTAGGCGATAAATAGGCAAGAAGAAGCAGTAAAAATACGCAAACTCACGTCCGAACTGCGCGGTCGCCGCAAGGACGACGAAGAAGAGGACGAAGAGGGATCGGAGCATTTCGAAGATTGAAGGGAGAGTGACCTGACCTTCGAAGAGCGGCGTATTTATAGAGACAGAAAGAGTACTCGATCCGCGCCGATCGAGCGAACTGCTGGTGCTGATCTTTGAAGATTAAGGGTAGAAAGTCCGGTGATTGTTTCTTTCAGCGAACAACGCTTTGATACTGTTCTTAGCCATGAGTTTTTATTACATCGCGGCCATCTCAGCGAATAAAGTGTGATTGCGATTCCTCGGTAAGTTCATGAGCAATCGCTGCCTCGATGTGCTATTGCTTATGATTTATCACTCGCATTCCAGCTTATCAATGATTCCGATTTATTTGATAGTATTTTGCAGTTTGCTTGTTGTAGAATTGGAGGCTTTCTTGTCGCCCGTGACTGATGCGTCAGAGCTTGATTGTGCCGGCCCGTACTCGAACAGCGCCTTGATTGCCCTGAAAATATATTTTGGGCCGCTCATTTACTCCAATTTCGAAAAAGCTTGCGTGAAAATGCAACCGAATGTTCACTGACGATCGATAAGGTCGAATGAAGACGAGTGTGCACAGAGGGCCGGCTATGAGTGTCAGCGCCGCTGCCTAAATACATTTTCCTATGATTTCGCAAGAAAATAAAGTTTACAGTCATGATAAGATAGCTGCTGTCCTCGAGATTTTGTATTATGCCGATGTCACGGGCGTAGAATATGAAAACAGTGAACACATAGAAGAGGGGAAGCATCGCTTGACAGACCAAAGCCTGTCAATTAGGGCTGTCAGAATGATTAATAATTTATTCCGGGAGCTCTCTCTCTCTCTCAGATAAGCGAGAGAGCACGTGACATAGAATCAAAACTTTGTAAATCTTACAGTAATTCCATACTACAGATCATGGCCGTAACCACTATTTACTGTTCGGGGAATAACACTAACTCTCATGATTTCCCGCTGCATTTTCTTGCTCGCTTCGCTCATTTCCATGTTGGATGCGAGCAATCGATTCACTCGCACCGAAACGACAACGATGACAACGTAGACGGGAATAATGATGCTGCGAAACCAGACGAATGCGACAATAATAGCCCAGCTCCACTCGGCACCTGTACAAACCGACTGTAATCTGATCTGACTCTCTTCAATTCACACGCTCTCTCGTTGCTCTGACCGAAGAGAGAGCAGCGCGAAATGAGAGAGTCACTGAACGAACCTATCATCAATTCTGTTCGTGCGCTAGACTCGTAGTTGTAATCAGGATGGGCGTCAGACAGAACTGTTTGTAGTGCAGTTGAGTCTAGTATTGGAGCAGCAGAGAAATATATCTGAAACATGCGATTTATCGTTTGCAAAGTACTTAATACTCACGTGAATCAGCACGTTTGGCACGTAGATTGAAACGAGTGAGCAAATGAGAACTGAGAGACGAGGAGACGAGTGCTTGATGACGTAGTACCTTGGTGAATTTTTAATAGTTCATCTTTGTGCGCCTATTTCAGGCAACAGGCGCACGAAGTGAATGCCATACCGATAACAGAAAATGAATCCGAGCAAGACATGTATGTGCGCGTGACCACTCATCATAACAGCGGAACCAATGAGGCAGAGACGGGCGGATTCTGATTTAACCATCTTCTTTTATCAAAAAATTTCTTTCGAAACACTAGAAACTCACCTGTAAATCTGCACGGACCAACGACCGCGTGGAACATGTACGTGTCTGTGTCCATCACTCTGAATAAACGCTTTTTTACAAATCACCGGCATAAATTTATAAATACCTGCTGAAAATAAGAAACGAAGAGACGGCAGTGTACATTTCAATAAATGCGAAGTTTAGCAAGATGATCGAGTAGGACCTACAAAAGATTTTACAGTAGATATAGATGTGCCATTCACAGACCGCAAATTCTCAGGTGTCTTGGCGATTATTATAATAACGAGTAAAACATCGATGAGTAATGCAGTGGAGCAGGAAACATCGTGGATGACATGGGTGAGAGACATGGTTACAGTCCGGGTGTATCTCGATTCGAATGCGGCACACACATGACAAGTTAGCGAAAACAATACTTAAACGACAGAAATCACGCTTTTGTAGAGAGAAATGTAGTTATTAGTCGAAGGTAGAACCGTAAAACTCAGATCAAATCGTGTTTATTTTTTATCCTAGCTTCAGAGCAGGTCCGGAAAAACACGCATGGAAAAACACAGATTGGGTTTGTGAAGTTGAAAATAACGCTTCATTATTATGAATTATGAGAAATTTATTCCAGTACATGAATAATTATGCACATTCAGTTACTAGCTGATGCTTTCTGATTGCTCGTAGCGGGAGCGACAGTCGCGGCGCCTCCGGAATCACAGTCGAACAAAGACTTCACGACTCTGAAATACAAATTTGTTCCAAGGATTGAAAAATTATCTGAAAGAGTATTGTAGCACAGAAATCTTCAGCTCACGATCGATAAGGTCGAATGAAAACGAGCGTTCATAGTGGACCCGCTGTGAGCGTGAGAGCAGCTGCCTGTTCGAGTCTCAGTTATCATATTTGTCACACAAGCAAGCATTTTGTGGATTACATTCTTATCATTTTCAATCTATCAGTGGTTGAAAATTTCCCTATTCTTACCGTCATAATAAGGTAGCTGCTGTCCTCCAAATCTGCGATGAGTCCGAAGTCTCGCGCAAAGAAAATACCAATAGTGAACATGTAGAACAAGGGCGGCAGCATCGACTGGCAGATCAGCGCCTGGACATTACAATTCACACATCGCTATTTCATTGTTCCCAGCAACGTACCCTCATAATTTCCCTATGCATTTTCTTGCTTTGCTCGCTCATTTTCAGACTTGATGCTAACAATCGATTCACGAGGATCGAAACAACGATTATGATTGCGTACACAGGGATGATTATATATTGAAACCAGGCAAAGGCCAGCGTGATGGCCCAGTTCTTCTCTGCTCCTGCAATCTTTAATTGTCCAATCGCTGTAAATCACATTCCGAGCACCAGCGGCACCATCAGACCTGTTTACCTATCATCAACTCGCTTGGTGCGGCGGTTTCGTAGTCGTAGTTAGGGTGCAATCTAGCCATAACAGTCTGTAGTCCAGCCGAGTCTAAGATAGGAGAAGCGGCGAAAAACAACTGAATAACAAAAATTGCATTTTTTTTTCAAACTATCAAGACACTCACATGAATGAGAAGATTAGGCACATAGATAATGCATAGCCAAAATACTAGCATTTCGGTTCGTGGTGACGAATATTTGACGACGTAAAATCTGAATTATTATCACCGATTACCGTGAGGCGAAGATAATCGTAATGATATTCCTATCTAGTTCTGGATAGTTATTCATTTCAAGATCAATCAATATTCACCGATAGCAGAAGGTGAATCCGAGCAGGACGTGAATGTGGGCGTGCCCACTAACCATGAGGGCGGAGAGGACGAAACAGAGACGCGGAGATTCTGGAATCCATTGATTTCAGGCTCGGTCAACTCTACAATCACCTATGAATCTGCAAGGCCCAACCACTGCATGTAGGATGTAGTTCTCTGCGCCCATAACCCTGTAAAATTTGAATTTTTTTACAATTACTTTTTATCAGACAGCAACCCACCTGCTGAAAATGAGAACTGAAAAAGTTGCAGTTATAATTTCAATGAACGCAAAGTTCAGCAGGATGATCGAATATGATCTTGATTGTTGTATTGAAAACCAGAAATACATGTCTCTAACCTTAGATTATCCGGCGTTTTCATTATAATTATGGTGACGAGCAAAATATCGATAGATACCGCGCTAGAACATGACAAATCGTGAATAAGACGAGTCAGGCTGTACGACATGATTACTGGATGAATAATACGGTATGGCGGTTGAACACATGCCAACAAATAACGGCATACAAATATTTGTAGTTAGGAAACCTGATATTATGTGAAGAATACATTGTAGAACCATACAAGCTCTCGATAATATTTGAATGCAAACTACGAACAAGTGGAATCGAAGTAGAGCCTCGCTTTTTCGATACCGAATTGGAGATGGGGTAGTTCCTCGGAAAAGTAAGGTGAGCTCTACAATCATAATTTATTCAATATTTAAAGTATTATTATCGCTACGGACAACAATGAAGCAGTGTCAATAAAGACATTGCAAATATTGGCATATGTTGTGCGTGTATTCAAGAGGATATTGAAGGTTACAAACAAATAATTATCCAAAATGCGTTGTGACTTTCCGATCGCTCTCGCTGATGAGATGTGTGATACTCTCACGACGGTATTCGAACAGCGATTTGACCGCTCTAAAATTTTGTTCACTCATTATCCTTTTCAAAAAGTAAATATACTTACTCTCGATAGGGTCGAACGAAATAGAGCGTTCCAAGCGGGCTCGCAGCAAGTTGCATTGAACCCACCTCAGAAGGAGTAATTGAAAGTGCAGTTATTAATGTATGAATACCGTAATTATGATATGTGTCAAATCTTCCTCAGTGATGCTCCATCCGGAAAGTTGTGCAAGAACGAGTAAAAACCCGAAGATGTAAAAGAGGGGAAGCGATGCTTGGAACATCAGACCCTGGATTGACCGCTATAATTCTCTCATTACGGCTTGCCCATGCATGCCTTCATGATGTCTCGATGCATTTTCTTGCTCTGCTCGCTCATTTTGAGATTTGCAGCAAGAAGTCGATTGAAACGAATGAAAATGGTGATTATCAGCACGTAGATAGGAAATATTGAACACTTGAGAATAGCGGACATCGAATATGTAATATCCTTCTCGATTCCTGAAAATCACACTATCAGTCACAGTGCGTCGCAGGATGAAGCTGAAACAACACCTATTAGCATCTGTTTAGTGGCGAGTGTTTCGAAATCATATTCAATATTGTTATCGGTCATGGCCGATTTTTTCTCCTCCAACGATAGGAGTCGAGATGATGCTAAACCCGCCTGAAACGCACATTATCCGTGCAAAAAGGGGCAAACCCACATTCACAACAGCACTGGGCAAGTAGGAGAGTACGATAGACAAGACAAGCGTCTTCATGCTTTGTGTAGAGTGCTTGATGACGTGGTATCTAGGAAAAAACAAGTTGAACAGAGAAAGTTGAGTTGTACGATGACAATGCAACGAACCGATAGCAGAAACTGATTCCTAGGAGCACGTAAGTGTGAGCGTGGCCCGAGCCCAAGAATATTGTACAAATAGCACACAATCGTTCGTGTTCTACGTTTGATTAATTAAAAATTAAGCAAATAAGTTTGAAGCGAACCACTAAAGCGACACGGACCAGTGATCGCCGTGAACTCATAAATGTCAGTTCGCATTATTTTGTATGCATTTTCCTGAAAGATGTACAGTTTCATCATCATTGGATCATAATCTAACAGTTAGCAGTGATGCAATGGCAGAGGCTGTTTCGACGGCCGACAAATTAACAACGATAATCGCATATGCTCTGAAAGTGCTGAATAATAGTAGAGATAATACGAAAATAGAAACACCTTAGTTTGACTGAAGTCTTCGTTGCAATGATTGCCATTAGAAGAATGTTCATGAGAATCGCAGTTGAGCAATAGAGAATGTTAACAGAAGAGAGAATTCCCAGCGCCATGCGTCGTTGCTCAACTACTGTCTATGGCGATAAATATTAATTGTTTGAAGAAAAAAACGGAGGAAATCGTATACACAACAGCTGTTATTGTGAAAGTATAAATCAAAGATCCGGATCCTAGATCCTGTTTCTTATTATAGAATTGTAATTATCTAACAGAGGCAGTACAATTTCCGGCTCTGTTCGGATTTGGGGGACCCTTGACGATATGGGGGACCCATGGAGACCCATGACAATATGGGGGACCCATGGTCAATATGGGGGACCCATGACCCACCTGACAATATGGGGGACCCATGGCCACCACTGACAATTTGGGGGACCCATGACCTCCACTGACAATATGGGGGACCCATGGCATTTTTTTGGTTATTCATATTATTTTTGTCTTTTTGTCCCACTGCATTGTTATTTCTTTTCCCTTGTGTGTATAAGTGATCAATTCATTATTTACTTCTACAGTTATGAGATGCAATGTACATGGCCGGATTTGAAGCAAATAAATCGAAAAATGCAATATGGTGTATCATAAAAGAAATTAGTTGACAGTGCAAAATCATCTAAGTTTATTTGCCATGCTGTCTGTGCCCATGGCCCGATCCTCCTGAAGAGTTTCGTGGTCTTGGGGTAGATCTGAGACTTGGTCTTCTAGTTGGTTTTGAAGTGGTTGGACGTGTTCTGGGATTGGGAGTGGTGGTGGTAGTAATGCTATTTTTTCCGCGTCTGGGCCTTGGGGTAGTGGGAATGGTTGTATCTAGTAGTGGTGCTAGGTTTTCCGCGTCTGGCACACCAAGTCAAAGAGGGGAATAACCTCATTTGCGTGGCCCAGTCGCATCGAGTCATTCCGCTCCGAGCGAGAGTGAAAAACAGTGTGAAATGAGGGTTTTCCCCAGGTTTAGCGCACGTTTTCTAATGTTGCTACCGAAGGAGATCGAAATTTAACAATTCGCGACCTTGGCGTGGTGCGGAAAGGGTTTCGGGAGGGCACTGCACAAGAACCAGGTCGATAGCTTCATCCTCCGCGGAGGAGATAGCCTTAGAGTGGTTTATGAATTTTCCTTACTACATTCCAGTGAAACACAATGCAAAATATGTAGGAGATCCGAAGAAAAAAAAGAAATTGGAGAATTCAGATGCGTTTCACAAAAGGGGGTGAAAAGAGTGCGTGATTTTGAGAGACATAGTGCGTTCAACAGTGAGAAAGAGGAATGAAGGGTCTATTCTCCACCGACCAACACAAAGGATGGAAAAGAGTGAGAATGATGGGACGGAGGTGGGCGAAAATCGTCTGGGCCACGCAAATGAACCTTTTCCCCCATCTGACTTGGTGTGTCTGGGTCTCGTGGTAGTGGGATTGCGAGTGGTAGTGGTAGTAGGTTTTTCGTACCTGGGCCTTGGGGTATTGGACATTTGAGGTGTTGGTTTTGGGGTGGATGCCTTTGAACAAACACTATTACACGCAAAGGGTCACAAAATAACAATCTGATGCAGCAAAAATAGAGAGAAAAATGATTATCCAAACATGGGACTCAGATATTTTCATGGGTCCCCCATATTGTCAGAGGGGGTCATGGGTCCCCCATATTGTCAGGTGGGTCATGGGTGCCCCATATTGACCATGGGTCCCCCATATTGTCAGGTGGGTCATGGGTCCCCCATATTGCCATGGGTCCCCCAAATTGACCATGGGTCCCCCAAATTGACCATGGGTCCCCCAAATCCGAACAGAGCCCAATTTCCTTTATTCCACAATTGCCTTTATTTTTTAAAATGTGCTTTTTTGACAATTAATCTATAGATATCAGAAGAAGTCGTTTCACTAGATTCGAATAATCTCTTGTCTTGAAGTGACACTAAAATTGTTCGCTGCACCAGTCATCGTTACGTCCACTCGAGAGTGAGGCTGCTTGAACTTGCATCGAATCAGCTGCATCATGTTTCTCGCCAGTAGCTGAAAAGAATCACAATTCAAAGGCACAACTTTTTCATTTGCCTTTCGATATGTCGGGTTCTTGATTACAAAGAAAATGCAGAATTGATGGCCGTTGAGCGTGAAAATTGTCTGAAATTCGATGCTTCTACTGTTAGATAGATGAGTTTTGCAACAACCAGTAAGGAAATCCTGATGGCTGCCATCAGTCCTCCGGGTATGGAAGTAGCATCTATCATCATTAAAGATAGCAGCACAGTGAGAGGCACGATGTAGCAAATCACAGCGCCCATGCACTGAACATGAGAGGGAGATGAAACTTATGTCTCCCTTTTCCGACAGCACCTGCACTAGGAACACATGAAACATTCGTCGAGCCATCGCCTGAGTGTTGCCCGAAAGACTCTGAAAGCAACGTCTTATTCGTTTTGTTGGAATCTAACATACTGCGCTGGTCCTCGAGATGTTTCGCATAGCATCCACAGTGAAGAAAATGAGAAATGGAGCTATGATAAGTATCGAGAATCCTAGGAACAGCAATTCTGAAAGGAATGTTTTGATTGTCATAAAATTCACATACCCCACTGGAAGAACTGGGGTTCGCCGGGAGGACCGAAAAGAAAGATTTTTCCACCGCGTTCAGCCAACCATGTAAGCTCAGGTTCCCAAAATCGAAATACTGTTATCGCTATGTCTCCTTTTGACCCATACCAAACTCATCATTTGCTCAGCGTTATCGTGGTCTCTTCCGAAAAGTCCAAAACCAGCTACATTCATAATGAGAAGTGCATTAAGAGCAAAACAGAGGAGTATTTGAACTCTGAATTGCACGGATTGTTCGAGAAACTGTGAGCAATTGTTTCCAAACAACTCTTATTTTTCAGATAAACGAAAATACCTCAATGAAAGCTTTCTTTTGGTGTTTGCAGGAACGAACATTTGATGCATCCGCGCCATGAGTGTGACAAACGGAGAAGTTATAAGTATGACAGGAATGGATATAATTGCCTGAAAATAAACAAAAACAAAAAATTTGAAACAAATACTAGCCAATATACCATTAGAATCTGGTTCTCGAATCCTCCTCTGCACAAAGGACCCTCGCAGTAAAGCGCAGCCAAGGGGATTACGGGGTAAATTCGAAAGAAGAAGCAAAATGACCATTCGTTGAGAATCAGAGGAAGCTGAAACGAGTTATACTGTCATCTCATTAAATCATCTGAGATTACGTGAGTCAAAATGTAGAGAACGCGTATCTCCTTTCTCATAGACTTGTTTTCGAAAATTAACAGAAATTGAATGACTGGATGAAAGATTAGTAGTGTGAAAATTGGCATGTAAAATTGGTATCTGGAGCGTTAAATTAACTGATTTTGATGTTATATTAGGATTTACTTCATAGAAAAATCAATAAAGTAGGCTCGATCTAGCTCAAATCCGTAGCGAAGGGAGCTATTAGCTGGCATGTAACATGAAAGAGAAGGCTTGTAACGGAAATCGAAAAGGGTGCAATCACCTGCTACATAAGAGAGAGGGTGAGGTAAGGTTTTTTTCGAGTACTACCTTGGAATTGGACTGGAATGGGAAGAATTGGAATTCGCATGAATGATTTTCGTAAAATCTCAAACGCAAAGCAAATTCAGTCCCATTTATTTTACAATCATTTAATCAACAACAGCGCTTTCAGACACTCGTCGTTGTCGATCCTGCAGTCGTAGTAGTGGTGGAGCCAGACGCCGTTGTCGACGTCGTAGCAAGGAGAGCAGGACGGCACGTCGCACAGCAGTACTGCAAGGGATGACGCTATCGTAGATGGTCAGAAGTGCAGCCCGACCAAACTTTTGAACAGATAAGCTGGTTCCATTTGTGGTTTCGGTGAGGGTCGTATCGGATCTCTACGCGTTTTTCTCACCAGCAGCTTCATCGAGTTCGAGATGGTCTGGTTGGCGCAGAAACCAGACGCGTTCCACGAGGCGCAACTGGAATCGGCTAATTTTGACTCATCTGGGCTCTGTACGGATATCGTGGCCCGATGAGATTATCGTGGCCCGTTCAGATTATCGTGGCCCGTTCAGATTATCATGGCCCGTTCAGATTATCGTGGCCCGTTGAAAATACCCAGGGACCATCCTCAGATTATCGTGGCCCGTTCGGGTTATCGTGGCCCGTTCAGATTATCGTGGCCCATTCAGATTATATTTTGGCCCCTAA
>LS582899.1:206150-251214 GCA_900490775.1 Pristionchus maxplancki
GCCCCGAGCACAAATGCAATCGATAATGAAAGCTCAGATTTTGAATACAATTTATCGAGAATTGAGTGGTGTTCATTGATCGAATCAACGACGACCTGGAGCAGCCTCGCACCGGGCATGCGAATCCTTGCGGACGTTTGACACAATGGGTCGATTGCGGGCATTTGTGGTTCTTGCACGGATCCTTATCGCAAGGGTCCTGAAAGAAATGGATAATCTCATATTATTCATCAAAATTGTTGAAATCATCGTACCGCAACATAAACTCTTCCTTCGTTGTCGGACACGAATGAGGACAGAAGAAGAGTCACAACGAATAAGGCGGCGAACATTTCGTCCGAATGAGAAATTTATTTCTGGAAGAATGTTGACCGACTCGCTCTTATAGTGGCAAAGTTGATCATACGGCGAGTAAGATGGGCACCATTCGAACGTGGGATGATACACAACAAAATATGCAAAACAGGGCTGCGAAGCAAAAGTAGCGTGGTAAGTGAGGAGAGTTCGAGATTGTTCACAAGTCGGAGATCCATAGCCATGCTGACACATCACAATAATCATATTCGATCCCTGGTTTCACCACGTCCCCCGATCAAATTCTCTTGCTCTAATTCCTGTTATTTGGATGTTTCGCATGTTGGCCAAAACATAATTATTCATATTTCGAGCGGAAACATCCGGAAAGCGAATACAGGAAATATTGATTGTTCTAGTGGGAAGCTCAATGACACACAATTCGATCATGATTCGTGCTATACAGATTTCAGTCATCGATGTCGTATTAGTGACTATACTACATTCCGAGCCATCTCTTCTCTCCGTACCCGTTTCGAAATATCGGTATTTTGTGCATCTTCAGTTTGCGAAAAACAATACAGTTGAACGTTTAGGTGTGTCTCGATATTGTTTAGGTGTGTTATCGTGCTGACTTCGTTGCTGCGTTTGTTTGCAGTGGCGGAAAATGAATTGTGGAGCAAACGTGCTTTTGTGTGTATCCGTACGTTTCAATGATAACCTCATTGTGAAAATGGTATAGATTGAAAACAATTTATCCAGCTCTCATTATTTGAAAAACTCAGCCAATAACCGATCGCCAGAACAGAAATCGAAGACGGTCGAGTACAATCGCATTTCTTCGTGCATTAATTTTCCGGCTTCCTGCAATTTTTAATGTCGTTTGAATCTTTCCTCTTCTACATTTCGAATCAGCGGGGAAAGATAAATACTCAGAAACTTACGCCCGCACCATGTGCAATCGTCATCAAATTGCCAAGTCGTTGCGAGAAATCGTTGAGCTTCAGCTCACTTCGATAGAACTCTTGGAGCTCCTCGAACACTTGTGTCCTTTTCTCTTGCGCGGCAGAAATAATTTCTTCGGAAAAATGTAAGGGAGTGTCTGATAAGAGAAAAAAATAGATACGTGATTTTCATTCAATCTGTTGTCAAGCTTACCAACATCACAGCAACTGAGCACTACAAGAGCGTGTAATTCTTTCTCCGTAAGATTGTCCAATTTGATTAACGGCATGAGAATATCCTCGAATTCGCTGGTAAAACGCTTCATTGAGCTGAAGAAACAAATTCACATCCACTCAATTAGGAAAAATAGACGGAAAAAAAACAAAACCTACGCAACGAACGAATGTTTATCTGTAATATCGTCGTCTTGGGTAATCCAGGTCTCCATGTTCTCGAGTTCCGCGATTGTGATCAATGAAGCGACGAAACTAAATCAGGAAATTACTAAATCGAAAACACATGTAGAGTCGTACACGGGTTGGTTCTTGAAATATTTGGATGTGAAGTAGACACATTCAATCATTATGAATCGGCTGAAGAAATTTCGAAACAATGCTACCTGAAACACATAATTTCAGTGTCACTCTGTAATTCTGATCAGAAGATGTATTCGAAGTTTTTTAAAGTTTGAAACAGACTCTTTGCGAAGTCGGAAGAGTTTCGAAATCATCGAAAATACACTGGGCGACAGATAACGACTCCCCGATTGCTGTTCGAAAAATGCCATAGAACGAGGCGAAATTGCCGATGTAGAGCTCCTGATTTTAGAGCCGCCCTTTTTGTTATTAACTTTTTCAATTACCTCAGTGGGATGGTCGAACCTCTCTAGATTATGCTCGGCGATGTACGCTTTCTCGAGTGACAGCCGACGTTCGACTGATTTCCTGAGATATTTTTCCCTTCTCGAGGTACGAAGGGTGTACTCACTTGTATTCCACTCCCACTCGGTCGATAAGTGTCTCGCTCATCGCTATCGACGACGAGGAAGGTAGAGAAGGCACGACTGCATTTGAGCCATCGTTCCTCTTTCTTCGCGGCTTCCTCATCGCCGGTAGTCGATAGACCATTCCGTGCTCGACGCATTTGTTGTAGCGGCAGCTACGGCACACGAATTTGTCGCCTAAACGTAATCGGACTGTGCAAATGTTTGAAACATTGCTTACCTGGCGCAATCTTGCATCTATCACCGCCTTTCCTGCAAATGAACTTGCGACGCGCGATCACAGTCCGCTTGTAGAACGAGGCACAGGCTCTACGATTTAAAATGGTTTGCAAAAATGGAACTTCTCGAAGTCATTTCTTCGAAATGAAATGACGAGCTGTGTAGTGAAGCAGGTGAGGATAAAGGATCGAAATTACCGGCATGCTTCGATGCGCAGATGCGGCACGAGTATCGGTGCTGTGCAGATGAGACAGACTCGAGAAGGCATGGCGAGGGTAGTATGGAAAGCGTCTTTCTTCTTCCGCTCTCACTCTCGCCCCTTATCAGCGTCTCACTGGGTCATGTGCATGTTTCTTGCATCGCTGATGACAATGGCAAGTGGATGACCATACGAAAAGGAAGACCACAAGGCTGTTGTGTTCCTCAAAAGTGTTTCTGCTCAGAATTAGTATCAACATTTACTTTGTCACAGCCCTCAAAAATAAAAGTTCATCGGTGACGTTCAAAATACAAGGGCACACAAAAGAGGGAAATAAATAAAGGTCAAAATAAATGGTAATGATGATAATAATTTGCTGCATTCGTTGATCAAACATCGCTGGAGATCATGCAGTCTCTTGGCAACTTGTCCTTCAGTTCCCTCATCACTTTCTCCCAGTCATGAAACGTCATCTGCGGCAGATCCGTGAGCGCCAGCGAGGTTAGCTTGCTGAAGACAACGTTTCTCGCATGGAAAAGACTTGGAAGAGAGCGAATACGGAGTAATTTCTATAAATATTGCGTACCTGCATCTTCCGAGTTGCTTGAGTCCCTCTGGCGTGATGTGACGGCAGTCCGAGAGTGCGAACGAGCGGAGCGATTGGCCGATGTGCTGAATAGAAGCTACATTTATTGAGATGACTGAATTGGGAAGAGTAAGGGAGTTGTGAAAGCGCACCTTCACCATTATGTCGATTCCCTCATCCTCGAGGTTCTTGCAACCGGAGAAGTTCACGTCGTGTAGTTTGTTCA
Source organism: Pristionchus maxplancki (assembly GCA_900490775.1). NCBI lineage: Eukaryota > Metazoa > Nematoda > Chromadorea > Rhabditida > Neodiplogasteridae > Pristionchus > Pristionchus maxplancki. Next base: position 209,623 of record LS582899.1, read on the forward strand.
CGTTTTCTGAAACGAAATGGCGTTCAACGAAAGTCATTGTTGACTCAAATTCTCTTCTGGGAATGAATTTTCGCTCATGATTCTCAATCAACTCACGCCAACTATGATAGAAACTGGCCGAAATGTCGGCATCCTCTGGCAGTGACGCAAGCGTCGTCCGCATGCACGTGCGACAGGAACATCTGAACAGTTAATTAATTAATTAATTAATTTTTGAACCCTCGCTTCTTCCAACCCGATTCAAACCCGGCTCGAATGGGAACCAAGCATAGTCTGACAAACCTTGCGGGCGTTGGCAATCAACGCTCTCTCCTCCATCTGTTCCACGAACGGATTATACTCGGCGAACTCGGGCCGGGCGTCGTCGAATCTGCAACCGATAGAATCCTTGAGCCAAATTTGCATGCGTTTCAGCATGAACCCATCGAGTTTTGACTGTTTTTGTTTATTTTCTGTGCAATCTTAATAATATTGAGATGCGCACCTCACAGTGCCGCCACATCTCAGAATCCACTCAGCACACGCGCGATCCGGTCCGACCTCACGAAGGCGCACGATGTCGCGACTAAATCGCAGATCTCGATCGCCCGGACAGTGAAACAGTTTCACCCTCACTGAAATTCTGCTTGTTAGCATTAATTTTGGCTAATTTCCATTCGAAAACAGCAAAATTTGTGGAAAAGTGGCAAAAGTATTGCGAAATAGCACGAGAATTCACTGACTCATTGAACTTCTCGATGATCCAGCGAAGGCCGAAGAAGTTGTGCTCACCGAGCGAAGTGCGGGCGCGAGCGAGCATTTTCGTGCTGAGAAGATAATAGTTTAACGGGACAACTTACAAAATAGAGGACAAAAGGAGAGGAGAGAAAAGCACTGGAAGGAACCACGAGATGGGCGCGAGGGGTAAACAAAGCGCGCAGGTTGACGCAGCTACTTACCGTAGTAGTTAGAGCTGGAGCGCACACTTGACTAGGGAAGTCTAAAATGATTTTTTACGGAAAACCGAATCGATTTGCATCTCATACGTCGAATTAAATTTTTCCTGTAAAAAATAAGAAGAAAAAAATATAAGATATCCGAAATGAAAAAATGACTATTTTTTGCCTGCAATTCAACCCTAGAGAGACGACGAATGAGAAAGATCGCGCGGAGCTGAGCGATTACGGATGAATGAGAATTACGAAAAACCGTAATTTTCCATCAATCCGCATAGAAAATGAGGCGATCACTCCGAACAACGGAATTGTTGAAAAACTAGTGGAATATTCCGTTTAGACATCCCTAGTAAAAGATAAAGGTGACCCCGTTAATCAAGGCACTTGCGTCCTGCGGGGAACCACTGCTAGGCCAGCGTTTATATTAAAGAAGCCGTCCCACGAGTTTTTTCGTGGACAATCTGGAAGCGCAGCCATGTTTATCCCTTGAATCTTAGTGCAAATCCGAAATTTGAAGTCTCTAGCTCAACTTTGAAGCGAGCTATGTGCACTCAAAGTTTGCCGATAACGCAGGGAAAATCAAGATGCGCGGTGCAAAGGGAAGGGGAAGAGGGAGAAGAGAAGGGAGAGGGGAGGAGGAAGCACTCTGTTTGTCTGACTCTCTCGCTCTCTCACCCTCTTCCCTACAGTATTTTCACTCGCGGCGCAATCCAGTCGTGGTGGGAGCCTATCATTCCACCTCGTGGGACTCCTTCTTTAAAGGCCAATTCAGTTCGGAGGGCCTAATCTCTTCTTCGGACCTACTTTACCGCGTGATCACTACCAATTCCCCTTGCGGGCGCCTTGGTGAGGCGGAGTCGGTGTCACGGCCGGGAATCGAACCCGAGTGGGATGGAGGGCGCCTTAGACCACTACACCAATTGATACAAAAAGTAGCATACAAAAATTTGGTCATATTTTCTATTCATGAACATTTCCCTTTTTTTCTTATTTTGATCTTGACATTTTTGTTCCGGCTGGTCTTTAGATCCTTAAAAGAATGTACGCAATCGTATGATTTTTGTGCATACGTTTGTATTCTCACAGACGAGAGACACGACAGTATACCGATTCGAGAAATGTGATTGTTCGTATCATAAATGATATTTTCTCATTGCCCACAAGGGTTTTCAGAATATTTCTTCGCGTTTCGCGTCAACACAATAAATTGTCTTTGCGACTACTGAGAAAGTAAAAACTATTCATGATTTTCCCGTGCATCTTTTGGCATTTGAAAGGAGGAAAAGAGGATGCTGCCTTCGCCTCTTCCCGCTCACGATTTGCTTGCATTCGTCTTCCATTCCATCGTCGATCTGTCCGGTGCAATAGCCAACGTCAGCCTACTACTCGCAATCGTCCTTCGGTCTCCGCCAAGTCTCGGGTGCGATTCCAACTATGCTTTTCCGCGATTTTCTTCCTTCCAGCTCATACAAGATGATTCTCGTCATTACGGCTGTAGTTGAGCTATTCGCGTGTCTCTGCGAGTTTTGGCTCATGGCAAGGCTGGTGCTACTTCTCATCCCCCTTCACCGTTTGACACACCTGCAGATTCATTCCTAAATCGACTACGAATGTGTTCGTGTATCTTGGACCGTGCACTTTCATCTCTCCGTTCTTCTGTCATTTCTGTAATCTTTCTCGTTCTCAGATCTCGTAATTTTTCTGGTTTTCTTTATTCTCTGCCCAGATCCCCAGAGAACAATTATGGAAAACAATTTGAAGGCTTCTGCGGTATCGCGCTTGCCTGCACTTTTTCATTGCACCTCTGCCTTCTTTCCTTCAGTTTCCGATTGTACGTCCTACAACTGTGAGTAGAGGGCAACTGCATCTCAATAACATGCTGTTCAGCTCTACTCCGAGAGGCCGAAATATACTCGCAGCCGTCCTCGTTGTGCTCACGCCGAATCTTGTCGCTTATGTAGGTCAATCCTCATCTAAAAATGAATACGCTATTGTCAGTTGCCGCTGTTCTTCTCTCTTCCTCTCACCGCAGCGGCGTATCCGACCATCGCTCGAATGCGACCCGACTACGATTTGCACGCGTACGATCTAGCAGGTGTGCTTCTTGTAGGCCAAGTTGGCCGACCTACCGCCATTTCTGCATCACACTGTGGCGATATTTCAGTGCAACCGGACATGCGCGATCCGTCCGTACTCCTCCCGACAGCGTACATAATGCTCAATGTCGCCCCTATCTTGGCCGGCGCCTTCATACTACGCCACAAGGTGTGATACTTCTGGACTGTGGCCGAATGTGTTTCCCGCTAATATTTCGAACGGTTTAACAGCAGTTTTGTTTGAGGTGATGGGCGTGCTCGACCGCTCTGTGGGCAACATGTCCGCCAAAACGCTCAAGATGCACGGCGATCTTATTCGAGTGGGCCTTGATCAAAATCTGATTATGTGCATGCACATTTCTCTGGGTCTGCTCCGTTTTAGAACAGGTCGTTTTAGAACTTTTCGATCCAAGGAAGTGTTTCACAACTTTGTATTTTTTACCTCTGTAGAGTTCTAAAACGGAGCAGATCTATGTATCTGCAGCAAGGGTCGATTTTGAGGTGCTCACTCTCCAATGCCTCTCCCCATTGCTTGCCTCTGGCGGTATCGCCTGCTACGTTCTTGGCGCGTTTGACATCGCGCACTCGCCACTAATGGAACACTTTCTTCTGGGAGTAAGTGCTTTGTTATCAGGCTTTTACGGCTCTCACTTCGGCAAAGAGAAGTCGAAATTATAAATTTGAATCGAAAGCCGAATTCAGTCTCTCGCTTTCGGCCCCGCATTCTCTCCGATGATTACAATCGCGCACATTCGTCCGTACAGAGAGTGCGTTCCTTCTCTCAATTATCATCACCACTCTCACTTTCGAAATTGATGGATAAGCCAAAATGCGAGAACGCAAACGATATTTGTTGCAGGTTCTGTATTCCCATGAAAGGACCGCGGAAGGAATCAAACGTCATTGTCTCAATTGGAGCCACTGGACAAATCAATGCCTTCCGCCAAAAGATGATTAGTGTGCGCATGTAGTTAGAAAAATCTTAGTTCATGACAATTTGTAATCGAAGATGACTTCGATGATGAAATTTTTTCCGAGAAATATCGTTTCTACGAAAATTAATTGACATTCTTTAAAAATGAATTTTCACAGTCCAGTCTAATAAATTACGCTGTTAATCTTGTTTTTCGCTGTCATGTTTTATGTCCGCTGATCATAGAATGTATCGTATGATACATTTTTGTGGTCTTGTACATGCGAGACATGCCAGTGTCTGCGAAATATAATTGTTAGTGTCAGTATAGATAAATTATATCTATGTGAGCTTTTCCTTTTCTCTTCTTTTTTTCTCGATTTCATGCCATATTCACTTGAATAATAACGCGATTGCTTAGAGGCTCGACGATGCTGCCCTCCCCCCTTCCTGCACACGATTTGTTCGCCTTCGCCTTCCATTCTATCGTCGATCTGTCAGCAGCCAACGTCTACTTGCTCCTCTCAATCGTTTTCCGGTCCTCACCAAGCATCGGGTGCGTGTGAGAAAGAACGTGGAATGAGGAGCAAATTTGTTTTTGCATGGAGCGCACATTGATTGCAGGTTCTGTCTCACCTTCAAAGGATCTCGCAAAGAATCGACAGTGAATGCGTTGACTGGACGAAACAAGCCAACAGTGAAAGAATGATTGTTGTTTCTGCATTGGAAATTCGCAAGTAGTGAAGGCAATTTGGAGTTCGCATAGTTGAATAGCATGGCAAGGAGAAATATGCCATTATTCTTCGAATCTCATTTATCTCAATTCTCAGATATTCAAGCTGAATAAAGATTGACTAAATTCAAAGCACAAACATAATCAGCCATATATTCATGGCTCTGGATAGAATCTCGATCGAACGTCATACTTCAAAGGAGTGAAAACAGCGGCTGTTCACCTTCATCATCGACCTTCATTTTCATCTCCTTCTTCAGTCCTCTACGTTCCGATATTCTTGAAGTGTCAAAGTGCAGATATCAAAATGAATCTGGAAGACACGGCGACTCAGCTGTTGGATAGCTCCTACTTGAAATTCGTAAGCGAATTCCAGTTACGGCGAGACTTTTCTGTTCCAGATAATGTCCTTCCACATAATCGCCTCATCAACTGGAATTGTCGCCCTTCTCTGCATGCTTTGGAGCAGAAAGTGAACTCAAATAATTGCAGATAACGAAATTTCACAGAACCCATAAGCTTCTCGCTCACAAATCGCTAGTGCTATTGATGAATGTGCATGGTTTTTGGACGTTTGTCATGTGCATCACAAAGCTCTTCAATAATGTTGTAACTATGCAAGCACATCTTACAATGAGGTATCCTGTGGAATCAGAAATGAGCATGAAAAACGTTTCAAGCAACCACTCTGACATTTTTGTTGCTGCAACAACCTGTCTTGTTCGACGTATGCCCTTGTTTCTTGCGATTTATGGTCTCTTTTTGATTTGTAATTTAGTCAATCGTTTTCTGTTTCAGGGTCAATATTCTCGCAATTTGCAATGGCTCTGGAGCGAAGGGAAGCTACGAAACGTCTAACGAGCTATGAGACAACAAGTCGCGCGACAGGACATTTTCTGAATACCGCGCATGTATAAAATACCAATTTTTCAGGGGATCTAATTCGATGACCTTTCAGTTATCGATCACTTTTCTATTCGGATTTGTTCATTTTTCCTACTACGGTAGCGACTGGACGGGGGCTCATTGCACAATCATAACTCCTGACGGGGGGAATATTCATAAAGGGCTTCCGGTAAGGGTAGTTTGGCCCGTTCCTGGGAACATGCAATGATGCCATAGGTTGTCACGGTCATATTCGAGATATTTACGATAGTCACCTTCAAACGACTTCTCGTCAAAAACTGCCGAAAGCGCGATAGAAATATGGGGCTAACGCTGTCAGAACGGTAAGTTGAAACATGAAGACAGCGGTTCAGTTCCCTCGTCTCCAGATATCAGCTGACGGAAAACATTCGAATGCTGAAGCTTCTCATCCCTATTATTTGGTAACGAAAACACCGGTTTCTTTCAGTGTAAGTAAACCTTTTTCCAGGTCACATACCCTGATTGGAGTGACTGGAACAGCGCTCTATGTCGTATTGACACCGATTTTCCCCACTCCGGAACTGTACCCGCTAGTTGAGGTTCATACACCCAACTATACAATGATAATAAAAAAAATATAGGAAACTACCTGCATTTTGTACCTGCAAGGCATTTGCATGCCGATTATCTTCATGTATCGATCCCGGTATGATGAACATTTATTAGAATTGTCAATTGAGATTCAGGGCCGAAAAGCAGCATGAGATAGAGCTGCGCACGGCAAACAGAGCGAGAGGAGCTGCACTCACCTCCATTCACGCTCAAGCAATCACTGAAGGATGGTGATAGTCGTGGCTCTGAAAATGGTGTATTCGTTGCATTCGGAACGCTCAAAGCTTAGAATATTTTTTTTTAAAATCTAGTAGCTGAAATAACTATCTTGAAATCAGAAGAACGACCCGACACTGATAAATATGTATTGTATTGTAAAGTAGCTGAAATACAATAAACGCAGGAAAATACAATGGTGATCACATGCAAATGCGAATTCATTCCATCTGTTATTACTTGTTCCCCTTTCTCACGAAGAATTGGTGAGAAATCGGATGTGGATTGTTTTCATTCATAAAATGAGGCTAGAAGACACAGCAGCGCAGCTTGCCGACAGTACCTACTTGAAATTTGTGAGTCGTTTTGCCGTTTTTGATTAAAGTGTTTTTTTGTTTGTTTTTTATTTGTGCTTCAGATCCTATGTTTTCACATTGTAACCTCTTTCGCTGGAGCTGTTGCACTGGCAAAAATGGAGTGGAACAGGAAGTGAGTCGATTGACAAATTAAGAACATTTCCTCAAATTTTCAATGTTTGCAGAACCAAGAAACTCCTAGCACATAAATCGTTGAATCTATTAATGGATATGCATTCCATGTGGACTTTCCTTATGTGTCTGACGATATTTATCAATAACTCGATACATTTGCATGCGCATCTAACAATGAGGTTATTACTTTTGAACCATTTCATCGTTGACTTTTCTAGAGACCCATCCGACCTTATCGTAAGCGCGTTAACTTGCAAAATCCGCAACAGTCCGATGTTATTATCAGTTTATGGTATTTCAGCAATATTTCCTGCATTAATAATCTTTAAATGCAGGTTCACTTTTTTCTCAATTGTTCATAGCGATAGAACGTTATCTTGCATCCAGCAACCTGACAAACTATGAGCACACAAGTCAAGTTACGGGTCACTGGTTGAACGCTATACATGTGAGATATTTAGTTATTAACTAATGATTCGGTCCGTATTTTCTCTAGATTGTTCTATCTTTTACTTCCTGGATTGTGCATCTCTCTTTCTACGGTTCGGACTGGACTGCAGCCCATTGTACTCTGATTAGAATCCCGGACGGAAATATTCCCGATCTTTTCAACATTGTACAGGCGGTCCCGTTTTGAAATCTGACCATGTGTGAAATTCGAAATTTAGGTGATAATATTCACCGGTGAATTGTTCACAGTGGTGTCATTTCACCTACTGCTAAATAGAAATAGTAACCTTCGTGACAGTACGGCAACGCAACTGACTTTATCAGAAAGGTTACCAGAATTTAGCGACTATTATTCGCTGAATTCAGGAAATTGTTTCAGATTTCAGCTAACGGAGAATATTCGCATGCTCAAGTTGTTGATTCCTATAATATGGTGAATTAAAATGCCTAAAATCGATGCTAACCGTTTCGCAGGAGTCAGAATTCGTTCGGAATGATTGCCTCTGGACTATTTCTTGTCGTGAAATTAAATTATCCGTCACCCGAGATGTACCCGTTGATAGAGGTTTTAACACGTTTGTTTCAAATTAGTGATTTGATGCTCTAGGAAACAATAAATATGCTCTACCTCCAGGGTATTTGTATTCCAGTTATATTCTCCTACAGATTCCGGTGAATGCGTTATTTTCTTATTTATCAAATCAACGAGTGAAATTCTCAGGCAAGAAAAACGACGGGAACAGAAACTCTTCACACTGAACAAATCAAAGGGAACGATGCTGGCCTCGCAGCACAATCGAGCAATTGTAGAGGGGTGGTGATCATCCGTGATTATTGGTACCTTTGCTCCCAAGCGAATAAAAGTTCTGGAAGATGACCCATGCCCTACTTGGAAGTTGGCAACCATTTTTATCTCCCGCTGCAAAGAATTGTTAAGGGGCATGCTAGTCTAGACTGTCGTCCAGAATAATCTGCTAATAATATAATCTGCTATTCAGCCTCCAATTTACTTCCATTCACAGCTATTACTACAGTTCACCTGTCGACTATTCCTTGCTGTCCACATCTCCCGTTCTAGTCTCACACGAAGTGATGTTCGTTCAAACACGCTAGTATTCCATCGAGACTTATAAAATTGACCAGTCATCATGATAACGATCCCGTTCGATGTTTATCGTTGTCAATATTTTCAGGTGGTTATCACGTTTCAGACAATATTAGTCAAGTTACGTCAATGAGTCTAGAAGACACGGCAATTCTGCTTGCAAACAGTTTGTACCTGAAGCTGGTGAGTGAAAACAGAAATCTAGCGTGCAGCATGAAGATTCAGATAATGTCGTTCCACATCATTGCATCCATCACAGGAATGCTGGCGCTTCTCTCAATGCATTGCAATAAAAAGTGAGGAATTGTACGCTATGACTCGTCGACTTTTTATAGCACGAGGAATCTTCTCGCTCACAAATCTCTGATTTTGTTAAAGAACTTTCACAGTTTATGGACGTTTATTATGTGTCTGTCAATGCTAGTCAATAATTTGACAGCGATGCACGCTCATGTGGCAATGAGGTAATCCTGATCCATTTCAATAAAGAAATCATGTTTGTAGTACTCCCTCCGATCTATTCGTAACTGCATGGACGTGCATGATCTATCGTACACCGTTGATACTTGGCATCTATGGTTTGCCGGTTTGCCATTTTCAAGGTCCTTGATATTTCAGGTTCCATCTTCTCACAACTCGCCATGGCTTTCGAGCGGTGGCGAGCGTCAAGAAATCTAGCAAAGTATGAGCATACTGGAAGATCCATCGGGCACTCTCTCAACGTTATTCATGTAATTGCGATTTCGGTTACAAAATATGCCTTGCATTCAGTTAGCGGCGACCGTCCTCGTCTGGGCTGTACACATAACTTATTTCGGAACCGGCTGGACTAGGCCGCACTGCACTATGATCACTCCAGAAGGCGGCCGAGTCCACATGTCGCTGCCGGTAAATAAAAGAAACGTAGAAACAATTCGAGAAACGTAGAAACAATTATTACTCATAGCTCATTACTGTCATCTGCGAGGCGGTTACTATTGTGATGTTTAAGAGACTATTAATCAGAAATTGCCTCCGCCGAGACAAGAAAGATGCTGGGCTCACATTGTCTGAAAGGTTTTATTGAACGATGATAAAGTGGAAATGATAATGGATCTTCAGATATCAATTATCCGAGAACATTCGCATGCTACAACTGTTTATACCAATTATTTGGTGAGAAAAGGAAAGGAAATGCGTGAACCATTAAAGTTTTAAAGGTCTCACACACTGCTCGGAATGGTAGGATCGGCCATTTTCTTCGTTTGCAAGCTTGTATTTCCTAATCCAGAACTCTACCCTTTGGTTGAAGTTAGTTTCTTTACTCAAATTGATACTATTCACGTTCTTTGCAGGAATCAACGTGCACTCTCTACCTTCAAGGCATTTGCATGCCTGTCATATTCATGTTCCGACATCGGTGAGAGATTTTTAATTTTTTAGAATTCGATTCTCAAATTCAGCGAAGAGCGGCGGAAGAAGCAGAAGCTGCGCTCTGTGAACACGACACGAGGAGAGATACTTGCGTCGCATTACTCCCGAGCGATCACTGAGGGATGGTGATCATGTCTCATTAGGTGGAACGTCTTCACTCTCAAAAGAAATAAATTAAAATTATTTCAAATCTGTTCCCTAGTGATAACGCTTAAAAAAATTCATTTGTTCTTGGCGATTCCCACGGGATGTAAAAACATCTTTTCATGAACAATATTATGAAAACTCCTCCTGTTATCGCTGTATTTGCTTTTGCTTGCTTCAACCGACAAAATCTAGATTATATTCTTAGAATTGTCGAGCATAACAGATCGCTTTTCTGTGTTAACTGCAGTGAAGCTTAGAAATTGCAATTCTTTCGATTCTCTTGATCATTATTTTTGTGATGCTTATGTGTTTTCAATCATGCATTCATTCACCATCTTCTTTTTCATTCAATCATATATTTATTCTGACTTCATCACTGCTCATCATTGCTTTCTCGGAGATCGAAAAGACGGAATTGAAAGCTGGGAATCAAGAGTCAGCTCATCGATGTCGCTTGAAGACGTCGCAGCTCAGCTGTCCAACAGTTTATATTTGAGATTCGTGAGTTATTTGTTTTGAATAACAAAAATAGGAGTCCTAGTCATTTTCAGATACTATCCTTCCACATTCTCGTCTCCGCCGTTGCAATCGGCGCGTTGTGCTTCATGCAATGGCAAAGGAAGTGAGTTGACCATCCTTTTCTCTCTCAATAGTTTACAGTACCAGGAAATTGCTCGTGCACAAATCACTGTTGCTGCTGATGGATTTTCACACTTTCTGGACGCTTCTCTTGTGCCTGGCCAATCTCGCCAATAGTTGTGTAGCTATGTATGCGCATGCAACTATGAGGTAGGAAGATATCACAATAGTTTCGAAAATGCCATTCAGATCTCCATCTGACTTGTTCGTCACCGCAACAACGTGCTCTATCCGTCGAGCGCCGTTCATGCTCGCAGCCTACGGTACTAGAGTTCGAAATACGGCTAATCGTCTCTTCATTTCATACACTCTTTCACCGGTCAGAGAGGCGAGAGTGTGCGCGAAATGAAGAGACGATTACCCGTACTTCGAATTCTATCGGCACTACTATTTCGAAAATCGGCTTTAGTCAATAATTACAGGTTCAATCTTCTCGCAGCTTGCCATGACGGTAGAACGGCATCGCGCATCGCACAATTTCGCAACCTATGAACACTCGAGTAGATGCACTGGACACGTGCTCAATGCTGCACAGGTGTTTTAATTAAAATTCAGTTTAGAAAATTCAAAATAATGATATAAAATAAAATTTTGATAAATGATCTTGCAGCTGGCTGTTTCCGTATTTTTCTGTTGCGTTCATCTTGCGCACTATGGATCTCGGACGGCCGCTCACTGCACTGTAATGACGCCCGAGGGCGGGCATGTAAACACGGCAGTCGCTGTATGTTCGCTTTTTACAATTAAATTTGGGGTTGTATGCCTTGTTTGAGAGCTAGGATTTCTTACAACTAAAGATGGAGTTGATTAACGACGATAAACACCCTGCTTTTTAGTCGAGCTGCCTGGTAAAACTCAAGACAATGGGCAAAAGTCATGCGCCCCAGGGATCCAAAATTATAGAATTATCGATAATTCATGTTAGCAATTACAGATGATTACGATTGCCTGCGAGGTTATTACCATAGTCGTTTTCAAGCGTTTGCTAACGAGAAATCGCACTCTTCGTGACCGAACTGATACTAGTCTGACACTGTCGGAAAGGTATAAAAATGAGATCCAAGGTGTGATTAAAATCGATTCAGATATCAGTTGTCTGAAAATATTCGAATGCTGCAGTTACTTCTACCCATAATTTGGTATGCTAAGCACAATATTTATAGACCTTGAACTGTAAAGGATGCTGAACAGGTCACATACGCTACTCGGTGTGGCAGGAACAACGTTCTTTCTCGTTACGAAGCTCATATTCCCGTCTTCTGATCTGTATCCGTTGGTCGAGGTTAGCGTTGAGGTTTGCATCAAATTTCCATTTTTATTGGACTAGGAAACAACCTACACACTCGTTCTTCAAGGAGTCTTCATGCCTATCATTTTTGCTCGTAGAGTGCGGTGAGCTGTTTGATCTTTGCTTTATCTTCTCTCGGGTTGGGTGGCGAAACAATGGAAATTATCAGAGAGAAGCAACGACACGATCGATCGGTGTGGTCGGTGAACATGGCAAGAGGAAAAACGCTCGCTACTCATCACGATCAAGCAATCACCGAGGGCTGGTGACATCGCAGACTCACCGTCTGACATAGTTTAACAACTCAGTTTGAAACTTTTGTCTGATTACAAGCGTAATCATGTGATAAACTCTTTTATTTTGTAATAAATATATACAGAAATACATTTCTGATAACAAGTAGACCATTGTGTCATAGGGATTTACTCGTATTAGTTTCAATCAGGCATCACCGGCCACAAACAACATCAAACAAACAACTGTCAGATTGTTAGATGAGTCAGTGGGAAAACAAAAGCGTTAGAATGTCATTTGAAATGGTGAGATTGGGTGCTCCCAGTGGAGCGAAGTTCAGTGCCAATCAACGACGCATCGATAGGATGATTTACTCAAGTAGAAGTAAACTTACGATATCAGAAAATTTTGTCCAACGCTAAACGCCAACGCTCGCTTCTATTTATTTCTGACCATCTGTTACTCATCGAACCAAAGTTCTGTAAGATTACTGTTTTCTCCTAAGAATCGAGGCTGTGGCTTGCAGATAGTGTTCACTGACAACTGCAGAATAGCGTAGTCTTGAGAAAATAGGGCGTCGATTTCGCAAATAATTCTTACGTTCAGCGAGATTGTGCTTTTCGATGCAATCAATTGGCTATTCGCAATTTTCCCCCATTCGCCTTCGCATGTCGTAGATCGTTTCACATTTATTCTTTTTCGATTTTTGTTCGTTACTTCTGCAGTTCAGAAAGGCGGAAGCGAAAGCTTGGAGCGTATTTGCAAATGTCTCTCGATGAAGTCGCTGTGCAGCTTGCCAACAGTGCTTACTTGAAATTTGTGAGGTCACTTTCAAAGTCAGAGTCTTACGAAAGCAATATCAGATATTGTCATTCCACGTGGTGGCATCGACTGTGGCAATAGCAGCGCTTTGCTACATGCAGTGGCAGAGAAAGTTTGTTGCTGCAATTGTTTTCTCTCAATGTGTAGAATTGCTGCAGTTCCAGGAGACTTGTCGCGCACAAATCCCTACTGACGTTGATGGACTTCCACGTTTTTTGGACGCTCATTTTGGGCTTGTCCGAGTTCGTCAATAGTTCGATAACATTGCGTGCGCATCTCACTATGAGGTATGATAGCACCACTTTCACCACTATAAATAATACCATTCAGAGTCCCATCCGACTTATTCGTCACTGCTTCAGAATGTGCGAATCGTAGAGCGCCTCTTATTCTTGCCGCTTATGGTATATCTATCAGGATCATTTCGTAAAAAAATCATCGATTTTTCAGGCTCGATCTTCTCCCAACTAGCAATGGCTGCAGAGCGCTATCAAGCCTCGAAGAACTTCGCTGGTTATGAAACGACTGATCGATGCATCGGGCACTTGCTAAACGCAGCTCATGTTTGATTTCATTCTTGATTAATAGTAGAAACGGGTGTTCAGTTGGCAGCATCCGCACTGTTCGGAGGTGTGCACATGGCGTTTTACGGGTCGGACTGGACCGCAGCCCACTGCACGATGATTACGCCCGATGGCGGGAATGTGCACACTACGATTCCGGTCCGGAACTTTTTTCTTTCCTGTACTATAAATTATTGATCGTTCCGAGAACAGTGAGAACGGTGAACGATGACAAGAGCGAAGTCCCCGGGGATCACAGATTACGGGCTGTTCTTGTTCAGATGATCACGATAATCTGCGAAGTCATCACCATAGTCGTTTTCAAGCGATTGCTCACTAGAAACCGCAAGCTGCGGGACCGCACTGACACTGGCCTAACGCTGTCGGAAAGGTATGCAACCGTGCTTCTATGTTAGAGGATACATGAAATATCTTTTCAGGTATCAACTGTCTGAAAACATTCGCATGTTGCACCTGCTCCTTCCCATCATTTGGTGAGTGGAGTCATGATGAACAATCTTCTGGAACATTTCCTTGAAAGTCGTGATTATGATGTAGGTCGCACACTCTACTTGGCATGGCCGGTTCCACGTTGTTTCTAATTACGAAGCTGATATTTCCTTCCTCTGATTTGTATCCCTTGGTCGAGGTTTGCGTTGCTGCTTGAATTTATATCAGAATGTATGTATCGAAGGAAACTACCTGCACACTCTATCTACAAGGCATCTTCATGCCAATCATTTTCGCTTCTAGACTGAGGTTTGATCCTTAGGCATTGGATACCGGAATCAAAGGTCATTAAATTAATCTCTTTTATTTCCACAGGGAGAAACAAGTTCGCGAACAAGCTGTCTGGTCGGTGAACATAACAAGAGGAGAAGTGCTAGCTTCTTACCACGACCGAGCAATCACCGAGGGCTGGTGAAACCAGTGATAAATTATCAATTTCGCTATTCCGCTTCAACAAACCATTTGTGTTCGCACTAAAACGCATGAACGTTTACATTTACCTTTCATTTGCCTGTTTCTCAACTGAAAATCCATAAATGCATCCAATTTTCGTAGTTCAAAGATGTATTCTGCCCATCTAATGATCGTTTTCCTCTTCGTTTTTTCGCTATGGTTTGTTATTCCACAGACATCCCCTGAATTATTGCGGACGGTAATTATTGCATTCAGCTTGACGCTTTGATTTGCCATGCTTCGGAATACGTTCGTCTCGTTGGTTCTATTCACTATTTATCCAGCATTTTACATCCAAGGAGTATCAACCAGTCAGCTAGTCTTCATCAATGAACGATACCGAGACTGCAGCTCTGCTTGCTGACAGTGCCTACCTAAAATTTGTGAGTGCTTTCTCCTTTCGGTCCAACAAAAGCTCAATCCAGATAATGTCATTCCACATAATTGTCTCATCTCTTGCAATCGCAGCCGTCATGCACATGCTCTGGAATAGGAGGTGATCCGCAGTTCCTGTTCTGAACTAATTTTTTAAAATTCAGCACAATGAAAATTGTCGCGCACAAGTCGCTCCTTTTGTTGATGGATTTTCACACTTTTTGGACGCTTGCAGTCGGCGTTGCTATGTTCGTCAACGAATCAATTACGATGCACGCGCATCTAACAATGAGGTAATGCTCGATTACCTGAGATATATTAGACAGAGAATTGCAGAGATCCATCCGACTTACTCGTGGCGGCTCCAATCTGTTTGATTCGTCGCGCACCGCTGCTTTTGTCGTGTCTCGGTGCGATTTTTGTACTTCATTCGAAATAAACACCACGTGCAGGCTCAATCTTCTCGCAACTAGCCATGGCTGCGGAGCGCTATCGTGCCTCCAGCAACCTCGCCAGCTACGAGAAATCGAGCAGCTCAACGGGGCACTTGCTCAATGCCGCGCATGTGAGTTTTCACCTCATTTTCGAAAATGCAATCATTTATCGCTTCTAGCTAGCAGCAACGTTCCTCATTGGAGCCGCGCACATGTCCGTGTACGGCACTGAATGGGTCAGGCCGCATTGCACAGTGGTCACGCCTGAGGGAGGAAGTGTCCACACGAACCTGACTGTGAGCCTCGATTGTCACAATTTATTGTTCGGTATTCATTCTCAGCTGGTCACAATCATCTCGGAGGTGACTACAATAGTCACCTTCAAGAGGCTTCTCAGCAAGAACAGTCGCTTGCACGACGATCCAGACAGTGGACTCACGCTCAGCGAAAGGTTCGATAAGTTTCACAATAAACTGGATTATTGGTTCTCAGATACCAATTGTCGGAGAACATTCGCATGCTCAAGCTGCTGCTTCCTATAATTTGGTAAGGTTACTTTTTTACTGAAGCTTGAAAATGTTGTAGGTCACATACAATCCTCGGACTTGTTGGCTGTGCATTATTCGTTGCTGGACTGATTGCATTCCCTTCGTCCGAGTTGTACCCACTGGTGGAGGTTTGGACTTTGTTGATCTTCTATTCTCCCGTTATTTTCTCATTGAGGAATCAACCTGCACACTGTACCTCCAAGGAATCCTGATGCCGCTCATATTCTTCTATCGATACAGGTAGATTTTGAAATGTTGAAATTCTAAAAAAATGTCTTTAATCGATAAAAATACCAGACAAGAAGAGCGGAAGGTGCAGCAACAGCGATCCGTCAACTCCACCAGGGGAGCCGCCATGGCATCCCACCACGCCAAAGTGATCATGGAACGATGGTGATGTCGATTGACACAATTTTCACACGTGTGCCTGAATAAACGGAGAATATGCCTCACTTTTTCTCATCATCGCTTTGTTTTTCATCATGCCGCTTTCCTGCCATTATGTATAATAGAAATGTCATACTTATCTCACGCTTACGGAGCAAAACTCATTGATCGTCTGCCTTCTTTACTCAATTTCGTTTGGAGATAAATGAGTTTGGAGGACGCCGCAACTCAGTTGTCCAACAGTTCGTATCTGAAATTTGTAAGTTGGATTATTGTACGAAAAGTAAAGTGCAACCTTCTCAGATACTGTCTTTCCAAGTAGTCGCGTCCTCTATTGGAATAGTCGCTATTTTGTTGTTGGAATGGAATCGAAAGTAAGCTTGATGGCAAATAATCTGGCATAAATAATCTTTAGAACTCGCAAGCTTTTGGCGCACAAGTCTCTGTTGCTCCTGATGAACGTTCACAGTTTCTGGACATTCCTTGTGTGTCTGACAACTCTCATCAATAGTTCGATTACTTTACATTCGCTTCTTACCATGAGGTATGTAAGTTATTCAATCGAAAGATTAAATATTGATGTTTTCGAAATCCTTCCGATATATTTGTCACCGCATCAACGTGTGTTTGGCGCACGGCGCCAGTTATGATAACCAGTTTCGGTTAGTTTTACTTTATAACTCTAACATTCACATGACTTCCAGGTTCAATTCTTTCCCAATTGGTCATGGCTATCGAGCGCAATAGAGCATCTAACGATCTTGCCAATTACGAGAACACTGGGAGAACGAGCGCCCATTGGCTCAACTTTTTGCATGCGAGTTCAATATTAGCTGTAAAATGCAAGAAAACACAGTTTTCAGCTGTGCGCAGTCTTTCTCATTACAATCGTTCAAATCACGTTCTTCTATGGCCCAGACCCGATTGCGCCGTATTGCATAGTGATGACGCCCTCTGGTGGAAGCTTCAACATATCACGGGTCTCCTGTAAAAACGTAGGAAAATGAAACCCTTTTGATGCAGAAAAAAATAAATCGTCTTTGATTTCGTTGAAACTTGTTGGACTAGCTAAAGTGAGGGTGAAGAGGACGCCTATCCACTCTGTTTCTCGAAATTTGCATGTTGAAGTGGTTTTTTGACCAACCACTTCAAAAGGATGGTTCTCGCTTCGTTTTTGACCTACCGAGATCTAACCTTCATAGATCGTTCCGTAAAATAATTATCTTGAAATAACTCAACTAAGGGTATGGTCTAAAGTTTCATCTTCCATGTGATTTAGTATGAAAACTGTTTTTTGACCAACAAAATGATGCTTTTCTCGAAACTTTCCTCTAAAGGGTACGAATTTTATTTTTGATATCGATTCCCCACCCTCATGTTATGATGACCTCATATTTCATTAGCCCCAACTCTGTCCCCGAAGTAGTGCTACTGTAAGGGGAAATCTGATTTCTCTGGACTTGTAATTATTTTCATTCACAACGTGTTTCTCGTCATATCTCGGCGCAACCGTATGCAAATGTACAAACTTACCATATCAGAATCGTTCCTCTCGGCGAGCCCAACAAAAAAGTGTTAGTGGTTGGAAGCCTCAAAGTTAGCGGTTTTTGAGTTACACCCTTGGAAGCATTCTAAGGCACGGTCTGGGATTTTCACCAGCCAAAATGGTTCGTGTGATATATCAGGAAAACCGCTAAATTTGAGGCTTCCAACCACTAACACTTTTTTGTTGGGCTCGCCGAGAGGAACGATTCTGATAGGGTGAGTTTGTACATTTGCATACGGTTGCGCCGAGATATGACGAGAAACATGTTGTGAATGAAAATAATTACAAGTCCAGAGAAGTCAGATTTCCCCTTACAGTAGCACTACTTCGCGGACAGAGTTGGGGCTAATGAAATATGAGGTCATCATAACCTGAGGGTGGGGAATCGATATCAAAAATAAAATTCGTACCCTTTAGAGGAAAGTTTCGAGAAAACCATCATTTTGTAGGTCAAAAAACAGTTTTCATACAAAATCACATGGAAGATGAAACTTTAAACCATACCCTTAGTTGAGCTATTTCAAGATAATTATTTTACGGAACGATCTATGAAGGTTAGATCTCGGTAGGTCAAAAACGAAGCGAGAACCATCCTTTTGAAGTGGTAGGTCAAAAAACCACTTCAACATGCAAATTTCGAGAAACAGAGTGGATAGGCGTCCTCTTCACCCTCACTTTAGCTAGTCCAACAAGTTTCAACGAAATCAAAGACGATTTATTTTTTTCTGCAGCAGACGTTCCTACACTTTTACAGGAGACCCGTGATATTGATCGCGGTGAGACGCATATGAACAGGCGATACGAATAAGATATGATTGCAGATCATAATTATTTCGTGCGAGCTCACGACAATCATCACATTCAAGCGACTGCTCTCTCGAAATATTCGCCTTCGGGACAATGTTGAGGAGCGACTTACGTTGTCCGAAAGGTGTTTCAGAAAAAAGATGACACAACATTCCTTAAATCTAGATATCAACTAGCCGAAAACATTCGCATGCTCAAAGTCCTCCTTCCAACTATTTGGTGAGTGATATCAACTTCAGTTTTGATCAAAGCTGTTCAGGACCCACACTTCTCTTGGAATGGTAGGATCATCGTTCTATCTCATATTAAAATTAGTTTTTCCGTCTCCAGAACTGTACCCGTTGATAGAGGTTTATCTGCTTATCAAATAGTGAATATACAGTGCCGTTAAGGAATCAATCAAGTTTATCTACCTCCAAGGCATTTGCATGCCCCTCATCTTCATGTTTCGCTATAGGTATATCTAAACCACTTTACTGCTCAGCACCCTGATAATTGATCCAATTATCAGGCAAGAGATGGCTAAAAAGAAGCAAATGTTATCTGTAAATACCGCGAAAGGAACGACTCTTGCCGCGCATTACGCACACGCGATCACTCAGGGATGGTAAACGGCGGTCATCGTGATTTAGTCATCGTGAATTGAATAGATGTCTTTTTTGCTTGATCGTGAAATGTGCTCATAGTTTAATGTACATCGTTATATATTGTACCATTTCCTTGTTTGAATGAATTGTTCAAGAAATTGTTGATCAGAAATGCGAGTGACCAATTTTACACGGTAATCTCTGATTGTATTGCAGCCTCAAAAACAATTCCCGTTGGCTTATTTTCCGCTTAATACTGAGCATTGTAATAATATTCACAGCAATGAGAAAGTAAGCCGTCAATCGCTTATTTTCATTGAATTTCGCCGATGGCTCCCGAAGAAGTGGCTGCGCAGCTAGTAAGCAGTTCTTACCTGAAATTCGTGAGTATTCGTGATCAATTATAATTATAATAAATTAATTAATTTGCAGATTATGTCCTTCCACACGATGACTTCTCTAGCGGGAATATTTGCTCTGCTATTTTTAGAGTGGAGCAGGAAGTGAGTGAATTATTATTGCATTGGTCAATAACTTTTGTCAGGACTCGCAAACTTCTCGCTCACAAATCACTGACTATCCTAATGGATGCACACACTTTCTGGACGTTTATTCTGTGCTTGTCCATGTTTGTTAACTGCGCGATGAATCTGCACACCCATCTAACCTGCAGGTAGCTATTATTCATTCCACGCCTCTTCTCTTTCACCGCTCCAGTGTTGGAGAGATAGCGTGAAATAAAGAGACCGATTTCACATTCTGTTAACAGTAATTATGTTCAGGAACCCGAAAGATTTCCTCGTACCAGCCTCAACGTGCATACTTCATCGCACGCCTGCGCTTCTCGCAATCTTCGGTTTAATTTTTCTTTGATACCGGCTTTTGAACAGGTTTTAGGCTCAATTTTATCCCAAATGGCTATGGCAGTAGAGCGATATCGAGCGTCGACAAATCTCTCGAATTACGAGTACACAAACAAGAGTACTGGTCACTTGCTGAATGCAGTTCATGTACAGTTCAAAAATTTAAAAAAAATAATTATTATTTGTTTTAGATTGCGGCAACGCTTTTCGTCTGGTACACTCACATCGTTTTATATCGCTCGGATTGGGTCGCCACTCATTGCACACTGATCAATCCGTCGAGAGAAGCTGTGAACACGATCATTGCGGTACTACAGTTTTCATAGTAGACTTCCACAAATTCAAGTGTAATTCAGTTCTTCATTTTCTTGTGTGAAATTACGACTCTACTCTCGTTCAAATTACTCCTATCAAGAAATATTCAATTACGGGACAATAAAGATGCCAGACTGACACTATCGGAGAGGTTAAATGAGTTTCGGAATAACGAGTATTTAATTATTTTAGGTATCAACTGTCAGAAAATATCCGCATGCTGAAGGTGATGAATCCAATTATTCGGTACGAGACAGCTTTCTAAAGTATGTTAAGATTTCGTATTAGGTCGCACACATCCCTCGGAATGATAGGCGCTGGTTTATTTCTTACTCTGAAGTTGATTTTCCCGTCTCCCAGCATGTATCCGTTGATAGAGGTGTTGTTTTATCATTTTGATGATTTGAAAAAAATAAACTTTTCAGGAATCAATTAACATGTTGGACTTTCAAGGCATTTGCATTCCGATTATCCTTCTGCTCAGGCTTAGGTCACTTTGGCATTTCGATATCTTTTAGCCCGGCTCTTCGCCAAACACAGCTCAGAATGGGTTGAGTGGGAAGGCTAAGCAGGCAACGAATATTTTAAAACAAATTTCTTAGAAATCAAAATCTGAATTCTTCAGGGCGGAGAGAAGGCACGACCAGCAAATTCACGATGTGAACACCGCCACAGCAACTGTGATGACAGCGCACCACACGAGAGCTATCGAACTGGGGTGGTAGATACGGCTTCATCTGACAACGATGTCACATGATGTGCGAATTAACACAACAGTTATGATAAACATTCCGCAAATGATTTTTTTTCAGTGAGCAATCATTATTTTAAATCTCATGATGATGGTTTGATGGCGATGTCGGTAGATATATTATTATAATAAGCACATAATCGAGAACACACAATCATTTCTTCTCCTATTTTGTAATAAACACCTTCTCCTAAATATGAGTTCAAAAATCATACTCGTATTTTCTGTTATTCAATTTTTAAAATTTTCTTAAGCGCAGGCTTCAATTTGCTCCCATTTATGTCTGCCGTCACTTATTAACTCTTATGATTAGCTAATTCATGGTCCATTACGCTGATTGTTGCGAGCACTATCTGTGATTTAAATGTTTATTCCAAATGCAGACTGTTTATTTTTTAAATAAGAGAATATAACTGAAGAATTATCCTCTTCGCTTCTGCTTTATCACTTGTATCGATTTCGTTCGTCTTCATTTCGTAGCTTTATCTGATGATGAAAATGGAAGGCATCGGCGTTTAGATCTCTTCCAATTCGTACTTCAAATTGGTGGTAATAAACACGGTACAATTTCTGATTTAATTCAGGCAATTCAGGCTCGATCCTCTCTCAATAAAGATGAGAGGCATGTGCATGCCTCTCATCTTTATGCTTCGCTACAGGTACTCCTTCATCGGAGCGTATCATGATAATCGTTCCAATTATTAGGCAAGAGATGGCTAATTAGAAGCAAATGTTAACCGTAAATGCCGCGAAAGGAACGTCTTATCACGCTCAAGCGATTACTCAGGGATGGTGAACACCGATGATTGTGATTCAGTCTAGTCTAAATTGAATATCTGTTTTTATTGGCTGTTCATGTTGTAAATTCTACTATTTGCTCGTATGAATGAAATGTTCAACGGTTAATCAGAAAATCTGAGTGACTCATCAATTTTACATAGTAATCTCTGATTGTTTTGCAGCCTCAAAACAATCTCCCGTCGGCTTATTTCCCGCTTAATACTGGGCATTGTAATAATATTCTCAGCCTTGAGAAAGAAAGTCGACAGACGAGAAAGAAAATCGACAGACCTTCGCATTGAATTTCGCCGATGACTCCCGAAGAAGTGGCAGCGCAGCTTGTAACCAGCACATACCTGAAATTCGTGAGCGTCTTTCTCAATTATTAATTAATTTTATTATCCAACTGCAGATAATGTCCTTTCACACGCTAACTTCACTTGCGGGAATACTTGCTCTGCTATTTTTAGAGTGGAGCAGAAAGTGAGACAATTTTTATTGATTTGTGAAACTATTTAAATTAAAATAAATATTGTCAGAACTCGTAAGCTTCTCGCGCACAAATCGCTGATTATTTTGATGGACGCGCACACTTTCTGGACGTTTATTCTGTGCTTGTCAATGTTTGTTAACAGTGTCAAGAACCTGCACGCCCATCTAACCTTCAGGTATTTATCAATCACCGGTAGAGGAGTAAGTGAATTGTCTGTTCAGGAACCCTAGGGACATCCTCGTCCCGGCCTCAACTTGTCTACTTTATCGCACGCCTGCGATCCTCGCAGTTTACGGTGGGATTGCTCTTTATTTCTCACCTCCGTAACTGTCTTTTAGGCTCAATCTTCTCGCAAATGACAATGGCCGCAGAACGATATCGAGCATCGACCAATCTGTCGAATTACGAGTACACAAACAAGACTACTGGGCACTTGCTGAATGCAGTTCATGTGGGGTTTCTCCTCAGGAATTTTCCAAATTAGAAATTTGAGATCGCTGCCGTGCTTTTCTTCTGGTACATTCAAATTGTTTTATATCGCTCGGATTGGGTCGCCACTCATTGCACACTAGTGAATCCGTCGAGAGAAGTCATCAATACTGTCATTGCGGTGACTTTTTCTCTGATTTTTTTCAATTTGTCCTTTTTCCGATAATATCCCCAAAAATTCATGATTGATTCAGTCCTTCGTTTTCTTGTGCGAAGTGACGACTCTACTCTCGTTCAAGTTACTCCTATCCAGAAATATTCGACTACGCGACAATAAAGATGCCGGACTGACACTGTCGGAGAGGTTTGATGAAATTCTATTCAACGAGTATTTTTATAAATTTCAGATACCAATTGACTGAAAATATCCGCATGTTGAAGGTGATGAATCCAATTATTCGGTAGGCGAACACTTTCGAAATTGTGTAAAGATTTTGTATTAGATCGCACACATCTCTCGGAATGGTAGGCGCCGTTTTCTACCTTTCTCTAAAACTGATTTTCCCGTCCCCCGGCATGTACCCGTTGATAGAGGTGGGACATTTTTTTACTATCGTTAATACACATATTTTCCAGGAAACAATAAACATGCTGCATCTTCAAGGCATTTGCATTCCGATCATTTTCTTGCTCAGGCTGAGGTGAGCTTTGAAGCTTTTGTCCGGATAGAATCATGCGAGAGTCTTTCAGGGCCGAGAGAAGACACGACCAGCAAATTCACGATGTGAACACCGCCACAGCGACTGTGATGACAGCGCACCACACGAGAGCCATCGAGGAGGGGTGGTAGATACAGCTTTGTTCAAAACAAGAAACACCATGTGTTTCAACACATTGTAACATTCCGCAAGAGAGTAGTTATCTGCTGATAACATTTATTTTAAATCTCCCGGGACGATAATGATGATTCGATGTCGATGTCGATAGATCGCTCTCATGCTTACAAACATTATAATAAGCACATTTATGTTTATGTTATAACCGATAATACACACGCATCTCTTCTCCCATTTTGCAATGAACTCGCTCGCTACGGGTACGAAAATTGTAATCGCATTTTCTGTTATTCACTTGAGATGGGGAATTTCCTTAAACTCAGGCTTCAATTTGCTCCCATTTTTAAATTTAAAAAAATGATTTTTGAAAATTACGCTCAAACTATTCAATGTCCCCACTTCCTTTCTCACATTATATAATTTATTATTTGTCTCTCTCTCTCTGACTTTTTATCTCTTTATCTTTATTTAACTTTTCAACTTTTTATCTTGTTGCGTTGGTTATTGCGCTCTATCTGTGACTGAAATGACGAAATTACATGCAGACTGTTCATTTTTAAACAAGAGGTTATAACTGAAGATTTATCCTCTTCGCTTCTGCTTTATCACTTCTATCGACTTCGTTCGTCTTCATTTCGTAGCTTTATCAGATGATTGAAGTGGAAAACATTGCCGTTGAGATCTCCTCCAATTCGTACTTCAAATTGGCGGTAATAAACAAGATACAATTTCAAATTTTCAATGGCAATTCAGGCTCGATCCTCTCGCAATTAGCCATGGTTGCCGAACACTATCGGGCTTCAAGCCATCTCGCCAATTATGAGAACACAAGCCAAACTAGCGCTTTGGCTCAACATTTTACATGTGGACTTAGTTTTGAAGCTTCGGGGCAACACTTAAGAGAGCGTACATGGTAATCGATTCAATTATCAGACAAGAGATGGTTAACAAGAATCAAATGTTACCTGTAAATGCCGCGAAAGGAACGACTCTAGCCGCGCATCACACTCAAGTAATCACTCAGGGATGGTGAACGGCGGTCATTATCATTCAGACTAATTGATTAGATATGTTCTGTGGTTGATCGAGATCTTTGCTCATTGTAATGTACATTGTTGTACATAAATTGTACTATTTGCTCGTTTGAATGAATTGTTCAAGAAATACTTGATCAGAAAAGCCGAGTGACCGATTTTACACTGTAATCTCTGATTGTTTTGCAGCCTCAAAAACAATTACCGTCGGCTTATTTTCCGTGAATACTGAGCATTGTAATAGCATTCTCAGCAACGAGAAAGTAATCCGTCACTCGCTTATTTTCATTGAATGTCGCCGATGACTCCCGAAGAAGTGGCAGCGCAGCTTGTAACCAGCACATTTCTGAAATTCGTAAGTGTCATGCCCAATTATTAGCTAATTATCAATTAACTGCAGATAATGGCCTTCCACACGCTAACTTCACTTGCAGGAATACTTGCTCTGCTATTTTTAGAGTGGAGCAGAAAGTGAGACATTTCTAACTGATTGTTGTTAAACTTTTTAAATTAAAATAAATATTGTCAGGACTCATAAGCTTCTCGCTCACAAATCATTGAAACTCCTAATGGATGCGCACGCATTCTGGACGTTTATTCTGTGCTTGTCCATGTTTGTTAACAGTGTCAAGAACCTGCATGCCCATCTAACCTTCAGGTTTTTATCATTCACCGGTGGAGAGAGTGAGGGAAATGAATGTATGTTCAGACACCCCAGCGACATTCTCGTGCCTGCCTCTACTTGCCAATTGCATCGCTCGCCTGCGATCCTCGCAGTTTATGGTGGAATTTCTCTATGTTTCTGACCTCCGTAACCGCCTTTTAGGCTCAATCTTCTCGCAAATGGCTATGGCCGCAGAACGATATCGAGCATCGACCAATCTGTCGAATTACGAGTACACAAACAAGACTACTGGGCACTTGCTGAATGCCATTCATGTCGGGGTTCTCCTCAATAATTTATCAAATTTGATACTATTTCAGATTGCGGCTGTCATTTTCTTCTGGTATGTTCACATTGTCATATATCGCTCGGATTGGATCGCCACTCATTGCACACTAGTGAATCCTTCGAGAGAAGCCATCAACACAGTCATTGCGGTGACTTTTTCTCTCTGATTTTTCTAATTCGTCCTTTTTCCGAAAATTTCCCAATTCATGGTTAATTCAGTTCTTCGTTTTCTTGTGCGAAGTGACGACTCTGCTCTCGTTCAAGTTACTCCTATCCAGAAATATTCGACTACGCGACAATAAAGATGCCGGACTGACACTGTCGGAGAGGTTTGATGAAATTCTATTCAACGAGTATTTTAATAAATTGCAGATACCAATTGACTGAAAATATCCGCATGCTGAAGGTGATGAATCCAATTATTCGGTAGGCGAACACTTTCGAAATTTTGTAAAGATTTTGTATTAGATCGCACACATCTCTCGGAATGGTAGGCGCCTCATTTTACCTTACTCTGAAGATTATTTTCCCGTCTCCTGGGATGTATCCGTTGATAGAGGTGACATTTTTTACTATCGTTCATAAAAATATTTTCCAGGAAACAGTAAATATGCTTGATCTGCAAGGCATTTGCATTCCGATTATTTTCATCCTCAGACTCAGGTGATATCGGGACTATTTTTCGACCCAACTCGTTCCCTTTGGACCTCTTCACCGCTCAGAACGGGTGGAATTGGGCTCGACAGGCAACAAAACATCCAGAACTTGAAAACTTCAGGGCCGAGAGAAGGAACGATCAGCAAATTCACGATGTCAATACGGCCACAGCCATTGTGATGACAGCGCACCACACTAGAGCCATCGAGGAGGGATGGTAGATACGGAATTATCTATCTATTTACACGATCAAGAAAACAAGAATGTGATTGGATCGTCTTCACACTTGCAGCCCGATGCTCTCATCGAGGTGAATTCTCGCTTTAGATATCAGATTGTCCCGGTTGAGAAAGGTTGCGCTTATTTTACGATAGCCCTGCGAATCGCTTTTGCCTTGGGAACTTGCAAGACAAATCTCACCGAAAAAGCAGTCCGCGCGTGCAAAACGCGAAGATTATCGATGAAGATCACCTGAACAAGCGTCTGTGTGTTATCGATAGCGTTTCACCGCTGAAACTGACCGTGCCAGGCTGCAACTTCGTCCTCAATGCCATTTCTGGGTCACTGCAGATGCAAGAGAACGCCTAAGACATTTACTTTTCTGCTATGCATTTTCCAATTCCATTCATGTTAATTGCAACTTCTGCATCTTTCCACAAAATGTGAGAGATTTATGGAAGAGACTATCTTTTGCCTGATAGGCCTCGTAAAAGGCCGTGACTTCTTCGGGCTTCGTGAGCCCATTCGCAACTTCATTCGGCCACGAGAGGCGCAGTGGCGCGCGATGGTACGGATTAAAGCTGAAATTTATCGTGTCATCATCGATCGACAACGTTCGCCTACCGTATCTGGGCGTATCCTCCGTCCGCGTCGTGCTCGATCACTGGCTTGGCCCTTGCCCACAGTGCCCCCCACTAGCAGAGGGTTCACGCCTGAATATCCATTATTCTATTTATTTTATAAAAATAAGTCTTTCACGCGCAGACAGATGCATGAATTTACTGCCACCCTAAACACAGCACCTCGCACGATGTAGTGGTGGTCGATGGGTGCCCAATCTTTCATTGAGGGTGCATTGAGGTTCTTTTTGTCCACTGGGTTTGGAAAGCGGGAGGAGCATAATCGAAAGGAGAAGTCACCTCGATTCGCAGTCTCTCTGCCGCAGCGAAAGCATCGACGAGGGACGTCGCTCCGCCGTCGGCCGCCGGTCGAAGGCAGTGGAAGAGCTGCATCATGATAACAATAAGGAAAACTACCCAAACCTCAATCTCGTAATGCGAACGATTCAGAAATATCGCAAAATTCAAAACGGGGTTCGCAGAAATATAAAAATAAACTTCTCTGGAGAGATCAGGAAATCAGAATCTCGTGACCACAAATCCACCACAAGTATTGAAAATGACTAAACCGCTTGTCATTTAGTATGGAAGTTTCATCGTCCTCTTCTCATTTTGTATTCTCTCTCGTGAAATGTACTAAATTACTAGCTGTTCACTCATTCTCGGCACTCTAACCACCACTCCGGGCGTGTGCGTGAAGTAGGCGGCGTCGGCGTGCGGCCCGACCGCCTCGCTCGAGTACGCCGAATCGGGCAGCAGTTCCGCCTGCGAAACTTGCGTTGGTTAGCGACGAGTGGCGGACATTAGCTCTGCTTGTGAGCATCCTAGTTGAAAATGGTACGGAATAAAAACAACAACCAAAACAGAACGAAAGCAACAACCTTGTCCGCCGGGTCGTTCCTGATCGTGTCGATAGCGTCCGTGATGAAGGAGGCGTAGAACGGCGAGATCTCCCGCGCGATTCTGGGGTTTTTTTTGGCGTTTTTGGCCATCAACGATGCCGGCGACTTGGTTTTGGAACATGACGTGGCATGAATCCCGATAGTCGTATGAGTCAAACGTACCTGGCCGTGGCCTCTGCGGTGTGCTCGACGCCTTCAATGGCGACTATCCCGAATCGCACGAATTTGCGCGCAAAGTCAGCGAAGGAGAACGCGGATCTGCAGAGAAATGAGAAATTCTGAGAAATTTCGTTGTCTTCTCGAAGTGTAATCGTTGAGCTTCACAAGTATCACTCACGCATGCACGGTTGGCACAGCGGCAAGGGTGGCGCCGTTCCACAGCTCGTGCAGAGTTTGCGGCGGTTTCTTGAATTTGCAATAAATACGATTTAAAACCCGAATAGCGAGGCGCACTTGTCCATACCCGCTTAGGCTTGGTCAGCAACCGAATGAGCGCATCGGAATGGAAGACTGACGAGTGTCCGTCGGCCCAAGCGATCGATAACTGATTAGACTGGTAGGTCACCGCGCTCCTGAACATTGACAATAGGGTCTCTGCGTCGCTAAGAGGAGCACATGAAATTGCGAACATCGCCTGATTGTGTGCAAATCGTCAGGTTATCAGGGAACACATCGTTAGGGCCTTCATTTGCACTCACGCATAACCGGACTGAGGCTAAGCAAATACCTTACTTGTCCGAAATTCTCGCTTCCTCAAAAATATTCAGCATTTGCGACGTGCGTTGCTCGGTGGCGTGGCTGTAGAATCGCGGACTTCTGAACGGACCGCAATTGAACGTTTGCCCGTCTCGAAGGGATTGTCTCTATTCCACCCACCGGCAGTTGTCTCGGAACCAAACCAGCGGGACCTGCATCGTTGTGCGACTGTCGCATGAAAGCTCATAAGTTGTGACGCTTTGAAAACATTGCGAACCATTGCGTAGGTCAATCGACAGACAGGCGCCGGCTTGAGGATGCTGCGTGACTTCAATTGATGAGATGAACGGAGTGATTCGGATGGCCTTGGGCAAGACACGCGCGAGCATCTGTAATGAGGGACGTGTTGTTTGACGAGAATGGGGAACTTTCGAGCTCCGAGCCATCCTTTATTGTCGCTTGCTTGCCGTTCCACCCTCAACAAACTGAATGATGTCTGTGAGTGATCGCTATCACTTTCAACTGTTCATCGACCAGAACCCCCTCTCTCAACCCTCTCTCAATTTCTAGTCCTCTCTCACTTGACTGTGATTGTTTTTTCGCGCTCTTGTTTATCCAGTTCGCTGGTCTCTGATCACAGTTGCCATTGTTTTCACTTTCCATTGCACCCTATGACCATTGGTTATCAGAAACATGGAATTTTTGATTAAACGCACCGCAGGGGCGATCGTTGTGTGAAAGTTACAGTTCTGCCGGAGTATCGCTTTTGTTTTGTGTGTTGCAGAAGAAATCATTTGTTAAAGAAACGCACGAGGAATCCTAGAAAGATGGAGCTTAGAACAGCAAGAGCATCTCTTTTTTTACGATAAACCAACTACCGGATAAAGCAATTTGTATTGTATTCATCACTATGTTTAAAGCAATGATCATTTCCGTAGAAACAAAGCAGTTATGCGAAACATGCTACAAATAATTCTTTTTTTCCTGTGGTTTATCGGGTTTTCATTTTTCCCATTTCTCATGGGACTAGTATGGCAGTGGATCTCTATCAATACAGGCACTATGACAACCAAATCATGTAGAACGCATTTTGACCGCATTTTCTATCTGTTCTTCTATCGAACTTCCCAATGATTGCCGTTTAATCTGTATTTTCTGGTATTCACTTGAGAAGGGGAATTTTCTTCAATGTAGGCTTCAATTTGCGTCCATTCATTTTTGCCGTCACTTATTAACTCTAGCCAATTCATGGATTATTACGCTGATTGTCGCGTTGGTTCTGATTTCTGTGTGACTTTCCTGTTGAATGAATTCATTTTTGGAACTCTTTTCGATATTTGTATTTATTTTTTCAACTTCTTTTCATAATGTTTTCTCTAGATGAGAGTGGAAAGCATCGCTGATAAGTTTTCCAGCAGTTCGTACTTCAAATTTGTGAGCTTTGTTCAACACTTTATTTCGTTTACCACTGTTCAGATAATCATCCTTCACATTTTGACCTCATCTTTAGGAATGATTGCACTGGCCGTAATAGAATGGAAAATGAAGTAAGCTAAATTGTTGGCGAAGTTTGCAATATGTTTCTTTGAGAATCAGAAGAAGGCTTGCTCACAAGTCACTCATTTTGCTAATGGACATGCATGCTTTGTGGACGTTTATTCTTTGCCTGTCGACGTTCATCAATAATCTGATTACTCTGCACGCGCAGCTCACCATGAGGCACAGTTATCCGATGATGAATTATCATGATTAATTTTCAGAAGCGCTTTTGATGCTCTCATATCAAATGCAAACTGCATGCTCCGTCTCACTATATTATTACTAGCGCTTTACGGTGATAAAACCAGGCTTGAACCTGAATAAAAATGAAATAACTGTTGCAGGTTCCATCTTAGCACGCAATGGCACAGCTAGCAATGGCTGCGGAACGCCGATTTGCGTCTAATTATCTCGCAAGCTACGAGCACACCAATCGAACTATCGGGCACTGGCTGAATGCGGCGCATGTGAGTATTTCGAAATCCAAATGAAACATAAACCGTACATGTTTCCAGTCGGCGGCAACTTTCACCTTCTGGATCGTTCATTTGTCCTACTACGGCTCAGAAGGAGTCACTGCGCATTGCACAATGATGACGCAATATGGGGGATCAGTACACATGACGCTTCCGGTTTGCGATATCTAATTTTTGATTTCTTTGTTGTTTTTCACCAATCAGAAAGAAATGCAGGTAATTCTATTTGCCTGCGAGGCGACAACAATTGTCGTTTTGAAATTTTTTTCAATTGTTTTCAAGCGATTACTCACACGTAATTGTCGATTACGTGATGATTCACATGCAGGATTAAGTCTGTCCGAGATGTTCGCAGATCAATCATAAAAAAAGAAGCCGAAACTACTTTTAGATATCAATTGACGGCGAACATCCGCATGCTAAAGCTGCTGATTCCGATTATTTGGTAAGGAGCAACCAATCGTTTCGAAAATAATAATTCTTTACTGGTCGCATACCCTGCTCGGAATGTTCGGCATTGTGTTCCTTTTCGTGTTCAAATTGATCCATTCTTCGCCCGAGATGTATCCAGTCATCGAGGTTTTGTCGATGCTTGGTGAAAAAGCTAATGCGATTTCTCAGGAAACGATCAACGTTCTCTACCTGCAAGGCATTTGCATGCCGCTTATTTTCTATTACAGATTCAGGTCGGATTCAATGCCAATTTTTAGTATAATCATTGTTTTCAGAGAAGAGCGAGAGCGCAATGAGCAGATGTTCTCGATGAACCTGATGACTGGTCCGATACTCGCCTCCCAGCATGACAAAGCGATCACGGAGGGTTGGTGACTAGTAGTCGACCAATTGGATCTACTTTCATTCGATTCGCAGTGATGATCCTCAACCGTTATTTTATCAAAAATATTTCTATTCGTTCCGAATAAACATCATTCTGATATTTATCAAAGAGTATTTTTCACAAACGGATTAATGTAAAAATGAAAGCAGAGATAACTTTATGATCCAATAATTATCGCTACAACTTTTCTAAATGGAGATGGTGTTCCGTCGAGTACGGCCCACTGTCGACGTACGTCGTAGCATCTCTCGAGCCAACGACATGTACCTAAAGATTGAATCTAACCTCAGGAAATGAAATGGACAAAAAACTAACTGTTTATTGCCTAGAATGAAGACGATTGAGTTGAGTGGTGAAAGAAATGTAGTGCAAAGCTCGCTCAGAAGAACCCTTCCTAAAACGCGTAAGTATCAGGACAAATCTGAACCGGAAAAAAGAAAATGTTATTACTTTCAATATCCTGATTCACTCCAGTTCCTACGGTTCCAATCATAATGCAGAATGGAAGAAGTCCGAGACAAAATGCTCCCAGGGTCTAGAAAAGATCGATATTTATCGAATTCTGACCCTATTTCATTGTCTGTGCCATCCATCTGGTTCTTACCTGGGACAAAATAACTGCACTGTTTTTGATCTTAGCTCGATAAACAGCGCGTGCATGGTTGCTCAATTGGTTTACGTTTGCACTGAAATTGATTATGAAATTGGTTTTGCTGAAATTGATTACGAATTTCGATGAGTCATTCTACTGCTCAGTCTGGGTGCGCTAATTGATATGTTTTCTTAGTTTCCGCCAGCCCCCGTAATTGCCCAACGTCCACAATTACGACGCCGGTACGTAAGAGGTGGGCAGGCACCCATAGCATGCTTACGTCACAATTTTGTGAAGAATCAGCAAGCAAATAAGTAGCGTGATTGGACCAAGGAGGATAATATTCCAGAGGATCGAGTAAACGACGAGTTGCATAACTTTCATTCTGAATTGTTTCTTTATTCCGTAATAAAACATGGAAATCACCTGTAGCAGCAACTAATAATGGAAAACACTTTCTTCTCAGCAATCCAATCAAGCGAAAGGTCCTGAAACAATTTCCAATCCTTTTTATTTATGATTTCTCACTTCAACAATTTGCACTTGCAATTCGATCGGATTTTCGGTAAAGAAGTAAAATATCGGTATAGTGATCAAAGAACATAACGTCAAGGTATAGAATCCTGAGGAGATATTGTTAAGGAGAGACCAAATAAGGAGAATAGTAACCATATTTTGTGACCGGTCTAAGTTTTAGCTTGGACCAAGGCTGCAGAAGAGTTTGTAATCTAGCGAAAACGAGAATAATAAAACTAAAGCAGAGAAGAGCGAGCGTGAACAGCCAAAAGCACTGAAAGTATTCCTTTATTTCGCCCCTCCTTTCAGCATACCATTCCGTAATGAAATCGCACTCCAATAATGCACAGCAAACCCGTGCAAAAGCCGCCACCTCATCGATTTTCATTTATTAACAAATTTTGAAGAAAAATTACCAATGTATGGATAGATGAAGGGAATGAACAGTATGCAGAAGTGAAAATTATTCAGGAAAGCGGAGAACTGAATAACGAAATAAAAAATGAAGAGACACATAGACACACAAATGACCTGTAGAATCAGAAGCATTGCCCGAATATCCGTTGTCAGAAAACTGCTACTTCTCGACAGTAGCAAGTAGAAAGTTGGAATGGAAAGAAGAGAGGACACACTTCCGATAGAGAAGAAGAAGGTGGTTATGAAGGACTCGAAACTGTCATCGAGCTCATCGAATTTTGTTCGATTCAGAAACATAGATCTTGCTTGTCACTGCAAACAAATCTTGTTGTGGAAGGATTTTGGAAAGAAAATGGAAGGAGTGAGTACCGTCTAATCGAAGGTTTCAGTGCTAATTTGCCGTTGTGGCTTCTGCGCCCGCGGACGTCGGGTGCGTACCGAGCGGGAGAGATCTTCCAAAAGTCGAAAACCAAAAGATGAGACTCTTTCAAAATCATTTATCGAAGGGTTTCGTAATAAAATACAGGATTTGAGCTTGCTTCCTTTGTGCAATTGACGTAGCCTGCCGATATTATGGGAGCAAGCGACAATCGTATGGGAATGAAATAGAAGAACCAATTCTCGTTAACACTTGGAAATGGAGATGGTGCCCCGACGCGAACTGGGAAATGTCGAAGAGCGACGGAGCATCTCACGAGCCATTGACAAGTAACTCAAAATTTGCATTGAATTGTGGAATATGAAGTGGTTCGAACTGTTTGTTGCCGACGAGGAAGATTATTGAGTTGAGCGGCGATAGAAATGTAGTGCAGAGTTCGCTCAGCAGAACTCTTCCTAAATAAAAAAATGGTCAATTCCTAAACTTTTGATTACTTTCAATGTCATCGGAGACTCCAGTCCCGACAGTTCCAATCATAATGCAGAAAGGAAGGATTCCGAGACAGAACGCACCGGTCATCTTGAAATACTTCATTTTTTATATTTTTGCATTTTTCAAGAATTTTTTAGATCTCTCTGCTGATGCTGTGGAAAAAGTCAAGGGAGATTTTCTCCTTGGGTGGAAAAAGTCGACAAGGAGAAAAGGAGAAATTTGAAATTTTGAATTGGCGCCTTTTCAGTATCTCGGTTCCCCTTGGAGCTAGTGACTTGAAAATTGGATAGATGGGTTTTCGACCCCTCAGAACCCTATAAACCAAGTTTCAAGTCGCTAGCTCCACGGGGGACCGAGATACCGAAAAGGCGCCAATTCAAAATTTTGAATTTCTCCTTGTCGACTTTTTCCACCCGATTTTCTCCTTTTCTCTTTTCTCCCCCCAGTTTTTCCACAGCATGAGATTACCTGAGACAAGATAACGATGCTGTTTTTGATTTTCGCTCGATACACAGCGCGCGCATGGTTGCTCAATTGATTCACGTTCGCACTGAAATAACTGTTGGTGGTTTCGATACACTTTCAATACTCAGTCTGGAAACCAACGAGCTAATCGCTCTGTTTGCCCCAACGCCCACTTTTCTACTACAATTAATGAAGGAGAAATATCAAAGTTTGAATGCGCATACTGGAAACGCAGTCTTGTAGACATCTCCAACCATATCTGAATTCTGAAAACCCCATGTTTATATCTGGTTTCTGAATCAAGTTAGAGCGAGTTGGCTGCGTGCCAAATCACCCTGATCCCAGGCAACGGGCGAGAGAGCGTGCGAAATGAAGAGTGCGCGGATATACCCTCTGGCATAGTTGCCGTTTCGCATCCCTCCTTCTTTAAGCACGACGTCCGTACGTACGAGGTAGACAGGCACTCAAAACATGCTCACGTCAAGATTTTGTGAAGAATAAGTGTACAAATGAGCAGCGTGGTCGGACCAAGGATACTTATATTCCAGAGAATGGAATAAACGACGAAATCTCTTACTTTTGCTCTGCAATTTCTTTATTTCTCGTAAAGAAAATACGAAAAATCACCGATAACAGCAACTTATTATGGAAAACACTTTCTTCTCTACAATCCAGTCAAGCGAGAGGTCCTGAAACAATTGTGAGTTCCCTATGATTTATTGTTTCTCACCGCAACAATTTGAACTTGCAACTCGATCGGATTCTCGATAAAGAAATAAAATAATGGAATAGTGATCAAAGAGCTAAAAGTGAAAATGTAGAATCCTGAAAAGAGTAACTCTGAGCAAAGAACCATGAGACTGATAACCAAGTCTTGTTGACGGTCTTAGTTTCATCTTGGACCAGGGTTGAAGAAGAGTTTGTAATCTCGCAAAAACAAGAATTATGAAGCTACAGCAGAGAAGGACGAGTGTGAACAGCCAAAAGCACTGAAATTTGATATTTTCTGGTAAACGAATTCAATCCGCGAACCATTCCGTAATGAAATCCAACGCCAATCCTGCACAGCAAACCCGTGCAAAAGCCACCGCCTGTTCCATTTTTTAAAAAAAAATTATTTAATTTATTAAATAAAAATGTACCTATGTACGGATAGATGAAGGGAATGAACAAGATGCAAAAATGAAAATGATTCAGGAAAGCGGAAAACTGCAGCGAGGTTCCTTTTGAAAAATAGAAGGCAAAACCCATACCTGGAGAAACAGTAGCATTGCCCGAATATCCGTTGTCAGAAAACTGCTACTTTTCGAGAGGAGCAGATAGAAAGTTGGAATTGACAGCAAAGATGAGACAACGCCGATAGAATAGAAAAAAATAGTAATGAACGATTCGAAATTATCATCGAGCTCATCGAATTCGGTCCGATTTAGATACATCTCACTGCGAGAGTCTTGTTATGGAAGGAATTTGTGAAGGCGACTTCCGTCTAAGATGGGCGGTTTCAACGGTAATTTAGGGTTCGAGCTTCCGCGCCCGCGGTGCGTACCGAACGAGCAAGATCTTTCAAAGGCGGAATGCCAAAAATCGGATGTTTCAAAATCATTTATCGAAAGGTTTCGTAATGGAGTATAGAAACTGTGTGGGCTTTCTCTGAGCAACGGATGCAGCCAATAGGAAGGTCTGTATTGGATTGCTAAGAAAGTCTCTAATCGTCTTCTGATATGCTGGAGAGAAGGCGATAATCGTGAGAGAATGAGCTGCAGTGTGAGTGCTGAACACAGTAAGGGCGAAAGCGGACGCAATAGCAGCTGTAAATGTATCATAAAAATGGGGATTTTCGAAACATTTCTCACTTGATTGGTCCACTGTTGTAACATCTTGTCCCGTTAACCGGGTGTTGACATACAACGCAGAGATGACGACAACCGGAATCGCGTAAATCAAACTGGGAATAAGTCCCTGGAATAAGAGCAATATCATGAAAATTTGTTTAAAAAACAAA
Source organism: Pristionchus maxplancki (assembly GCA_900490775.1). Taxonomy (NCBI): domain Eukaryota; kingdom Metazoa; phylum Nematoda; class Chromadorea; order Rhabditida; family Neodiplogasteridae; genus Pristionchus; species Pristionchus maxplancki. The sequence goes on from LS582899.1 coordinate 246,057, forward strand.
TAATTCACCTGAAAAATGAGCGAAACAACGGCGCGTTTTTGGTACCTGTAATTACATAATGAAAATGACCAACACATTCTGATCGTTTTCGTTGAAAAATAGTCGATGGCAGTGCTCATAATAAGTACTAGCTGATCTCTGATTTACCGTTTAGTGGCTTTGCTCGAATGGTGCATGCCGTGTTTCAGCTCGATTAGTACTTGACCGACCATAATTGAAGCTATGAAGAGCATGCCCAGATAGTAGATCAGTGTAGCTGAAAAGCACCAATAAAAGCGATTATGAAATCAAATTTAATTATTGAATTGCAACTGAAACTCACCAGCACCAGCTATGATTAGCGGAATTGTCTCCTTTACGAAAAGATGGGATCCTTTCGTCGTTACCCATGTGAGCACGGTAGGCACACTCTTCAACAAGAATTTTGGGAAGCCACTTATGTGGTGTTAGTTTTTTGGAAAAATCTCTGGAAAAAGGGAAAAGGGTGTTAGTTTTTTCCAGAGTTTTTTCCGGAAAATGTTCAAGATTTGAATTCCCGCATTTTTCGAATTTCCACAATATCTCGGCTCCCCGATGACCTATCGACACAAAATTATGGAATTTCATTGATTACATAACCTTGAATCTAATTGTTTAATTTTGTGAGCATTGCTTGACCAGGAGCTGAGAAATTACGAAAATCGGAAATTGCGGGAATTCAAATCTTGAACATTTTCCGGAAAAATCTCTGGAAAAAACTAACACCCATTTTTCTTTTTCCAGAGATTTTTCCGAAAATCTAACACCGCATCAAATACAGACCGCAGTTCGTTCTTTCATAGACTGTTTCGCCCGTCTGGTGCGAAATATCAAGAAGGCGGTCCGTATTTCGAGTGATGATACAAATAACAGAATGCCGCCGACCTCATCACCGATACGCGCATCGTTGACCGCAACGAGCACGCCGGCACAATCAACGACTGTGAGCAGCTCTTGCAAGAGGAAGATGAGAAAGCGACGCCATCTCGTTAGCCGAAACCGACCGTCGGGAGGAAGGACCACCTCAAATAGGTCGAGCTACGCAATCGAATACGATCGAAAACTAACAGATCGACGATAGAGGACGCAAGCAAAATAAGAGTTGGCCACCGCCCCAAAGAGGAAGAATTCGATCATCTGCGAAATTTTATTTTTTAATAACTCTACTAATGTTGGGCCAAGTGAAAAGGAAAAATAGGAGAACCTACCCCGAAAACAGTCAGGTCAACGTTTTTTGCGAACAGCGAATCAGAGTAGATTGTGCGATAGTTCACGAGTAGAATCGGAGCGTATGAGTTACAGCAAACGTCAAGCAACGTGGAGGAAAGCTGCAAAAATTGAAACAGACTGCATCCGGAAAAATACTCACTTGTAGCAAAATCAAATATTTCCGATACATCATTCCTCGTGGATCTCTGTCAAATACGATGACAAGAGCAACAAACAAATTGAACAGGAAGAAAATAGCACCTCAAATTCGAGTTGCAACATAAATACTACAAAGGAAAGCTCACCAGAAACGTGATGAAATGTAGTAATAGCTAATTCAACATTCTCGTCAAGCTGTGATGTGTTCATCAGTGCAATCACGACTTGAAAATATAAAATTGATTCGCCGGGATAACAGACAAATATGTACGTTGGCAAAGCAACCAAGGCTCGCGAAAAGAACAAGTTCAGTTGGTAACGATTTCTCCTAACACTTGATTCTCACCTGGTAGTTAGTCCGACGAAATTTCAGCCGTCTGTTTCAGGCAACGTTAGTGAGATTAGCTTTTCTCGCATGTATCCGACACATTCCGGCACAATCAACACGTATTACAAGTAGATGCGTTTACAAAAATTCACCGATTTATTTACCAGAAGCTTTCGTAACAGAATACAGGAACTGGATGGGCTTCTTATGAGTTGATGTAGACAATGTCACGGTTCGGATTGGATGCCGAGCAAAATCTAGAATCGCTTTCCGATATGCTGGAGAGCAGGCAATAATCGTCAGGGAATGAGCGACTGTGTGAGTTGTGATCACAGTGAAAACCAGTGCAGACGCAGTAGCAACTGGAAAACTGATCGAATTATGAATTTTTTAGATCAGCAAATTGGCTATCACTCGTTTTGTTCCCAGCCGCTAGCTCTAGTTCCATATCAAGCGTGTTCAGATACAACAAACACTCCACAATTACAGGAATCACGTAGACAAAGTTGGGCACGAGACCCTAAAATTGGCGGTTGAGCTGAAGTAATTGCGAAACGCTACGACGCTTTAAATAGGAATTATCTTTTGAACGGATAATTCAATTACCTGAAAGATCAGGGATACCACGGCCCGTTTTTGATATCTACAATGATTTTATCATACATGAAAGTGGTTCGAGCTCCGAAATGTATCTATATCAAAATCTAAACTAACCTCCTCGTAGCTGAGCTGGCATGGGTCATGCCGTGCTTCAACTCAATTAGCACTTGAGCGATCATGACTACAATAACCACGAATAAGCACAGATTGTAGACGACTGTGGCTGAAAGAGGCCGTCAATGTTTGCAGCAGATAGACAAACTGACAAGCGCCGACGATAAATGCCGACACAGATTTGCGCACAAATATATAAGCAGCCTTGCTAGGAACCCAGTACAAAAACGAAGGCACGCTCTGCAATTGTAACTCTATCTTGCAACATGCGGTTGCAACGTTGTTCGCCGGGTGACGTGCAATGAATTAACGTGCACGCGCTTGCATTGCGCATTGGCATCCTGCCTCGCAAAATACTCGCGAGGCCTCGAGCGATCCGAAAAAGTTGCGGACGGACATACATACAGACAGAAGTAATGACATGTAACTTTTCTTGCTATTATTTGCTCATCGTTTATAAACGTAAATAAAACAACTAACTTTGAATAGGGCGCTGTTGACGACGAAAAAAATGACAGTGCAATTCACGAATGTGAATAATTGCATGCTAAGAAACATCAGGATTCGACGCCAACCAATCAGACAAAACCGACTCCCGGGAGGAAGAACTGCCTAAAAAAACATTTCACATTTATAAAAATTGAAAATCGGCGTGGGATATGAATAAAAACTTACGTAACGTCGATAGTAAACGCAAGCAAAGTACGAATTGATCACCCCGCCAAAGAGGAAAACCTCGATTGTCTGGGAAGAAACGTTTCGGATTTTCGAGGACTATGGTGTACTTACACCGAAAGAAGTCATGTCTAAGTACTCGGCTAGAAGAGAATCAGAATATACTGTGCGGCAATTCACCAGCAATATTGGAGTGTAGATATTACATAAAAGGTCCAGGCTTGTTGAAGAAAGCTGAATTGGTTGAGCATTGACCAGTATGGTTCTTGGTATCCTTTTTATCCTATAGAAACTGAATAGGCTGAGTATTGATTAGCATCGAATATGGTGGGCTGGATATCCTTTTTATCCGGTAGGAAAATATATTTATCAACTTACTTGGAGAACAAGTAGATATTTGCGATACACTTTACCACGTGGATCGCTATCAAATACGATCATAAAGCAAACACTTGTGTTGATTAGGAAGAAAATAGCTCCTCAAATGCAAAGTGTAATCAAAAACAATTCTGCGAAAAGCGCACCAGACACGTGATGAAATGTAACGACGGCTGATTCAATTCTCTCGTCAAGTTGCGATGCGTTCATTACAGAAATCAACGTGTTAGCTAGTAATCAAGCCAAATCTTGTGAAAAGAGCAGGGTCAGTTGTGATAATCTCCCCTTCAATTCACACCTGCCGTTTGTCCCCCCCCCCCAAATTTCAGCTGTCTGTCTCCCAATAACATGCATTTCTCTTCGAGAGCTTGACGCATTTCAAAAAATTGAATGAACAGAAATTATTTATCGTTCGGTTTTGACATCAAATACAGAAACTGGGTGGGCTTCCTTTGCGCAGCTCTATATTGATAATACACTTTTTAAAGGATGGCAGGCAAAGCCCCCGATAGTTTTGCAATGTGCTGGTGCGTATGCGATAATCGTTAAAGAATGCGCTGTTGTGTGAGTTTGGATGATGATTTTCATGATGATGACTTTGAAAATATTGAGAAAATGTGGCAAAAAAGGAGGGGCACGATGAATCTAAGATTTGTTTTCCTAATCGAAACGTCTGGCGAACTATTTCACACCTGCAAATTATCACGAGATTTTTCACTCTCATGTAACTGAGATTTGAAGAAAAGTAATGTCCATTCATTTTTATTTTAAAAAACATTCAGATTTTTATGATTTTTTACTCATTTTCGAGCGTAAAAAATGACCCAGGGTCGTCCTCGTACGCTCGCAACCCTCTGTTCTTCCAATCCTATCAAGTTCTGCTCCCGAAATCCCTCACACGAGGTAGATCCGGCTCATTGTCATTCCTTTCCATCTCTCCTGCCTATTGCTCATTATCGCACCATCATCAAAGTTCGGAAAATCTAGGAAATATTTCTTGTTTCGTCCTGCTTCTCTGACCGGTGAGAGGAATGGCGAAATGAAGAGGCTATCTCTTGGGCCTATTGCGTAGACATCTGTCCTCTGTTCGTCTCTCTTCTGTCAAATTCTATACGGTCAGAGCATCGAGAGAGATGAAGAGAGCTTGAAAGCGATAAATTCGTGGAATTTGAAATTTACTGTGCATTATAAGCCTGGCACATTTCAACTTGACGCTTCTTACTTTTATTATACAGAGCATAACTATACATTACCTATCAAAAGCTTGTGTGACAGAATACAGGAACTGGATTGGTTTTCTTTGAGAAACTGTGGATGCCGAAAGGACGGTGTTTACTGGATGGCAGACGAATTCTCGGATAATTTTCCGATATGACGGGGAACATGCGATGATCGTGAGAGAATGCGCGGCAGTGTGCGTCGCGACTACAGTGAACACCCATGCAGACGCTGTTATAACTGTGAACAATTTGCATATTTAGGGGCCACAACGTTCATAGCCGATTTTACGCTATGAGGTCAAAAATGTGCTCAAACTGACCCTCAAGGACCCAATAGCCTCATACTTTTTAGCGTTTGTGGATATCTCATCTCTAACAAAAGTAATGCTCAGAAAACCACGCGCGCAAGGCACACCGGGCGAGAGGCGAAAGTGAGAGGGAGAGGGAAGGGGGCGGA
>LS582899.1:252195-298053 GCA_900490775.1 Pristionchus maxplancki
TTTAAAATTTCCGATCCATTTTTGACCTACTTATTGAAGTTGCACACAGTTTGGCCTTTGATCATTCGGTAGGGGGTAGTAATAGCTATTCAACGCGCTTTTGGACGAGTGATTTGGTTTAGAATGAGCTTTGTGCGCCCTCGTCTCGTTTTTTGGCGAAATCATGTCAACACAAAGTGGGCGGAGCTTGTGGCCCCTATGCATATTTTGGAAACGAAAAATCTTAGAATCACTCGTTTTGTTCATCGCTGCGTTCTCCAGTTCCATATCAATCGTGTTCAGATACAGCGAGCACTCCACGATTACGGGAAACACGTAGACAACGTTGGGGATGACACCCTAGACAAAGTGGGCCGTTAATTCGGGATGACACCCTAGACAAAGAGGGCCGTTAATTCGGCTAGACAAAGTGGGCCGTTTACCTGAAAGATCAGGGAGACGACGGCACACTTTTGATATCTGAAATTAAAGTTGTTCCAAATGCGATTGTGCTTCAAGTATTGCTCGAGAACGTCACCTTCGTGTTGCGGTGCTCGCATAGTGCATGCCGTGTTTCAATTCGACTAGTGATTGAGCGATCATGGTAACCACCACGCAGTTAAGGCATAGATTGTAGACAATTGTAGCTAAAAGGTGTGACAAATTTTGGATGTGAGTGTATTCAGATACTATTTTTAGGGGTTACAACTTAACTCACAAGCGCCCACAACAAAAAAGGACACGGATTCGCATACAAATATGTGCGAGGCCTTGCTGGTAACCCAGTTCAGCACGGAAGGAACAACACTCTGCAATTATCAAATTGTCACATTCTTTTAAGATTCACTTACCATGAATCGGGCGGCGTTAAGTGCGAAATAAATGATTGAACAATTCAAGAATGTTAATGACTGCAATCCCAGAATCAATAGGAGTCGTCGCCAACCAGTCAAGCAAAATCTGCTTCCAGGTGGAAGAACTGCCTTTAAATGCATTAAAAACTTTAACACAGGCTTGAGAGAAAAAACTCACGCAACGTCGATAGTAAACACAAGCGAAGTAAGAATTGCTCACTTCTCCAAAGAGAAAGCAAGCGATTGTCTAGAAAGAAATGATTCGAAAAAGGGAGGAAGTTGACGGACTCACACCGAAGCATCCTATGTCTAAGTTTTCGGCTAGAAGGGAATCAGAGAATATTGTGCGGCAATTCACTAGCAATATTGGAGTGTAGCTATTGCAAATGACATCGAGGCTGGTTGAAGAAAGCTGAATGATCTCTGGTAGAACGAAATTTTTATCCACTTACTTGGAGAGAGAGCAGATACTTGCGATACACTCTGCCGCGTGGATCGCTATCAAAGACGATTATAACGCACACGCTCGAGTTTATTAGGAAGAAAATAATTCCTCAACATGGTTCATTTACAACATTTGGAATAAAAAAATCTGACCAAATACATGATGAAATGCGACGATTGCTGCTTCAATGTTGTCGTCCAGTGCAGAAGAGTTCATCACCCAACAGTGCGATATCGATACAAATGGAGGTGTAGAGTGCGAAGATTACCCAAAGATACATTCTCAACTTCTCTCCTGCTGTCTTCACTCTCTTTCGCACCTGTCAATTTCATCCAAATCAGCCGTTTGTTTTTTAATCGAATCTCGTTATTTTTTGTTTCTGATACGTTTTGAGATTAAAACAAACATTTTTTTGAAATAAAGATTTTTAACTGCCGAATTTTGAAATTTTACCTTCTGCATTCTGCATACAATGCTCCATCAATCTCGCAAATGGTTTCAGTTGAAAACCACTGGTCATCGATCAAAGATCATCGGAGACATTGCCCATTCATTTATTATTAGCAGAAGACTCTCATGAGAAGTGCATTCGGCCATTCGTATTGGTCGATGTTTTCCAAACGTTTCGTCTTTGCTCTATCCACCTGGGACTGGCAGCGTGGTTTGTCTCAACGGAAGCGGACAATTGAACCCGAACACCATACTCATGGTGCTCATGAAATGTACGAGAAGGCGCATCTGAGCAATTGCACGTGCGCTTAAATTTCAGCTGTTTGCTCTCTCTCTCGGCCAAGGAAGAGGAAGTGTCCTTGGCAAAAATTGACGTCACAATTTATCGTTGGGCTTCGTGCCCGAATGAATAACAGACGTCACTGGAGTTACAGTAGTATTAGACAAATTCCGTTCCAATCGACTCAAAATGAAATCAAGAATAGTTCTCCGATAAGACGGCGAGCAAATGAGAATAGTGAGCGAATGAAGCACTGTATGGCTCGTAATCACGCAAAACACGAGCGCCGAGGCAGTTGAGGCTGGAAATCTCCATTTTGATGGATTTTCAGAGGAAAACAGGCTCATTTCGCGCAATAAATTGAAAGTTTTACTCGTTTTCTCCATCGCAGCCTCCTCCAATCCCATCGACATCGTGTTCATGTACAGGACGACCTCGACGATGATCGGGGCGATGTAGATGGCCTTCGGCACGACGCCCTGAACGAATACTTCGATATTTTCTCATTTCAAATCGTTTTCAAGTCATTTGTTGCCAAATTACAAGAAAATTACCTGCAGTGCGAGCGAGACGACCGCCCGCCTCTGATACCTGCAATGACATTTGTTCCATAAATCAGAAAGTTCGTCCTACCGCTTGGTGGTCGCGCTCGCGTGGCGCATGCCGTTCTTCAACTCGAGCATCACTTGGCCGATCATTATCGCTAGGACGACGGCCAACCCGAGATAGTAGGTGACGGTGACTTAAAAATTGCTCTCTGAGAACATTTAAAAAGCAGTTACTTACCAGCGCCCGCCTTGAAGAACAGATTGGACTCCTGCACGAAAATGTAGGACGGCTTGTCCATCAGCCAGTTCACGACATTTGGAATATTCTTAAAAAAGACAATCGAACGAGAAAGAACGACGACCAAACCTTCCCATCCGCCCGCGAATTGTTCCCGATCACGAAGAACGCAATCGTATTGACAAATGCGACAATCTGAAGTGTGAGAAAGAGCGCAATCTGGCGCCAGCCAGTGAAGCAGAAGCGACTGCCTTCAGGGAGAACAGCCTAAAAATTGGTCCTTGAGGATTTGAATTCATTCGAAAACCTCACACTTCTCCTGTAGTATACGCAAGCAAAATAAGCGTTGGCTAGTCCGCCGAAAAGACAAACTTCGATTGCCTGAACGATGAATTTTGTGAGTGTTGAAGGGAAATAAACTGACAGCAAACGTGACGATGTCGATATACTGCGCAAATATCGAGTCGGAGAACACCACGCGACAGTTGACTAAGAGAATAGGAGTGTATGCATTGCCCAGCAGATCGATGAGGGTGGAAGTTAGCTGAAATTTTCTGCGAAAACAGCATTCTCAGTGACAAACCTGCAGTGATATAAGATATTTCCGATACACCTTTCCTCGCGAGTCCCGATCGAAAATGATTATCAAACAAACAGAAATGTTGATGACGAAGAAAATAACGCCTGAAACGTGACTGAAGCTCAATCAAATATGAAAACATCAAACCAGAGTAATAATGAAAGTTGACGATGGCCTTAGTAACACTCACACTTAGTTCCGAGCTGTTCATTGTTTTCAGTAGGATACTCCTTACTGCTACTTGACTTTCTTATTTGCACCTGCGTATTTTCGCTAGATTCTTTCACCTGTCACTAAAATGTCGATATGTATTCTAACGTTTATGTCATGTGCTTCTTCCGGACGAACAATTTCCAGATTTATGAATGATAAATGAACGATACTGTGTATGCTTCTATTGAAAATTAAGGCCGACTTATGTCGACAGTCAAATTCGGATGACGTGCTATTAGTGCGCAAATCACCAGGCATATTATAAACATAGTTGGCTCAGTTTTATTTAGCAGTTCACGCGTACTCTAGAAGCGATTTCGACCTATTAGTAGTCGTCAATTCACAGAAAGTGTGAGGGGTGAAAACATCATCGTATTTAGACTTCTTTTCGATTCTCGAGGGTATCGAATACCATTTGCCGTACGTACGTAAATGAAGATCTGCCTTTCTCAGCGGAAAATCTGTGTGGTATTGTTGTGGGAAAATTGTCAGCTGTCGTTTCACCATGAGACATTATCATTTCAATTGTTTTCAGCTTGCTTTTCCTCATTTGATCATTTTTCAGAAATATTTTGCGATGTACGATCATTTGCTGCTCTTTGCGTACCTGGAATGCATCAACTTTAGTGAGATGACTCTTCTTTCGAAAATTATTTGAAAGTGTTCAGGTCTTGGCGTGTTTCTCAACCTTTTTCTTCTCTTCTGCATTTATCGATACACTCAGTGTGAATTGGGAGCGTACAAACAACTTCAGGTATGATAAAATACATCGTTATTACGATTATCTTGCTTTCTTGTATTGTCAACACTTTTCCCTCAAAATTTCTACAGGTAATCTTCATCGTCACTGATCTTGTCTATTCATCCGTTCAGATCGTCTTTCAAGAGGTAAAATTCTTTTCAGACTTCCGTTAAGAGCCCGTTCGCGTAAGAGTCGGACAAGGGTTGGCACATCCCAAAAAGGTCGATTCTCTTAAATTCCGGGTTTTGGGGTTCCCGAGAGTGCTGATGACGATGGGCACACTCATTTTTGATATTGGGCCTCCGTTGGCTCCAGACGCCGTAACGTCGAAAACGGTTTTTGTGGAATTTCTTTGTCCACGAGGCCGCTAAAATTAAGCAAAAATGTTTTCTGGGGTAGAATTTGATGCTGATCACGCCTGTCTAGTTTAATTTTCATGAATATTATTCATAATTTAGAAAAATGCAACTTTTGACAGAGTGAGTTGCGGGCTTAGCAACCGGCATAGATCGGACCGGCATAAGGAGAGGAACCCAAATATAAAATTTGAGCCAAATCAAATATCATAGTTTTGAGCGGGACAGCATTTAGTGATCTGAAATGTGAGTGAAAAGATGCGCTCTTCCCCTTCCTCCCTCTCGCTAGTTGTAAACAGGCGAGAGAGCGTGCGATATGGAGAGAGCGCAGAGACAGGAAGACGTAAACAAGGGAGAAACTGCCATTTCCCTCACATTTCAGATCACTAAATGCTGTCCCGCTCAAAACTATGATATTTGATTTGGCTCAAATTTTATATTTGGGTTCCTCTCCTAATGCCGGTCCGATCTATGCCGGTTGCTAAGCCCGCAACTCACTGTGTCAAAAGTTGCATTTTTCAAAATTATGAATAATATTCATGAAAATTTAACTAGACAGGCGTGATCAGCATCAAATTCTACCCCAGAAAACATTTTTGCTTAATTTTAGCGGCCTCGTGGACAAAGAAATTCCACAAAAACCGTTTTCGACGTGACGGCGTCTGGAGCCAACGGAAGTCAAATATGAAAAATGAGTATGCCCATCGTCATCAGCACCCTCGAGAACCCCAAAACCCGGAATTTCAGAGAATCGACCTTTTTGGGCTGTGCCAGATGACTGGTGATTTGTCCGATTCTTAGGCGAACGGGCTCTTAATCAAAACTTTCCAGCGAATAATCACGCACAACACCATTTTCTGTCTGGTTACAATCGGCGGTGGGAATAATCAGGTGTGAAAATCTGATTTTCCCAAACAAATTTTTATTTTGCACAGTTCCTGCTCTGTTTCTATCTGGCATTTTACACGATGACTTTCGTCCTCATCGACTACAGCTTCCTGTACCGAATGTGGGCTGTGAGAACGTGAATAATGTTTCAGAATTATTTGTAAATTGAATTTTTTTCAGGCCGGAAAGACTCCAATATTTTCACAAGCCTTGGTTCATCTTTCTCCTCTCGCTCATTGCAGCTACCGAATTCTCAGTCTGGTACATTTTTGAAATACCTCGAAAACACGAATCCCCCGGCGTGAGATTACAAGTAGTCATCGTCTGCGCTCTTATTGACGCCAAAATTATAGGTTACCAGAATTGGCGATGCTTTAAGCATAAAAATTAAAATATTTTATCTATTTAGGTACTGCAACTCGTTTTTCATCTTCAATGGGACGCCAGAAGGGCGAGAAGAAATGTATGAAATCGTCATGGAAAAGTATGGGGTGGACACGCGAACGCATTCGATGATCATGGGCGATTACGTTGTTTGTTTTACAGTGACTACAGTAATCCTACGAATGAATATCGATTGCAGCGCAACGGTACCCTCCACTTTCGTTCGATGGCCGGTTATGGTATCTACGTTTCCGTTCTATCGATTTGTTTCGGGTTCATGATCTACGCTTCCATTCGAATCGCGACTTTTCTTGGAAAAGCGACAACGATGCTGTCGAGAAAGACAAAGAATCTACAAACGCAGTTGTTCAAGATGTTGTGCTGGCAGGCTTGTTTTTCGAATTATCTTGTGTGAAATTACGTCATTTTCTTCGGCGTCATCATGTTTCGAAACCTACAGTCTGGGCGTTATTAAAATTATTCATTGCAGACCCTGATCCCCTTCATATTCCTCTACATCCCCTGCGGTGCCTCCCTAACCCTCCCTCTGCTTCATTTCGACGCATCTCCCCTAGCCGAACTCGGCTCCGTCCTCCTCTCCTTCTTCCTCCCCTTAGACGCAGTTGTTGTAATCTACATGATGAGTGATTATCGATCGGCGGTAGCAAGAATGCTGCCCTGCTCGAGGTACGATATTTGGATACGGTATACGGTATAAGATACGGAAAAATCCGTTTCAGCACGAACATCGTCCACGTTGGGTCCATGGTCGATTCATCAGGCGCTCAGCCATCCAAAAGCGGCAAATTCTCGGTGTCTGTTCGCTCATAAATTTATTTTTTCATGGCAAAACCCGTCCTCTAATAGATGCTCTAGGTTGCATTTTTCGACATGGTTGTTGTACATAGCAGTGGCGCATTAGTTTCTAGATGCGTTAGATTATCACATGTGTTTATCGAGCCTCGTATCTATCTTTTGCATTGATTGAATGTACTTTGTTGGCATGTGTTTTCAGTTTGAAAACGAAAATAAGGCAAGAAAGCAAAGAAAACAATTTATTTCCACATCACGCTCATTCTCCTTCCTCCTTCCGAAATTGATCGAGATCTGGCGAATTTCGATGGACGTCGCAGCGTTTCTCGTAACATTGCCACGTATCTGGAGAAAAATATCATTAAATGGGGCATGATCAAAAAGCGTAAAAATTCGCAATTCCCTTACTGTTTGTTGCCGAAAATGAAGATGAGCGAGTTAACAGGCGACATGAATGAGTTGCACAGCTCGCTGATAATGACGATTTCTGGAAACACTTAGACTTAGTTTTCATTTTGTACAGATTCCCGACTTTCAATATCCGCGCCTACGCCAATTCCGACCGTTGCAATCATAACACAGAGTGGGATGACGCTAATGCAGATTGAACAGACCATCTGAAAATGACGAAAATGCACGGATTAAACGAGACAAACCTGTACTAAAACGACAACTCCGTTCTTAATCTTTGCTCGATAAACGCTGCGAGCCTGGTTGCTCATTTGGTTGACGTTTGCACTGAAAAAAAACCTAAAATTCCTTGTAAATAAGTTGTCCTTACGTAGTGATAAGGCGAAAGAGCATCAGGAAGAGAAGCACTGTTATCGACCCGAAAACGATTAGATTTCCGAGGATTGTGTAGGTGATGATTGCTGTGTATACGGGCCTGATTTTTTTGTTTCTCGAAACATCAAATGGCGATGGATGCGACCTTCCCAGTCCGTTGACCACAGCGTACACTCTTCGTTTCGCAATCCAATCAAAACCGAACATCTGGAAATGAGTGCGATATCGAAAATTCTGAAGAGTTTTGTCCACTTCTACAATCGATTCCTGGATGTCAAGAGGTGTGTCGGAAAAGATGAACATAACTGGGATGAGATGCAACGAGACCAATGTGTAGATGTAAAAGGCTGAACATACATTTGTGGAATGAGCAGACAGGGTTAACCTTACCCGTCTTTGCCGGGGTTCGCAACCGCAGTTTGGACCATGGCTGAAGCAGCGTTTGATGCTTAGCAAACATGAGAATGACGAACGATGCGCACAGAAGGACGATAAACCATAGCCAGAAACACTGCAATAATGGAGTGTCAGACCAGTCAATTTTACAGCTGAGAGTGTACTCGGATAAGAGCCAGTATTTCAAATTCTAGAGCGTACCATTCCATAGTGGAAGCGAACTCCAAGCATGCACAAAACACCATTGCAGTATCCTCCACCTGAACGGGAGATAATCTATCCTATTTAGTGTAGATTTACCAGTAAAGGGATACAGTATGGGCGCGAAAAGTATGCAGTAGTGGAAATTGTTGAGAAATGCCGAAACCTAAAACATGAAGACATGTAAAGCCTTGACGTCGAGAAAAGATCGAAACCTGAACAAGTAGAAACAACGCGCGAATTTCCGCACTGAAGAATTCGCTTCTCCTTATCAGCAGATAAAAGGTGATGATCGATATAATCGTAGATATTGCTCCGATTGAAATGAAGAAACGATTGACGAGCAATTCGAGATTCTCGTCCAGCGTGGTACTGAATTGAGTTCCTTTGAGAGACTCATTGCGAGACATCGGAGGAAGCGCTGGAGGGATAGAGATGGGATGGGAGTAGGCAGCGGCAGTGGCTGAGATAAGTGGTGGGTACACTGGAAAAGGAAATCAGTAACTCCCCGAGATTCTTTGAGCTGAATGTTTTCTGTCGCACGTAAGAGAATACTGGGTACAAATTCTTTTGCAAATAATCATTTCGCCATACTTTGTAGTGGGATACATGATGTGACGATTGCATCTATAACTCCTCACGATTTGAAATGTTTGTCGATGCAGCAAAGTCCCAATCTCAAAAAATATCAGTTGTTTCGACTCTAATAACTGATTTCGCAGCGCCCTGCCCACTCATTCCAATGGGGAAACCCGAACTTGTCTACGGGTAAAACAACTACTATCGGACCACGAAAACGGATTCAGTTTCGCGTCAGCGATCGCGAACTGTAAAGTACTTTCTTCTTCATTGTATGATTCACGTGCACTATTCGTGCTTCTCTGAAATGGAGCTATGTCAATGAACAGAAATCACGAACATTCGCAAATGAGGCAAAAAACTAATGTCATCATTTTCGTCGCTAAGTTATGCCCCAGGGTGATCAGCTTGGCGCGAAAACTTTCTCAACCGACCGACTAGATAATGCCCGCTTCAGCTCTCGTGAGAGAATTCAACGACTTTTTGAAGCAAGCAGGCCCTGCTTTGCTCATTTTCGGCAACTTCCTCGGATGTTTTATCTGTGCTGTCCTTATCAAAGTGCTCCAAATGACTCGGCTACATGTAAACTGCAAGTTCGTTCATTCGTGCGCCTTTTTTCTCTCAAGTTTTCTCAAACTAAGAAAATCAACCAAGGTTTCTTCTCAACTCGTGGTCTGTCTGTTTTCTCGTAATGTTCGTGCTGCACATCGGAATGTTTGCGCTCAACTTTAGCATGGATGAACTACCCAAGAACAAGGCGGATCCTCGTGAGATTTATTGATGTTGAATTCTGAATTTTCGAAATGCCCATTGTTTAGCCATTCGTCTCTCGCTGTATACAATTGGCATCGGCATGCACTTCATTACGACGATTTATGAATTGTGCATTGCTGCTGAGCGATTGATTTCGTCGCTTCGACCGGAGAAATATTACGCACGATCGCTAGACCGCAAATTGCTGTACCCGACGACTCTCGCTATCACTAGCTGCCTTGTGATTTGCCAACATTACGTCACTGAAGGCGGCAATCATACACTTTTCTCAATTATGGAATTCTCGCTAGATGTTTTAACTATTTCGGTCTGTTTTTTTTCAATTTTTATTCTTTCAACTACGATTGTAGGTCAATCAGGTCGCAATAAGGTACTGCACTAGGCGCTACGAGCAAATGCAAGGCAAGACTACGCTGAACGCTAGGTACCAGGTAAACCGTCAAACTAACCTTGCTAGTCACATAGATGAACTCTAGGTCAAGGAAGCATCGCAACTAGCGAAAGCAATGCAGCCGGTGTACATATGTTCTTTTGCGCTCAAGGTATGCCTTTATCTTGAATTTCTAATCATTTTTTCTCAGTTGGTACTGTTCGCGCCGATTCTCGTATTTTGTTACGAGACCAACGAGGAGTTCGACTGTGTTTCGCGATGGTTCTACATCCCCTTCGCCTACATGGAACTCGCTTACTTTGGTGTACTATTTTTTTGCTGAACTTCTTTATTTTATTGGCTCTTTTTCCTTTATTGTTCAAAAAGGGTATTTTCAGACCCTGACTGCTGCATCGGTTTTCCTCATCGCTTATTTCATTATTACGCATCCTCGATTAAGGAGACGAGCACAGATGCTCTACCAGTCGATTCGGTACTGTCTTGCAAAAGCATGCCAATAAAGAACGATTTTTATCTCAGTGGCATCCCAGTGACAGTCGAGCCCTCGGAGCCATTTATTGCGCAAGAGCGAACGAATGAGGGCGATGTTTACTTCGAGAAATTGAGACGCGCCTGGGATGAGGGACTCTCGGTTGTGAAATGAAGAATTCGTATATTTACGTTTTTTCACGACTGGTATTGATTGAACAATTGGTTAGGATGAATACTCTGGGGATTGAGTGCGTGTTTTCTTTCTTTGTTGTCATGACAACTGATCGTATGATATCGTATTTTATTTCAAATGGAATTTCAATTATTTATGCATTTTTCTTAATCATATCGTTTGTAAACAGGGAAGTCACCATACCAATCAGGTAATTGCGAGCCGAACACGAATACTCTACGGAATTGCTCATACTGCCTCTGTTCTAATTATTTCTTATAAGAATAATCAGCACTGTTTATTCATCTTTCACTTTACGCACGGTCACTCGCTGCCATACTTTGAACAGGCTAAACATAACAAGGGCACAGATCGATGCTGCTATAAACACGACGAATGCGATGACGTCAATCAGATAATACTGGACGAAGTTCAGATGCCGTCCGTAGTGGTCGAGTTGCCGAAGAGGGCCGTGCTTGGCGAGAAATTCCATGCTCCTCACGAATATCTGAACGTCAAAATTTACCTAGTACTGGTTCGAGAAAAAACGCGCCTCTTTCATGGAAAACGGCCGATCCATGATCATGTCACGCACTTTTCTCGCGTTCTTGCGATAGCTGCAGTTGATAAACTCTGAGATGGTAGGAAGGGTCATGAATTCACCTGTCATTGTCGAGTATCTCTCGGATCGCCTTCTCCAATTTGCCACCACCCGCCAGATCCGTCTTCTCCAGTCGCAGTCCGATCCCGTTTCTCTCCAGTTGATGCGCGTTGCGTAGTTGATCGGCCAGTACCGGGATAACGATGAGGGGAATGCCTGAGAGATTCAATTCTGTCTAGTGAAAAGAGTGGCTGTCTAGAGATCGCTCCTCACCTAGAGCTGCTGTTTCCAGGCCAGAATAATCAAAAAATGAGACTGACCCGCATCGATAGACTCCGTCGTGCTGCCCTGTCCGCAGTGGGTGATGAAGGCGGAGAGGCGCGGGTCATCTGAACATGTTTTGGATATCAAAAATCCAAAAACATTCTTGCTGACAAGATGCACTCACGTAGCATGTCCCGCTGCGGCACCCATGTCGACTCGATGAGATTCGGAATGCCGGCAGAGATGTTGTCTTCCGGTTTCTGTAATATAGCACGCTGTAAACTAAAAATTCTGCACCAGGTGCGCGGCACTATTATTTCACTGAAAATAGCAACGATGGAAATAAAAATAATTTATTGCCATTATATTTGATTTCGCTGATTGATTGCATCGAAAATAATTTCTGCAAAAAAATTGCACGGCACTTTTTGTCCTCAATTTCCGTGAAAATGGAGCATTGCAATTTTTTCGCGCTTTTTTCACATTCTCCAAACCGTCGCAATTTCTCCAGTGTACGCGCAAAAGACGAATGCCAGAAGTGGGTTTCGAACCTGCGACCTTACGTTTGTTCGGCCGTCCCTTTACCATTACACTATTGACGATTGATTCTACCTTCCTCACTTTGGAGTATTGACTGCGCGGAGCAGGCATTTTTTGCGGACACCGTTGAAATATTGAAATTAAAATCAACTCCAAATATTTATTTATTATTAATGTTTCTATCAGTTTGTCTTCATTATGCGATTGGTGATGAACATGGCGATTGCGGGCTCGTGAAAAATGCTTGCTCCGCGCAGTCAATACTCCAAAGTAGAGAACCTGAAGGCAGGGGGAAGGGTGCGCGGCGTGGCGAGGAATGAGAGGAAGGGGAGAGGGAAAAGGGCAAACCCTTGCGCAAGGGTTTCGAACCCTTGCGCAAGGGTTGAGTGCGGAATGAGCCGCTTTCGATCGTTTGACGCCGTAATTGATAACCAATTGGCATGGCATTTGCATAGAAGCAATAAGAGAGTATGGAAGACTCATTTTTACATAATTTTGCGTACGATCTCAATTGGAATGGAGGAAATCCCAATTGTCTCACCGATTCTGCCTTCTGAGATCGCTTCTTTCTGTTTTCTCTCTGAGTTCTCGTTGTCTAATCTTCCAATACATTCAGTATCGAATCAATGCATGTCTGGCACACTATTCTGAATAGGGCATATTGAGTCTTTTCTCAATCTTCCTCATTCCATGTCTTTCCCAGTTGGGCCGCCTCTCAGTCACGAACTCGACAGCTAGACCGTCTAGATTCTACCCAACTAAAACTCCGTTAGCAAAACCCTCGTACGAAACTAACCCAGGCACCGTTACCGTAATCCTGTCTACCGTATCCCAGTCTACCGTGTCGACAACAGTTCGCCATTACCGTAATCCTGTCTACCGTACCCCAATCTACCGTACCAGACAACAAATTGACGTTACCGTAATCCTGTCTTCCGTACCCCAGTCTAGCCGGAAAAACAGGGAAACGGTAGCCGAGGGTACGGTATCGGTGCTATGTAGTCTTGCATAGTAGACAGAATACAGTAGATTCGAGTGCGAGTATTGAAAGCGCTGGATTCGGTTGCGGTAACAGGACACCGTAGTCTGGCACGGAAGTCACGGTAGACAGGATTACGGTAACGTCAATTTGCTGTCTGGTACGGTAGACTGGGGTACGGTAGACAGGATTACGGTAACGTCAATTTGCTGTCTGGTACGGTAGATTGGGGTACGGTAGACAGGATTACGGTAACGGCGATCTGTTGTCTGACACGGTAGACTGGGATACGGTAGACAGGATTACGGTAACGGTGCCTGGGTTAGTTTGGTACGAGGGTTTTGGTAACGGAGTGAATATTAGTTGGGTAGAATCTAGACGGTCTAGCTGTCGAGTACGTGACTGAGAGGCGGCCCAACTGGAAAAGACATGGAATGAGGAAAATTGAGAAAAGACTGAGAATAGTGTGCCAGACATGCATTGATTCGATACTGAATGTATTGGAAGATGAGACAACGAGAACTCAGAGAGAAAACAGAGAGAAACGATCTCAGAAGGCAGAATAGGTGAGATAATGGGGATTTCCTCCATTCCAATGGAGATCGTACGCAAAACTATGTAAAATGAGTCTTCCATACTCTCTTGTTGCTTCTATGCAAATGCCATGCCAATTGGTTATCAATTACGGCGTCAAACGATCGAAAACGGCTCATTCCGCACTCAACCCTTGCGCAAGGGTTCGAAACCCTTGCGCAAGGGGTCGCCTTTTACCCCCTCCCCTTCCCTCCCTCTCATTCCTCGCCGCGCGAGGGAGGCAGACCCTTAACTCAACCCTGCCTTCAGTCACTCTACTCCAAAGTGAGGAAGGTAGAATCAATCGTCAATGGTGTAATGGTAAAAGGACGGCAGAACAAACGTAAGGTCGCAGGTTCGAAACCCACTTCTGGCATTCGTCTTTTGCGCGTACACTGGAGAAATTGCGACGGTTTGGAGAATGTGAAAAAAGCGCGAAAAAATTGCAATGCTCCATTTTCACGGAAATTGAGGACAAAAAGTGCCGTGCAATTTTTTTGCGGAATATTTTTGCACAAGTTTTTGGATTTGATATAAGTTGGCTAATTAATTTTAAATTTATTTATTTCGCCAACGAAATCGTATTTACTAAAAAATGACCAGACAAGGGCAATTTTCAACGTCCGCGCATCTGGTGCAGAATTTTTAGTTTACAGCGTGCTATATGTTGTTATTCCTAGATATCTAAAAAAATAAATGAATTCATCGATAATATAGCGTTACTCTTCGGAATTTTAATCGATCTGATCATGCACAGAATCTATCCAAATCACTACATTGATAAACCTACAATGATAAGAATTCGTCGAAATTTGTGCTCACTTCGTATTTCCAGATAAAGGTGACGGATGGGAATTGTTTGACTGCTTCGCGAATAGTTTCCTTGTATGCGTCAGGCATCTTGTGCGCTCGAGCGACGGTTCCGAATGAGATCAAAATCGTCCTCGGTCGAAGATCGAGGATGTCGGACCAGGTCTAAAACATTACGGGTCTGTCAATCAAGAGTCATCAATTTGCCCTTGCTGGAGCTACCGTTAATGAAAAAGGAATCACCATTTCTGCTTTTAGCGATTTTACTCTGTTATTTCTGATTAACTCTGAATTTAGGCAAGAAATGCATCAGCACACCTTATTGAGTGGTAGGCTTCCGGCGGACACTGTGATTCCGCCAAAGTCGATAATTCGAGCGGAAGTGATCTTCGGAAAGTCGACCAGTGGCTCGGAGTTCAGAAACACTAACGAATTGGTGGCGATTATTTCCTGGAAATGGCGCATTCTGGTTATGGTTCAGTATTAGTCCAGCAAAACAAGTACCTTGATGCTGGGTAGATCGGGCACGATGGCTCTCAGATACTCCTCCATCGCCGGGTAGTGCCACTCCATGAAGTAGTCGATGAAGACGTAGCTGAACACGTTCGACAGTCGACCGAAGAAGCCCATCCGCTCCGTCGATCCCATCATCAAGGCTGCGAATATTCTCGATTTTCGAAAATGGAAGAGTCAATCGCGTCATATTTGGGCGTCCTTACAGGGAACGTAGGCGGGGTTTCCAGGCGTTTGCGTGACGAAGAATCCGCCATCTCGGACCGCAATCGACTCGGTCACAGCCCATTTGTCGATTCCGGCAAGATGGAAGACCACTGCAATGATGAACTTGATGCTTTCTGATCACTTCGACTCGACTTCGTGTATTAGAGCAGAAACGGGAAACGTACCAGGCCCACACGCGTCGTACGACTCTCCAAAGGCCGCGTCGAATCGCTCAGCCTTCAGTTGCTCGATGAGCCCGGGATGAGCGACCACGCCTGAACAAGAAGTAAACAATAACAAAAACAACAACAGAAATAGACAATCTCACTCTCGCACACTCGCGCCCACGTCTCTAGCATGCGCACTGCGCCGCCGTTCTGAAATGTGATTCGCATGAGATTTCAAGGAAATTCGGAAATCTTCAGTGAAAACTCACGAAGAATATGCCGATCGGGTTCTGCAACCACACATTCGCCGACATTTCCTCGTGTACGAACTTCTCGAAGTCTGCCGCATGTTCGCACTGGGGAATCTGAAATTGTTCAAGTAATTTTGCAGCTTTAGAATACGATCAAGAAAAATGTGCAAAATAAAAAGAACTAGGCGAATGAGGAAACATAACGTGTTGGTTTAATTGAAAGAGTAGAAGCAGAAATCACCTCAATAACTCGCGCTTTCTTCGTCATCGGCCCGCCGATGGTGGTGTCCATCACGGGCGACAGCATCACCTCAATTTGTTCGTTTCCTTTCTTTCCTCTCACTTTTCTCCTGTTTAATGTGTTCTAACGGCCGAATAACAATGGGAATGAAGAGAGGAAAACAAAAAATAACGAACCACTTCATGGCCCGCATCAACGAGAACGTCAGTGATCTTGGACATGAAGTTGACGTGCGATTTGCCCATTTGCGAAGAGTACGCAAGAAATTTGAGTGAGTGCACAGCACATAGTAGATTAACAAGAAGTAAAACGACTCGCATGCCACGGTTGTGTTCTCACTTTCGGAAGGATTCCTTATCATTCATTTTAATACGGACGAGTTGTGTGGAGGGAGTTTCTATCAGTGACGGATTAGACGATTGATGGAGTGCACAATGACTGGCTATAACACTACACAATTTTAGATGAGCCATCGATAATTAACACTATCTAGTCGCACGGTAACTCTTTGATTAGTTCCGGTCGCGAATCCTAAGTGAAAGTCAACATCTTCTTATCAGGATCTCTGGTTGGATTTTGATTTGATCACTTCTCATTCGGAAGCCGTCGCTGGACATCTGACGAGAAGCCTGCGACACCATTCCTAACGTGGTGGAGATCCGCATGTTTGGGAAACAAACCGGGAATATGCACCCATTCACGAGGGAAATGAAATCAACAAAAACTAATTTTCATGGTTCTAATAGGTGGGCATTCTCCTTCCCCCCCCCCATCCCTTTGTCCGGTCACTAGCAGAATCACTAACGAGATATATCATTGTCACACGGAAAGTCACACAGATTTGTGAGGTCACAAGCTTCTCACACATTGTTACCTCACAAGCAGAGTCAAAAATCAAAGCCTGCGATAATTTGTCGACGATCATAATTATGTACGCGTAAACAAGAAAGCATGCAGTAATTATGAAGTTTTTCCGGATCATCGCCAATTGCTCATTTGGTCTGGGATTGGCATAAGATCCAGGATTGGAATTGAAAGACTAAGAATTAACTCTCTGGTGGAAGTGCATAACCATCGAGGTTGCTATGACCTCACAATAGAGATGGAAACACTCTGGACAAATAGACAATCGCAAGAGAGAACTTTACTCATCTCGAACTTGAAAAAAAAATTTCAAACGATATTTTTGAAATGGTGCCTGATGCCCGTTCACCTACCGTGATCTCTTCGTTCTTTAACCTCGAAATATTCTCCTAATAATTCTAACCGCCTTGCATTTCCAAAGTCTTGTTTGCCAAAAACATACGGATATTTGTGTGTATACCACTCTGATTAATCGCTAGTTTCTCTCAATTTGAGAGGCGGAGCTTTACGCCTTAGCACGCCTATGTATAAATGGAGATCCGCAGGCTTCAGTTTCAAGTCAGCGCAGTCACATTCAGCTAGTCAGCCCTCTGCCCGATCGCACTTCCTTCCGAACCCTTACCGTACCCTCTCCGATGTTCCACCTGCCGATTATTCCTGAGGATTTTGAAGGCCTTTCGCGGCGTCAATCGGCGCCTCGCATTCAGCCATCCGTCAATCAAAGGAAGAGGAAATCATCAGCTGCCAACGTCTAACATGCTCGCTCACAGGCCACCACTTCCATCTACCGGTCCTATCTCTCACTTTATGACTATGTATTCCCCCGATGTATCTTCCAAGACGACAAGCTGCCAGGGCAGCCTTTCTTCATGTACTTTATTTGTGCGACAAAACGATAAATAATTACGGGTCGCAAGATACATTTTTTTGTATCTCTCGAAACAAACATCGAACGGGTTGCTCGAAAACATTCAGATTTGCATAAACTTGGCATGGACACAATAATCCTTCCGCCCAATCCTCCCGCTTGTTTCGATGGAGAAATACTGGATATATCCAAGAATCGTAGTCCTTGTGCTCTCATAGATAGAAGAGAATACGAAACAGCAATTCAGAAAACAGTCGAGCTCGTGGAATAAATTCAAGCAACTATTGCAAGATTCATCCATTTCCTAACCCAGATTGATAAACGATTGGTAATGTTCATTGTTTTATCTCCTGGACCCTCTCAATACGTCACTATTCGCCCCTCAATCGCCGTCGTATTCGCTTCGATGGGCGTCGTCGTCGTCTTCCCTCGAATCAATCGAAGCACTGCTTCTCGATAATCAGTCATGAGGGAGATGATGATCACCGCGTCCCATGCCTACAATTAGAGGTTCTCTGATTCTGAGATCGAACGAGCATTTTCTGGAATATGTAAGGCCAAAATTGCATTGCATTGCCCAGTTACATAGTCAATGTTCGTCATTGGCTGGAATGCCTACCGGGAAGCAAGCAGTCATGAGCATGCACACGCCTCCGATGCCTCCCGCGGGCACGTCGAAGTAGGGAAGAGTCACACTGAAGAAGTAGGGAATGTAGACGAAGATGAGCGGGACGAGCGTCTGAAATGGAAATGAAACTGTTTTCGTTTATACTATGTTAGTTAGTGAATAGAAATCAAGATTACGAGAGTTCTCCTTCAAAGATCATAACGGTCTTCGCTAATTACCAATTCCCGTGCGGCTGTGTGTTTTCTCGGCATTTAAAGTGAAAATCACCTCTTTCGTATTATCACGATTACAGTCGGCGCGAATGACGCGTATTCTATTTTTAGTTAGATCATAATGTACCTGAGCTGTCACAGCAGTCAGAAGCTTGAACTGCAGCGTGCGATAATGACTGGAGATTGTTTTCGCGTCGCGAATTCCGGCATACGTTAAAGCTCCGAGAGTCAGAGCGTTCAAGAACGAGAGTATCATAACGGCATCGAAGAGGGAGAGAATGATGGCGAAGCGGGTGCCATTTACTTCGCTCTATAATTTGTTCAGATCAATGGAATCAACAAATGAGAGGAACGTACAGCGTAGTCCATGACACACCAGCCGTCCTCGATGCGCACCCCCGAATCTCGTTCATAAATTGCCCTTAGAACCTCGACAGCCTCGCCCTGCCCCTCCGGGCCCCACAAGGTGAGCAGATGCCTGGAAATAATCCCAATTGTCACTCTGAATTTCGAAATCTTGAACAGAATTTTGAAATGAACGTGCCATAGAGCTCCAGCGATGAGTGTAGTTCCAACAAGAAGCAGCACGAAAGATGGTCGAGTGAAGAGAAGAATCAGATGAGAACTTCGAACGGTCCAGTATCGATAGAGGAAGTGGATGTTCATGAGCACAAATGGCACAGTGAAGCACGTGCAGTGAAAGGCCGTTATTTGCTGAATTTCGCTATTTATCGATTAAAACGGACGAATTACCGTACCCTGTTCTCGACGAAAGAGTGCGTGACGACGCCAAAAATACGGCCGCTAACAACGACTTTCTGAAATTTCGAGAATTTACTTTCTGAAATTTCGAGAATGTCTGATTCAACGAGTCGATACCGGATTATTCATTCCATGCATGATGATTAGAAACAAGTCGAATGTCGTGAAAATGGTCAGTAGCTGCTTGTATGCGCCCAGATTCAGCTTAGTAAACTTGCGAATGAGGTAGAGCAGCATCAAATTTAGAACCACTCCGGCAACTGAAATTCACTTTCACTCCTCACTTTGAACGGGTGGACAAACCAAGGTGAACTTTCTCAACAATTGAGGACAAAGCGATTCCAGTCGTCATGAGGGGACGAGTAATGAATAAAGAAGATGATTGATGGTAGCGAACGATATTTATATTCCCGAGAGGGTGTGGGCGAGTGTTCAATTGAATCACTGGTACTGGGAACTCATACTGAATTATTGAGAACGACATGTATTGTATTCCCGTTTTCTATTCACTTCTAATGTATGCGGAAAATCGTATGCTTTTGTAAGACCAACTCCAATTATTTGGACAGAGAAATACGTTCAGTCTGATAATATAATAGCCATAGTACAATACAATAAAGCCGTCTACGTTCGGTTGCAGAGAGAAAACATGTTTTGAATCGCACGCTTCACTACAATGTCTTTTCATAGTGTTATAGTATGTGGAATGAACAGATTGTTTTCGAAATCTTTCACTCATGTAGTCGCCGATCTACCCCCACCGTCGACGTCCATCCGCGTCGTCGTCATCCCCGATGCGTCTCCGATCCTCTTCGACGATGTCTTCATACATCTCCTCACCGTCATCGACAGCACCGCCTCGCGGTAGTCCGTCATCAGAAGGAGGATGATGACGGCGTCCCAGGCCTGCGTGTGTATTGTATTTGTTTCACAGGTCTCGTATACTTAGAGACCGCAAGGTGCGCTCCCGAAATAACCAAGGCAGACTATTCATGACCTCAATGTGTAGATGTAGGTCTGAATATCATCATGCTTTTTAGCGTTTGTGGATATCTCTTCTCTATCAAAACTTATGCCCCAAAAACCACGCGCGCGAGGCACACCGAGCGAGAGGGGGAGATGGGGAGGGAGAGAGAACTCCTCCCGCCCTCTCGCCTCCCTCTACTCGCGCTTCTGCTACAAATCGGGGAAACATGATAAAAATCTGAAAAAAATTCCAAAATTCTGATATATTCCAATTAGTCATATGCCAGTGGAGCAGCTGTATCCGATCACTAGAAGTGCCCGAAATCGCACTTTTCAATCCTTTGTGCTTGTTTTTGACCTACTTAAAACTGTCCGATCATGCTGCTCCACGGACCCTTTATAAAGGTTCTGAATAGCTACCGAACGCGCCCTAGCTTGTCCATTTTGGTTGCGAATTCGAATTGTAGTCCCTCGGCGCAGGTTTTGCGCGTTTCTCTATCCCCACAAAGTGAGCGGAGCCTGCGGTCTCTACGTATACTATCGTAAATCGCTGAAAAACGGGGGATTTGCATCCTCAATGTAATCATGTTATTCTACGATGAAACGGGTGAACGCATTCGTTATCATTCGTTATCTTCATTGAATAAGTGCGAACGGTATGGATACCACCGGGGAAATCATGAAGTACTACAGTAATCATTATTGGAGCACTGCATCACTACAGAGGCGTGTGGTGAGAAACCAAGCTAAGGATTCGAGATACTCACCGGAAAGCAGGCGGTCATGAGCATGCACATGCCGCCCATCGGGCCTGAAGGAATGCCGAAGAAGGGAAAGTTGAGGACGACAAAGTAGGGAATGTACACGAAGATGAAGGGCACGATCGTCTGCAACGAGTCAGATGGTGCTACAGTCGTTACAGCTTCAACTTTTGTGCGCAAAATGTTGAGCTATCGTCTTCTGGCCGAGAGCAAAGGATCCCAAAGCTCATTATCGCAGCGAAAGACGTCGTACCTGCGCAGTGACGGCAATGAGCAGCTTGAGCTGCAGAGTTCTCGCATTGGCGGAGATCTTCTTCGCGTCTCGCAGTCCCGTGTACGTGAGCACTCCCAGAGAGAGGGCGAGCGAGAAAGAAATGACAATGACAAAGTCGAAGCAGATGAGATTGAAGGTGTAGCGCGGGTCCTGATAGCCGTTGCGCTAAAGAAGATTCCTGGTGTGATAAAGTGAAATAGAGAGGAGACACGCACCCAGTGGTCCATCACGAGCCAACCCCACTCGATCTTCCTCCCTTCTTCGCTCTCATAAGCTGATCGCAATATCTCTGGCCCGACGCCCTTGTCGTCCCCGTCGGAGAGGTAGTAGCACAAGAGCCACCTGTGATTTTTCTTTATTTCCGCCTTCTCGCTTTTCCATTTTGAACACTCTCGCTCGGTTGAGAAATGAATGAGCGAGCTCGTTACGAGGAATGACATTATTTCGAGATTCTCACCACCCCACACCCTCGGCTGTTGGAATGGCCACAAGAAGGGCGATGAAGAGAGGACGGGAGAAGAGCTCTACTAGGTGCGGTCTCTGCACGGTCCAGTATCGATAGAGGAAGTGGATGTTCATGAGGGTGAAAGGAGTCGTGAACGCGGTGCAGTATAGAGCGGTGAGTTTCTGGAATTTTGATGACTTTTTTTCTAATTGGAATATATAGATACCCGATCCTGCACAAATCCTTGCGAAACGACGCCGAATGTTTGAATGTTGACAATTACAACTTTCTGGAATCAATTTTTTTAAAGATTATTCCTAGTAAACAAATGACACCGGTTCCACGAAGCCATGAAGGAGTATCAAGAACAAGTCAAAGGAGGCGAAGATGGTGAGAAGATGCTTATAGGCGCCCAGGTTCAGTTTGGTGTACTTTCGAATGACGTAGATCAACAGAGAATTCAGAACGGCGCCGCCCACTGAATTGTGGAAGTTGCATCTACACGGATAGATGCGGGAAATAGCAAGAAACTGTTACTAACCGATGTGCGCCTTTTCAATGATCGTGGAAACCTCCATAGTATTCTATGAGATGAACAACCGAATGTAATGGCTGGGAATTGTCTGTCATCTTGTAACGGACGTCTTGTAAATCCCCAAGGGAAATCAGGCAAGTATTTCACGTTCTTTTATTTACAATGCCTTGCCCTTGTGAAAGCAATGATCCGAAAATGACCGCGGATATTTTTATCAACATTTCGGATGTGATATCAAAGATCATTCAGTATTTCGTTGTTGATAGTTATCTTTGACGGAATTGATGATCATTATTATTAGCGCAAGTCTTGTATGTTATGTCATGTGAGGAATTTTCAGAACTTGAAACACTTCATTAGCTATAAAATGCATAAAATCACCAGTTCTCTCAAATGCACTTGTATTTACAACGAATAATGGCTTACAATAGCCGCTTCTAAGAGATATCTTCAATCTCATTTACCGCCTTCGCACTTTCATAAATCTTCTCAGCCTTCTCAACCTCCGCTTCATTTCCTTGAACATCTTTTGTCTTCTCTAACTCATCATCGATTTCCACCGTCTCCGCGAACTCTTCAATCTTTTCCTTCTTCTCACAGTATTCTCCAGTCTCCTCAATCTCCTCGATCTTCTCTCCCTTCTCATTCTTCCTCTTCCCATATTTCTCCTCTATCCACGCATTCGTTGTCCATTCGCAGGCCTCGCCGCGCACGAACACGCAGAAGAGGAGGTTCGTGATGATCTGAACGATGAATTGATGCTCTATTTCAAGGAATCAATCAATGAGAGGATTTATTTGAAATAATTGAAAGTCAATTGCAGTTCTCACCAGCACGCCCGCAATAATGCCGAAGACGTAGTGCCACTCGTCCTGCGTGCCATCCGGCGCCAGACCATCGACCATAAACGGAATGGCCACCATCGCCGCCGAGATGACGATCGAGAAGCACCCGGTGACAAAGTGACTGTAGCGTATTTGAATATTTGAATCTCGCGCCAACCAAACACAAAAATAGCTCCCCTGTCGAAATTTCGACAGGCGAGCAATTTTTGAGGAATTGATTGCGGGAATTCAAAATTCGCCTACCTGAACTGCTTGGAGAGCGCGGGCGCCGCCTTGTAGAAGCCGCCGGTGCTGCCGCCAAGGATGCCCGCGCCCACGAGGAGGAGGACCAGGTTGAGGACCTGTATTAGCGTTATTTTCCTCTAGATTTTGGCTCATTGCTGCCTTAATTCTAGCCTAGATAGAGATAGCTCAAGTCCAAGATACGATAATACGAGAAATCACCAACCGGCGTCTCAACATCAATAATCGCCAGTGCGATGAAGCAGGCGGCACATCCGAGATACGCGAAGGAATTGAAGCAGCGGAACTTGAGCAGCTCCGGCGCGAACTTCATGCGGTCGGAGGCGGCGCCTGCAATTCATCTGAATAAATTTAGAACAATACACTAATAAAAATAAAAATACTCGACCTACCGCAGACAAGCTTGACGAGGAACTGGATCAACGGAGGAATGGCCGCGGCCAGTCCAATCTGGCCAGTGGACATCTTTAGCACTGCAAGAGCCGCTCTAGGACACTCTAACTTCCAAGGGTCAACAAAACGCACCTTTCTTCATGTACACGGGGTTGTAGAGGAACATGAGCTCGACGGTGGCGAAGTTGCCCAGCGAGCCGATCCAAATGGCCCAAATGGCGGGCGTTTTTAGGATGGCGATGTAGGGTACGCGACGGAGCGTCTTCTTGCTGCAATTAACTTCGGATTGGGAAAGTTTTGTACTACCTATCACTCACTCCACGCTGGTCTTTCCCCGGTCGATCTTGTCGCTCTCGGCGTCGCCAACGAAGGGGTGCTTCTGAGATAAGTTTTGTGACTGGATCGTGTTCTTGAAGAATGCAGAATGTGAGAAAAATCACATACTCTGGGCGTATTCCGATAGAAGAATAGATAAGCAGTGAATAGCACGAGCGTAACGCTTCCGTGGAAGTAGAAGACGGATCTGAACAGACTTTATTGAAAGAAACTCGTCGGAATACGGTAGTTCAACGGGTCAGACATTTAACTCACGGCCATCCTGCACTGTCGCAGAGGGCGCCCGACACTGGCGATGTGATCACGGGCGCGAATTGTACGTAGGCAACGAGGACGGAGACGAAGAGACCCGTCTGGAGATAAGAGGATAGTTTTTGATTTCATGATTCCAACAGTCATTGGTTTCTGATAAGCGTCATGTATACTCATGCTATTATCAGTGGCTCATTCTGGGTGCTGATGGCTGTGTCAGAAGGCAGTTCACATCATTCCAAGACAGCTGCGCCATTCAGAAAAGGGGATATGCTTCCTCCTACATCTATCCTCCGGTTCAGCACTAAGCTGCCATCACATCATCGTACCTGCTTGTAGTACGTCCATCGAGCGGCGAACGTGCCGACTGCAGGGAAGACCGAGGCGAAGGCGACGCCTTGGAGGGCGCGGCAGACGAGGAGGAGGGGCAGACCGGACTGGAAATGAAGCATGGAGTAAATAACAAAACTGTGTAAAGCTTCAACCATTAGTGAATCCGGAAAAATCAAATCAAGGATGGCGACTTACACGCACAGCTGTCGGTATCAGCAGAGTTGCGACACCCGAGAGCAATCCGAGAAATGTGAAGATGGATCTGGGAGTTATTTGACATTTTTTTAAATGAAATTCAATCTTCTCACCGTATTCCAATGCGATTGATGAGGAACACGATCGGAATGTTGGCAATCAAAGCCGCGACTGCGACCGAGACAGTGATGAACGTGTCCTCGGCTGGAAATTGCAAACGTTTACTTCGAAATAATGAGTTTTTTCTGAAGTAATTGGGCAAGAAGTGAGTAAAAGTGGTTTTTTGTGTGGTAATTTGAAGGAGGACTCACTTTCAGTGAACGTGTATCGATCCGGCTCGTACTCTGTCGCATTTTCGTCAGGCGCCATGCAGATGACGGCGAAGTTGAAGGAGAGAATGTTCGACCTGAGGAATACTTCACTGGAACTCTCAATAATGAATTACGAGCCGTTTGCAAATACGAAATTAATTGTAATTAAAACCTTAAAAACTTTTCAAAAACTATTAATTAAAAGTTTAAAAACTAACCATACGAAGGTCATACATAGCAGCAGCAGAATGAGAACGAGAAAACGAGTGCGCGTCCCGAATTCCAGCATTTTAGCTGTAAAATATGAAACGTTTGAGATTAAAATTTCAAAATGCGGGACGCTGTTCTATTTTGAGTCGTACAGAAAGCGGTCAATAATATGAAACGGCGATTTTGGACGAGATCTCGTTGAAAGTTAGTTACAGAAGATGCCACTGATCTCGATCAGATGTGTGTCGTGTCGGAGACACTCACTGTTTAATAATAGAACAACCATGATCTCGCTCTTCATTCGTAATGCTCTCTCGTCGATCAGCGAAACGGAAGAAGGGGTGAGATAGTGATAGGCTCACTGCGTACCCTGATATCCGCTTGATCAAACATTATTTCGAGAGATGCCATCGCGGCGAAGTGAAACCAAGGAGCAAACTCCGCTGTATTCAGATATTTTCCATGACGAATCAGTGACGGTAATTGATACAAAATCGCACATAATGTTTTAGTAATTTGTTCAGATGTGCATCTCGGCTATTGTGCGCGCTACTTTGATCTCTCATCAGATAGAAAATAACGTAGACGACCTCGGTGTAATCTGGGTGCATTTGTAACCAAACAATATCTCACGCGTATCGGAGATTCGAATTCGAACAGACAGTGAAGCAAGCGTGGACGATTGTTCAAGAACATATTGTTACGATGAGATCTTTTCTGCTATTTTCTGATACTCGTTATCTTGTTACGTTGCAATGGAGAACAAAAAGGAATAAAAGATTATCCCTCAAGATGATCTCATTGGTCTCCGCAGATTAAGCTTTCCTAGTAATCAAGTGAGCATCCAACGAACTGAAATAGCCCGGCCATTTCACTATTCGAGTTGCCAGCTCTAAGTCAAAGTTCTCTTCGACAGTTGCAGTTCTACTATCGATCGATGTTTTATAACTTCTCTCTTTAATTTTCTAAAGTGTGTCTAAGTTTATTTACAGTATTGTTCGATCTGTCCTGAAGATGAAGTACAAATCTGATCCTTGAATCGGAAGTAAAAAATACTGCCAGTTGTTACTCGCTGGCGCTTCTTTTCACACATACACCCCGTGCCTTCATTTCCATGATATTGTTGGCAGTACCAACATGGAAGTGATCACCTGTAAGGAACAGCGGAGAATTCGATACTTGATCAAGTGGAAAGTATCTAGATACCACAATTCTTACTTCATTGTGCGCAGTAATAATGTTTCGAGTGGATCGTAGTGCAGTATTTCCATAGACAATAACACGAACTACCGGCAAGAAGACGTTCGATCTCTAGGCTATTTCTCGGTCTATGAAATAAACTGATCTGACGATTTCGAGCGCAAGAGACTCCGACCTTTCTCCTTACTGAAAAATCAAGGAAGTGAGAAACAGCATTCTAACCCTACAGAAAAGGGGGGGTATCACTTTACATATCGAACTGCAAACTCCAAATTTGACAGGTTGCTGAAACATATCGCTATCCTCATTCTGAACAAAGGGATTTTTTTTAATTTCCCCTGGTTGCCGTATTCGCGATATGTTTCAGAAATATAAGACGCTACAAACTAATTTTTCCCGGTGTTGCCATCAGTTTCTCTAAAAATGTTGTCTGATTGCAACGAGTGCACATTCCACTTGAAAATTCTATAAATCACAAATTTAGTCATTTTCGGTGCAAGGATTGATTTCAACTCAAATTTCGAAATTACCATGTGTCGTCAAAATTTTGATTTTGTTTCGTGCTATTTTTCCATGTCAATTGTACAGTCAATTAATAGTTAGATTTATTCATTAAAATATATTTATTCACAGAAAAGGGATATTTTTGATCTACAACTTTGAACGGCATCATTGTCACAATGAGTCTTCCTTCATCTTCATTGGTTACATCCCTGCGGACTCCATGATTGGCTGAAAAGGTTCATTGACAATCGATACAGTCAAAATGACACATTATGAACCGTATGTGGTAACTTACCGAAAGTTACCGTAGGACTTCGTAAAACATTGATTGCGGAGCGGAGACTGCATGAATCAAGCTGATTTTTTGAGATGATGCATAATTCGTGTGCCCCATCAATCTGACGTACTTGAAAAATCGATATTTTGCATGTGTCGCGGACGCGCGTTGCGTGTGGGAATGCCCCGAGTGGGCGGGGCTTAGACCAATTTGTTCTTTTATTGATTTTATCGCCATAAAAATTATTTCTGATGATGGCTTTTATTTTTGCACGTATCATAGGCTGAAATTCCGCAAAAAGGGAATTCTCGCCTAAGCCCCGCCCACTCGAGGCATTCCCACACTCAACGCGCGTCCGCGGCGCATGCAAAATATCGATTTTCCAAGAACGTCAGATTGATGGGGCACACGAATTATGTATCCTCTCAAAAAATCAGCTTGATTCATGCAGTCTCCGCTCCGCAATCAATGTTTTACGCAGTCCTACGGTAACTTTCGGTAAGTTACCACAAACGGTTCATAATGTGTCATTTTGACTGTAGATCTATCTTCTTTACTGGACTCTCCACGATTCAGCCATTGCACGTTTTCAACACTGTCAAAACCGTGTAAAGGTTCCTTCATTCTTCCTTCTCTCTCGATTTTGAAAGGGTCGTCTCCCTTCCCATTGCACATTTCTAACACTGTTCAAAACGTGCAATGGGAGTTTCATTCTTCCCTCTCCCTCAAATCCGAGTGGGTCGTCTCTCTCCCCCTTGCACGTTTTCAACACTGTCAAAAACGTGCAATGTCTCCCTCTTCCCCTCCCCCTCTCATTTCACTCTTCCCTCTCACTCACCTCACGGACGGTCGACTCCATCTTCACTAGATTGGCAACAGACGCCATGAGTTTGGTTCTTCCGTATCCCATTGAACAATCGTTTGAGGTCAACCTTCAGGACACTTCGCATCTCAGCATTCAAGACGTCATCTCTAAGGTGAGTACTCTTTAAGTAATCGAGCAATGGCGTAACAAAGTGCTTCGCAGATATACTGTGGAAAAATCACCTTAGAGATGACGTCTTGAATGCTGAGATGCGAAGTGTCCTCAAGGTTGACCTCAAACGATTGTTCAATGGGATACGGAAGAACCAAACTCATGGCGTCTGTTGCCAATCTAGTGAAGATGAAGTCGACCGTCCGTGAGGTGAGCGAGAGGGAAGAATGAAATGAGAGGGGGAGGGGAAGAGGGAGACATTGCACGTTTTTGACAGTGTTGAAAACGTGCAAGGGGGAGAGAAACGACCCACTCGGATTTGAGGGAGAGGGAAGAATGAAACTCCCATTGCACGTTTTGAACAGTGTTAGAAATGTGCAATGGGAAGGGAGACGACCCTTTCAAAATCGAGAGAGAAGGAACCTTTACACGGTTTTGACAGTGTTGAAAACGTGCAAGGGGGAGAGAGACGACCCACTCGGATTTGAGGAAGAGGGAAGAATGAAACTCCCATTGCACGTTTTGAACAGTGTTAGAAATGTGCAATGGGAAGGGAGACGACCCTTTCAAAATCGAGAGAGAAGGAAGAATGAAGGAACCTTTACACGGTTTTGACAGTGTTGAAAACGTGCAATGGGTGAATAGTGGAGAGTCCAGTGAAGAAGATAGATCTATCGATTGTCAATGAACCTTTTCAGCCAATCATGGAGTCCGCTGGGATGTAACCAATGAAGATGAAGGAAGACTCATTGTGACAATGATGCCGTTCAAAGTTGTAGATCAAAAATATCCCCTTTCTGTGAATAAATAAATTAATAAATCTAACTATTAATTGACTGTACAATTGACATGGAAAACAAAACTGCGAATAAACTTGATGAAGATAAAAAACAAAAAATACTGTGCTTTTGCACAATATTTTATAAAAATGAATATCAAGAAATAACGATAAGATTAGTGTATCTTTTTTTTATTATTTCCCAAAATCAGAATTTTTTTGGTAAGAAAGAAATTCTGTGCAAAAAATCGAGTCTGTTCTTTCAGAAACTCTAAAAGTGATGGCAACACTTGGAAAAATTAGTTTGTAGCGTCTTATATCTCAAATTGCGAAAGTGATTTGCAGTTCGAATACGGTAACGCGGAAAAATTCAAAAATTAATCCCCTTGTTCACCCTTATCTGGAGAGAACAAAGGAGGTCAGAACGCTGTGGAGAGAAAGCATTACTCCCTTCATTTCTCCTAGACACATTTTCTCCTCGCTACCGGACAAATAGTTTACACGTCGATATTGTTCACTCCAACTAATGAAACGATACGTTATAGATTCTCTAACTGAATTGATTCTTAATTTGGAAGTAAAAAATTCACCGGATGTTTCTCCCTGGCGCTTGTTTTCGCACAGTCACATTCGTGACTTCATTTCCTTAATTTATGTGGTAGTGCCCACGTGAAAGATCATCGATGTGGAAGAATAAGGGAGGCTGTTTCATCATGTCATATCAAGAGCACTCATTTGCTGTGATGCAGTCTTGATAATTTATGTGTGGGCTCTCGAATTGATCAATCAATGCACGGAGCTCACTTATAGCATGTCTAAACTCCTCGAAGTTGGCCCGGAGATTTTGTTTTGCCGGTATTGTTTTTTCCAGTAGCTTGGTGATCTCTGGACCGAGTGGTGTATAAAAGGAGCAGCTCTCAGCATCAACAATACAGTCCCTCACCTTCCAATAGTATTTCATTATGCATTTGTATCATCGACAATTTGGTAATTCCAGATGATGTCGGCCCGCTGCTTCTTCCTTTTCCTTCTGATGTCGGCCACGATGTTCTTCGCAATCTTCGCCAAAGGAGAGGTAAGTCTTTCGACTTTATCTTTCGACGAGTCTTCGAAAATTTGTAAAATAAATATTTTTCTTCAGGACTGCTATATAGGCTGCCAAGAAGGCGGTGAAGGCTACCGTCATTAATTCAACGTCCTGTCCTATTGGATTCAAGATTGGAAATATCCTCCGAGCACTCTCCTCGACTTCCTTCTCCCCATCAACGTTCTAATTGTCTGGTTTTGGGCGTAGATAAATCAATATTGGGATGTGATCAAATGAAAACATAATGCAGGGCAAGAAAGTGAAGAGGCTCTTAGTACTACCAGTACAGTACTGGGAATTCAGTCAGAGAGACTACTCAGTAAGACACGTGTCGAAGTGTGAACATGGACAAAATATTGCAAAAGGTTTCTGCGATAGAATTGATTGGTTTTGAAATCAAAAAAATCGAATCCGTTACCGACTGTCATGTCTTTCATGCGGCCGTTGAAAGTTTAAGGTTTAAGGAGTTTAAGGCAGGAAGAACAATAAGCATAACGGTGGTAAAATATTTCCTCATTTTTCTGAGGTTTTTCTTGCTATCATACACGCCGCAGTCAAAGAGAGCCAAAGAAAGGCTTGCTCATCATGATTCGACGAACTCATTGGACTTCCCTTTACATCGACGCCAACCATCTTTCCAAATCTTCAAATTGTGGGTTTGACGAAACTGCTGAGAATTTCACAGTCAGGCGATGATGTTGCGAGGAATACCCACCTACAATTAGGAAAAAATCGTTTAAGTTCAACGGACTTCCATGTGATATTTTGCGCAAAATTGCTTATCATTGTAGAGTTGAGCAGGAAGTGTCTACAAAAAGTGTTGCCAGTCATGCCTTCCATGCCTTCCGCTCTAGATATCTTTGACTACTGTCAAACGCTAGGAATATCGGCTTGTTTAGTCGGAACAATTCCACTAGCATCCTTCATCTACTTCAAGCTGATCTTCTGCCGACCGTTCTCAGAGAGTTACACCTTCAAACTCATCGTGATCAATGGAATATCAGTGAGTTTCCAATAGAGTTGTCAGAATGAGAAATTATTTTACTAGTCGCTTTGGCGAATCAAGTGTATTTACAGGAACTCCTGAACACCTTGGTATGGCTATTCGTTATTCAACTCTCGAGTTTCTCGTTTATGCGCGGATTCTACGTATTCATACAGGACTCCGGACTCGCAAACCCACTCGGTTTAGCTAGGTTTGGAAAAATGAAGAAGTACTCCTTCCAGCCGCCATCAACGCCTTTCTCGGCGCGGTGGCCCTCAACTCTTCCCTCTTCATAGCGCTAAATCGAATGAAAGCGATGATGCTCATGCGTGATGTATGGAATGAGAGTGAAATAAGAATTGCAATGCAACAATTTAGAAAGAATTCCTGTTCTTCCTCCTCTCCGTCTGTTTCTCAATCATCCTCAGTCTCCCTTCTGTTATCGATTTCTACTTCAACACGAGTGTCTATGTCGAGATACCCTTTGACCGCGAAACGATTCTGATTCCCGTAATGGACGTAACAAATGAGGTAATCTCGATTTTTAACTCGGACCTGAACTAAACTTCAGTTCTTTCGCGCACTAGCCGACATCATAAGGACGGTGGTCAGTCTAGCCACTTTCCTACTCAACATCTTCCTGTGCGTTCTAATCGCACGAGAGAGACAGTTCAAACATATTTCCGAGAAACGAAGGCAATGAAAGCTTTTCATCCTTATTTGAAAGTAGACATCTGATTCAGACACAAAGCGGAGCGAGCATTGGTTGTTACGAGCATACTCGCGTATGCTACCTACACGGTCTACTTTGTGAACAATGTTTGCATGTTTCTTGATACATAAATTAACATTATGACTTGAGATGATCGCCCGCTACGTCGATGTGATGTTCTGCGGCTACGCGCAGTGGCTCTTCGTCGGAATCAAGTCGATGACGCCATTCTGGTCAGTTTGAATAGCCCGTAGCGTTGCCAGAATGACGAATATCTCAGAGAACGCATCCGAAAAAGCAACCCATTATTATCGCAGGTGTCTGGTGGTGTTCACTCCCTCCGTTCGTAAATTGATCGCCCGCAAGCGACGGAAGACTACAGCCACTGCCGTCACTATTACGGCTTGAGTTTAACAATGTTGAATGTCAACCATTTTATTTGAATGATACGGGAAAAATGTTTGTCCTTACATAATAAACCGTTGAGAACGAATGTGTTAATGCAATTTGTAATGATTCGGCCGTGGACACGTCTAACCACTAACGGCCTCTGCCCAGTCCAGCATAGTAGGGCAGTCGCACGGGCATTGATTCTTCACGAGAACTCAGGCCGGGATTCAGTCGCCACTTGCCCAATAGCAGACTGCTGCTCGGCAACCGATAAGGACGTCGGAAGGATCCGTCGAGCATACGGTAACGCAGCGTACTGTATGTGAGCGGCGCCGGACTGAAATATATGAGGTATAGAATTAAAATTCAGTAAAATTCTGAGGTTTACAGCGAGTTAAAAATGCAAACATACATGTCTGCCTCGGCAATGGGTATGAAGATGGGAACGCAGACAACAATTAGTATCAATAGGAACATTCGCATCTCGAGGTTCTAAGTGAATTGGAGAGCTGACGGGCGTTATATGTAGAGGAGGAGGGGGAAGTAGGCAGATTCCGACGGTTGTTCTAAGATTGGAAGTCTCGTCATAACAGGTGCAAAGTAATGGCGACGTCGTCCGGCTGTCGACCGGATGACAACATTGGTGAATTATGAAAACAATTGGCGCTATTTCTAACCTCACGGCTCGTTGTCTCAATTCAAGCTAAAAGCG
Source organism: Pristionchus maxplancki (assembly GCA_900490775.1). Taxonomy (NCBI): domain Eukaryota; kingdom Metazoa; phylum Nematoda; class Chromadorea; order Rhabditida; family Neodiplogasteridae; genus Pristionchus; species Pristionchus maxplancki. The sequence continues at coordinate 284,936 of LS582899.1, forward strand.
ATTACCTACTACAGCGTTTCGGTAATTCTCATAATAGATATTTGAGCAAAAGCCTACCAACCGTCTATTCTAGGCCCCATCTTCACCTGCAGCAAAATGCCATGGCAACGTCGCACTCAGATTTCGAGAATCCAGAAATGTTGCGGTGAAAATGTAGAAATGGTTGCAAGGAAACAACGCTGACAGATAACATTGTTTCGTGTCGTTTGTCAATTCAGATCAACCTTATCACTCAGAGGTGCATTCCTTACAAGCACACAGGAAAATGGACAAGAAAACCCACACAACTGCCCATTTCTATCAGCAATTAAATTATCATTGCACACGTCTTGCTATTGTAAAACGAGCTACGTACAGTTTTGAAACCGCCGGATGCAGTGAAGCTCGTCACTATTGCGCTCTTATCAGAGGCTCAAGCAAATCAGCGATACACTGCTTTTAAAGCTTGTTTTGCTCGTCATTCCGGTGCGTAGCATTTGATCTCTTGCTTTCATTCTTCGCATCTTACATTCGACCTTTTCTCACTACTCTGTCTCTTGACGTCGAAGCTCGAAGATTCGAAGACCTAGTGTTCTATCGGTGAATGGATGCCCAACCGCGATGGAAGAAGGTCGCATCAGTATCCCTGTTCTCCCTTCTAGCGACAGTAAACGTCGCCGATCGATTCGGCGTTGCTGGTAACATTTCGAAAACCTTTTATTTTCTTTTTCAAAACAAAACTTCAGGAATACTGCCGCAAGTGCAGTCCTTCTACTCAATCAATGATGGCGAGGCTGGACTCCTGCAGACAATGTTCACCCTGGCATATGTCGTGTTCTCTCTAATTGCCACGCTGATCGGAGATCGATTCAATCGGTTCGTTTCTGATTGTGCAATCGTTGACGAACGCTCGTTGCGACATCGTACGTCATTGATAACTGCATTATTTCCTCGCCTATCAGAATTTTAATACATGATGGACTACCATTATTATTTACAGAAAGCTCATCCTCCTCCTCGCCAACATCACATGGACTGTGCTCATTGTCGCGTCCTCGTTTGTGCCGGAGAATGTGGGTATGCGGAGAATGGGCGCTCTCTGTAGCTCGCAGAGGACAACGTCTTATCGCACTGTTGGCAGAAACATGCGCAACTTGCAAGAAGATAGTAAATGTCCTTGCCTTCAGATGTTCTGGCTGTTCCTGCTCCTCCGATCTCTTTCTGCTTGCGGCAACGCCATCTCATTCGGCGTCGCTGTTCCGATGATCGGCGATTTGTACCAGAGTGAGACCACGATATTTCGAAATTTGTGCTCTCTTTTCGCCAAGAATTTCTAGTTTGCGACACGATTTCTTTGATAATGACTTCTCACAATTTTAGACGATGCTTCATCGCGAGGCTACGCGCTCATGATTTTCTACTGGTCGCTGTCAATTGGAAGGTTAGCGAATCTAACGATTAGCGCTAATACCCGGACACAATTTCAGCTCACTCGGAGTGCTACTCCCGTCCGTAATCGCTCAATGCATCGATTGGCATTGGACGCTCAGACTGTGGCCTGCACTGTCGATAGTCATCCTTCTACTGATTACTATTGTTGCCCAGGTGAGTCCATGATTAGAACTTAAAAGAATCTTATTCAATGCAGGACTCGAGAGGCTTCGATGAATCGAGACTAACGCTGAGGGATATCTGGGCTGATCTGAAAATCGTATTCCAATCGTACGCACCAACTCATTGGATAGGCCAGCGCGAATTATGTTTCAGAAAGGCTTTCATTCTGACTATCGTTGGACAAGCGCTCAACGACATGTGCATCGTCACGCAAGTGTGGTGGAAGACACTGCTCATCGAAGAGGTGAGCAACAATTGTTTCTGCTATTTCGATAATAAACAATTGAGGCTCTCGATTTCCAATCCAACACTACAGCCGCACAAGTCTTCCATGGACAAGCATTCGATGTGTACGAATCAGAGAATAGCTCGAATGATGTTCCTAGTTCAGCATTCAAACGTCACTTGGAATTATCGTGGCTATTTGTGGAGTGTTCGGGTCGTCATTCGCGATATGGATCAGTCAAGTCGGATAACTTACTAATTTGTATGCCCACATTTATCTTCAGTCCTGGAAACACGGCCGCCACATCTTTGCCCGGATTCAATCAAATCTTGCGTTTCCTCTAGTAGCGTCTATCGGTGAGCTCACTAGTTATTCGCTAATTTTTTGGTTACCCAACATTTGAAGGAAGTCTGATCGCATTTCCAACGATGGTCCTCATGCCCTACTCAATGACCATCGACGTCTGGTTGGTTAGTCACTAAGTGGATCCTTGTAGTGAAATCCAATCTCAGGTCTACTTCATCAACGGCTTCAACCAATTCATGCCCGCTGGCAACAATGCCATCGCTGCAGAGATTGTGATGGAGGTGAACATTTCAGATGGGAAAATTAGTAAATCGATGAAACTTTAGGTGATCGCTCCATCGCGACGAGCCACCGCTACGTCAATTCTCTACGTCATCGCGTACCTCGTGGGTGATTGTCCGGGCCCGTATCTTGTGGGCGCTGTGAGTGTCATTCGAATACATAAGTCCAGAAATCAACGAATAAGAAAATAAACACCCACTTTTTAAGATCTCCGACGCTCTGCGAGACGATTCGGACGATGCGAAGATCCGCTTCTACGCTCTCACGCAAGCCCTCTTCCTCACCTCTTCCCTCTTTCTCCCCTGTGCGATAGTATTCGCTGCGGCTGCTTACTTCCTCAAGAGGGAACGGATGACAAAAAGTGAAGAAAAGAGTCGGCTACGGTTAGGCGACGATCAGAAAGAGCAGAAATCGGAGCTTGAGTAAACCTTTTTGAACAAATTTGTGGTCTGATAATTTTCGCGATTTTGTTTATAGCCTATTTATTCATTGTTGACTGTATTCCGCGGCTTCAAGTTGATGGCTTGAGTGATCTCTCCGATTGTCTGGCCAGGTCGCGATGACATCGACACACTGGTGATGGCAGCAGCTGGATGCATCTTCAATATTTCAAAGATCATCGATTCCCCTTCTATTCCGATCCCCTGTTCACTACAGTTCTACCTGGAATGTCATCCATCGAAACAGCCCGAACACAGCTCGTCGATAGTCGCTGATCATGAAAATGACCGCCAGAGGGTCCACTGGAACCAACATTTATTTATATTTTCAGTTTTTTGTAGTGATGACTTTCGTTACGATAGGAATGCGTAAGACTCCCATGGGTTTCATTGTTGTCGACAGTTTGATAATCATGCACTTTCCCTTGTTCTCGATGTTTTTAGTACTGACTCACACAAGAAACATTCACCAATTCGGACTCACAGATCGGATAGAGGGAGTAGAGAATCGTTAAAAGCCGCAGCGGTGTTTTGATGTGACTTGATTTGAGAAAAGGAGTTAGCAGATAGAAAGAGCATGGGAAGTAGAGCAGGACGAAGGGAATCGCAAGCTAAAGAAGGTTGTCTTCCAAATATTGACCATCACAAATTTACTTGGACTAATAACGCAGTGAACAATTGTTTGTGAAACTTTCTCCATGCTTGACTGCTTTCTCCTTTTCTGATGAGTGCTCGAATAATGCTTAAACGATTTCGTCCTTTTCAATTGAAAAGGTTGAAAAAACTCACTGAATTGATGACGCTAGAATAAAACAAAAAGTCACGCCAATAAACGTCATCATAGCAAGATTAGCGATTAATTTTTCTATGTAGATGCTTCCGTCCTCTTTCAAAAAAAATAAGAAAATACAAATAGGAGAGAGAAGTAAATTCTTACATATCCTTTGAAAATGAGTATCGAGTGATACGGGTCCGAAGGAAAAGGAAGATTATTCAAGTTGTAGAATTGTCTCGCACTGATTTCATAGCTAAATCATCAATAAAGTTAAAGAGAAATAAAGACAATGCACCCTGGTTCATAGTTGAAATGCGCCTGGCAGTTCCAACTCCACACCGAAAATTCGATCAGTAATCCCATAATTATGAGGCACAGTCGCTTCGGAGTCAAGCGGACGGAGAAGTAAGACTTGCTGAATCTCATTTGAACAGCTGTATCTCCCCTCAAACCTGCTAATAGCCATGGCTCTGAATACGAAATGAATCGCGAATATGGCAAAACTCATAGAGACGCATCCACAATAGAACGATAGGAAGATCTTATTCTGAATTGACCCAAGAAGCATAATAATGAAAAGATCTTCGTCGACTGCGAAAATCTTGAAGAATTGTTAATCTTTTTAATAATAATCGAAATCTTACTGGCGAAAAAATGTGTTGGAGAATAGTGTAAATAAGATCCGAAACAAGAAATATAATAAGCAACTTCTTATACTCGCTCAGCTCTTTGCGAGACTTAGTAACAACTAAGAACAATGCTGTCAGATTTGAGACCAGACCCAATACTGAAATTTCTGCAATAATATTTAGGCAGGTTATAATACTTACAGAAAATAGGATCTAATAGGTTGGTGAGCATGTTTAGCGTGTATGATGAAGACTAACGAATGTATTTGAAATCTGATGAGTGAGACTCCCCAAGGGATTTTTTTTTCAATTGTTCAGTAAGCAAAACAGAAAGGTCACTCGATGTGAACAGGGACTATAGAATGTTTTCAAGCCACTACTATTAGTTCACTATTTGTGATACGTCACAGGTTCATCCATTTTTAAAAATGCTATGAACTGAGAAAAATGTGAAGCGGGCGGTTACAATTTTATCCTCGATCTCAGATACTGCGCAAACAGCTGAGTTAGCCTAGTCAGCGTCTTCGGCTTTCTCAATGGATATCCCGGACACTCAAATCGATCATAAGCTGAGGGATCCTTCTGCATCTCCTTGTGGAGGCGCACCTGAAGTTTAATTTTCTTGAGTTTGAAATTATTTCGAGAATAAGTGCCTCACCGCAGGTAGATTCTCGTAGACGCCCACGTCCAGTGGATGATCGTCCTGAAATTATCGCATTCGCTATCGAGAAATATGGATCTTCAATTCAGTAATGATTTCATCTAAAATCTCATTACCAGTGCACGATGCGTCCGATTATAGAGTAGTTCGCCGATGCAAGAAATTGCGCCGTAGTCAACGTCGGGCAGCATCTGGAGATCAACGATCAGTTAAATGAATCCCATAAACAGTCTATCTTAACTGAGAGGCCAACCTTATTGGCCATTATGTGGTGAGCACCGGCCAGGTACGGGAGGTCCTCCACTCCGAACACGCAGATATTGTGCCTGCAACTTCTCGTTCCAGAACTTATTCTGAATTTTGAAAAATACCTCCAGATGCCGGATCCGCACCCGTAGGCGGCCCACCAGATCCAGTGGGTGAGACGAGTGACGAAGAGGTGGTTGGAAGGGGCGATCCTGTCGTTCTCGTGCAGGCATCTAAGAAATTTTTCGTTGGGGGCATGACGAAATTACTGATGGAGACAACGGAGAAGTAGCAGATTTCACACCTCGCCGGGTACATTCCGGGCAGCCGCAGGGCTTTTGTAGCAGCGATTGATTGAATAAACAACTCGTCCATGCCGTAGTACTGGAAATTGGATGTCTTCTTTTCGAAAGTCCCAGTGCGATATTCAGCTGGGCTTTTCAAATAAGCTTCCCGGAGTAAAGCATGAAGCACTGGCGGTTTTGATACCATCTTCTGCAGCTCTTTGATGAGAAGCGTTGTGTTCAGCTGATCCAGCAAGTAGTCTGCCGTCTTACGAGTGAGAGAGACCTGAAATTCAATGGAATTATTCCAGACAAATTCTGTATTGAAAGCAGCAAATGAAAAAAACTTTTCGAACAATAGTCTAACCTGCATCCATCCCTTGGCCATAGTGATGTCCTCCTTCTCACATCCTTCCATCTCTTCTGCAATATTGAAAACTGAGTTTGTCCTATTTCTATGTCCACGGTGTCTCCAGATTCCTTTGTCACATCGCATGCGCGAGGGGCGCGAAATCACTCACTCTTGCTCAGATTCTTTGGACACAGACCCAGTCTGCCAAGGTTCTTCTCGTGAAGATCACAGCGATTATCGTCAGGGCATCTGATCATTTCCATTTTTCAAAAATTGACTTCGTCAATTCACGTCGACATCTCCATGTCGTTTGCACCAGCCATCGTCTTGAAGATTTCGGCGATTTCGGCATTCGTCTTGATGACGATGTCGTTGTTCTGAGAGAAATTATTGTTCCCAAGACATTTATCTACTTTTTCCACAATCAATCATGAAAAAAATGAAAGAATGAGTGACTCAAACCTGCTGCAAGATCACATAATTCCAATTCCGCCTTCGAATGCTTCTCAAGCAGTCGAGCTGCGCACTCGACTGGCCCCGGCCTGAGAATCATATTGTCCAATTTTTTACGTTTCAACCCCTCGTGATTCAGATGTTTGTGTAAAAATGCAGGAAAAAGAGGGGAATTATCCGACCGTCCGAATCCAGCTCGTATTCGTCCCTCGCGACGAGCACATTGTGCAAGCACGTCGACAGGATGGTGAATTTGCGACGGAAATCGAGTGGAGCCTACAAAGGCTATAACTGGACTTTCGCTTTCTCATTACTGAAGAGAAAATTGAAAAAACCTCACTTTTCGATCTAACGCGAAACAGAAGACGTTCTCCTCAGAGTAGCTGACGGCCAACTGTTCTTCGAGAAATTCGTAATCCTAAAATGGAAACTTTTTTTATTTTTTGCCGTGTACGAGGAAGTAAGTACGTATTTCGAAATTGCTATCGATCGTCGCATCTTTATAGTCTCGCTTTCGCTCAGTCACGACTAATTCAGGTAGGCAATTAAAATTTCCACATTGATCCAGTTTTTTCGTGCGGGCTCTTTTTAGAGAGGACCACCAGCTCACTTGAAAATCATCGGCGAGCAAAAAAAAAAGACAGTCGGCTCTCGTCACTACATTTCACGCCAGTCAAAAGAAGAGAGTGTGAGCAACTGAGTGACATCAAGGAACCCACCTTGTACACAGTTTTGATGAAGGCGACGGGAAATCCGTTGAAAGGGTTTCGACGTGAGAAAACGCTGTAATTATGGAAAATATATATTTTGAATATATTTTCACATGAATACAAATTTTCGAAATCGAAACATAAACGAATTCCTTACCGCTCTCTCACTGCTTCGCACGTCATACTCAAACGGTTAGGGCGAGTAGGAATAAGTGCCTGCCGAGCCAAACTCTTTGCGTATCTGAATCGAGGGTAATACTCAAAACAATGTGTGCGTTTTTTTCTTTTTCTTTTTTTCATTCAGTTCCAACCACCAAAAGAACTCACAAAATATCTCCGTTCAAGATGCGATCACACTGTATGTGAGCGACCTCTGATCGTCGTTCAAAATGCGGTTCAAGCTGGAATTATTGATAAAACATTATCGGTTGTGGCTAAATCAGATAACCAGAATTAGTCGAAAGAATCAAGAAAATTCTCACTAGTTCGAGGCTAGATACAACGCGGAAGGTTACGTAAATGAAGAGCGAAATACTGAATAGCACCAGAAGCAAGAGCAGCTTTCCTACGCAGCCGAAACCGCTGCAAAAGAAGTACATCTGATTACTAAATACGCCGAAAATCCGAAAATGATAAACGTACTTGCATCTACGCGCACTGCGAATGCTGAACGGCGAGTAGGTGGGCAATCTCATCATCGAGAACTAGCGAGCGACAGGCTTTTAAGAATCGCGACTAATGAGTTCTAATGAGACTAATGAGACAACTTTCCCCCATCCGGGAGAGGCGCGATGGCGAAAAGATAGGAATCTCCACGGACAGAGATTGATCTTACGCGACGTGCTGAACGAGACAAAGAAAAGTAAATGTCTTCGTAGTTGCTCGATTTTTCAATTTCATTCGGATCATCCCGTTTCTGGTTTGCTTCACATCTGATAGTAAATAAGATGACTTCGGAAGTTTTTCGTGTTTTCTTTCCAGAATTCTCGTGCAATCGTACTGACTTGATTTCTCGATTGTCTATCTGACAGAATGAGAGAGTCTGTGAAATGAAAGAGCGTTCTCGTCACTGAACAAACCAGCTGGTCACTCAAGAAAGAGAGGGGAGAGAACAAATGTGGTCACGCGAGAGATCAGAGACATTGAGGAGAGCGCAGGCAGAGGGGGAGGTTAGAGAGAACTGCTGAATGAGAGACCGATAGAGAAAGAAAGAGCGGGCATTCGGGAACAATCCACAACAACCGTGGTCACTCGCAGAGGGTGGGCGATTTATTCCCAGCTTGTTCTCATTGAGATCTGTCGATTTCTTGCTTGCTATTACGGTCATGACTGTTATCGTTTCTGGCAATTTCATATCTATCTATGGTTGTACTGAGCAGTGAGTAAATTTCTTTCTTTCCAGCTGCATACACCAGCTCTTCCACAGGTTTTACTCGACATGATCTGCAAATCAATGACAACAAATTTGAAAGGGTGAGTTCTTACTTTTCTCTGGTATTTTCCCTAGTATCGTGAGAATCCGTGGTAGTTTCTCACATGTTTGAAACAAATTTTTTGCAGATTTCAATCATTCTTTGACGACGCTCTGCTCCATCGCAATAAACGTCATTTAAGTGAAGCTCAGACTGGAAAGAGCTTCGTCCACCATCCATCAAGACTCGTGAAGAGAAAGATGCGCGATTGCATGGAAGAGAACTTCTCGAGATTCTGAACAGGAGTCACTCTCTGATGGAACCACGCTGAGGGTGGATGGAGAAGATATCGGAGTTAGGGCATTTAATGGCGATTTCATGGTGTAGGAGACAAAATTTCCGAATTCGGACATTTCATGGCGTTACTATGGCATCGGTCACGAGAAATGTCGTCCCGCCTTCTTACCTTGTTGTGAAGAATTGTTGATAAATTCTGTTCGTTTATTCTGGATAGCAATGATTTGCAGCTGAATCCGATTGGTGAATCACTCAGTACAACAAGAATGAATGAGAGAGGGCTGGCGAGAGATAAAAGGGAGTGACGAGGGCCAGGACAGGTGAGGGTGAGGAGAGATAGCACTGGCAAAGAAGAGGCAGCAGAGAAAGAGAGAGAGTGGACGTTGGGGCTCACTCAATCGAACGAGAGTCGACCAGAGGGTGGCGTTATACTGGTCGATAATTCTCCATTTCTTTAATATTGAAGAAAAATCACTTCACTGATTTCTTGTTCACTTCGTTTTTACTATTTTTTTGTTTAGAATTGTCTTCTCTTTCTATGATCTCATTCTTCACCCAATCTTATCATTTCGAGCTGTAAAATGTAGGGCAAAAGGGAGGAAAGTGTCCCTGTTCCTTATTTCACTCGTAATGTAGATCGCTTCTGTATCTTTTCCGCTGAAGAAGCCGATTCTGTTATCACACAACAGTTCCTGTCTAATAACGCGAGCCGACGTTTTCCTCCTCCCTGTTCGCATTCATTTCTCTTCAAATTATTCCTTTTTACAGCTGAATACACCAGTTCTTCACGGGTCCAACTCGACAAAAACTGCAATCACAATTACAACAACCTGAAAATGGTGAGTCCGATTCCCCAGTATCCTCTCTCACTTTCACCTCTCATTTCCCATTTGTTCGCTCACGATCTTGAGAAAGGCCTAGAAAAGTTGTTGGTTCGAAACGAAATGCGAATCATCCGCTGGCACGGCTTACATCTTCACGATCAAGCCTCGCATCTCTAACAATTCGCCCATTGCAGACCTCTTACGGGTTGCAGAGAGAGTGAAGATTCTCTCGTGAAGCTTCTCTGAGCCACAGAATGGAAAGGGCTGCTCCCATCGTCAAGTCGCTCTCGAAAACCAAGGACTACTGGAGTACAAAAGAAAGTAAACGTCGTGACCGAAAATGGCATATTCAAAAAAAGCCCAAATCCGAGAGGAATTAATGTGAAATATTGTCTCTGAACTCAGCCACTTCGAGTTTACCGATATTGTGGAAATAAATGTTGCATCATATTCGGCATCGCGCGTGCAGAGCATCGCCTTCTCCAGTTGGGACGGAGGGATCCGTCGGAAAGTCACCTTGACGATAGATAAACTATGCAACAGATAACAGATATAAAATTACGGGTTGCCGTATCTCACAGTATCCGTAACGTACGGTGATATTAAAGATGGTTGTACATCGTAGCCTACAGTAAACCACAGTAGCTTTTCGGCGCTGATGGCAATAAATCGGCGAACTATGGAATAAGGTGATCTATAAAAATTCCTCCAGTCACATTTGAGTATGACAATATTGTGTCCACTAATTCATTACTGACCGTAGTCTACCGTAATCTGCCGTGCAAATCAAGCGTTCGTAAGATATATTACGGTAGCCAACGGTACGGTAGATTTTGCATCCAACACAACTTGTGTTGCGCTGACGGTAACGCTTCTCTAAGAAAAATTTACATCTAAAAGGGCATGACGCAATCTAGTATCGACAATCCCCTGCTATCGTCACTGTCATCAGTTGCCTGTCGTTGTTTTTGGCGCTATTCATAGTTTTCTCAGATAGCCACATTACTGTAATTGTTCCAGATACCGTAACACAGGGAAAAGATAGTATCCCGGAGAAAGGAAAGAAACGTAACCTCATTACCCCCCTTCTCTCTCTCTTCGGTCGTGCACACATACATCATTGTGATTAGTTGCACCTTTATGAAGGAATCAAAACAACTGAAAACAATTTGAAAATGAATTCGGAACTTCGAAATCGATTACTCACGAAGTGAGAATAATCAGAAAAGAGTGAGTAAAAGCGAACAAAAGAGCATTATTTCAGAGAATCCTACGGTGAAACTGTAAGCGAAATTGGAATATAACAGGTGTTTAGTGAAAAAAATGAATATCGAGGGGTGAATAGTTTGGTAGGCATTATGTGAAACATCAAACACGTCTCCTAGACTGAGGCTTAGAGGCCGTGACTTTCTTGGGACTCTTGAGGGACTTAGCCTTCGCCTTCTTGGGAGACTTCGCCATGGACGTCGCCTTGACCTTGGTAGTCCTCTTCATGGGCGATTTGGACTGCTTAGCGACAGCCTTGGCCTTCTTAGGAGTAGCGACCTTTTTGGGAGAAGCGGCCTTCTTGCGAGGGACAGCCTGCAAACATTATAATAAAATAATGGAACGGCTAAGATTTTAAATAGAAGATTATTTGAATAGAGACGCACAAATTCAAAAAAAATTTCATGATTAAATGCAATTTAGTCACATGGGCATGGGCATAAGCTGGTAGTAATATGTGGCGAAAAATAAAAGGAGAGAAAGGCAATGATTGAAAGTCATGAGCACTCTAACTTCGCCAGCGCCAAAATATATGCAAGTTCTTTAAGAATTTTTGAACAAGTTTCTAATGAGAGTGCTATTGGAAAACTACAGTTGTATAGAACAAATCAACTCAGAATTGTAAGAAATTTCAGTTCTACAGCCTAAACTTGCTTGGAGCTCAGTCAAACTGTAACTTAACACGTACAGAAGTGCACTATAGTAAATGAAGCTGCTCAAAAAGGATACGCACCTTGACTACAGTAGCCTTCGTGTCTTTGGCAGAATCGGTGATCTTGAATGATCCGTTAGCACCCAATCCCTTGGTGCGAGTGAGAGTTCCGTCATCAACGCCAGTCACGAGAGCCTTGCGGAGATAAGTGTTCTGCAAAAAAATTCACATTTAATTATTTTTCAGCCAAAAATTCGCATTTCAACATTTCCGATGGTTCGATTTTGAGTCGTCATTAAATAGATTTCTCCAAATTGGAAAGTACACCGAAAAAGAGCAACATAAGAAAAACAATAACAGGAAAATGGAGAAAATACTTATTTCGACAATCAAACATGCCGAGGAAAATGCGACTCACCGAGGTCTGGTTGCCGTTGAGGTAGTTCTGAACGATAAAAGCGGCGATCGTCTTTCTCGAGGTTCCGCCGCGCGATCCATCGGCCTTGATGGCAGCCTTGACCATGTCGGGGTAGGAGGGATGACCTGCTTTCATCGCGACCTTAACCGTGACCCTCTTCGGCTGAAAATAGCACGATTAATATACCACGCTGTGCAAATAATCACTACGCGTACGTAGCTACGTACTACGGAAAATAAAGCTAATGCTATCTTTTTTTATAACGTAAACAGATTTCCAAATCAGTAAGGAAACAGTCAATTGAGTCAATCACAGAAGAAAAAATACGCGCCACACCAGTCAAGAGGCTCGTTCTCACGCGCGCATCAAAACAGGTCAGCTAGACAATCAATAAACACGTGTATCAATCAACAATCAACGCACCTTGCCTTTTTGGCAGGAGCAGCAGCACGAACAGCCATGATCGAAAGGACGAGTGGGAACTGAATGAACTCGCGCGCGCTTTCCCTCGCTTTTAGCGACGAGTGACGGCGCACGCACTAACACCATTTTGCACTTTTTTTGCCGATTTGCCGCGCGCGAGTGCCCATCGATTTCTGAGTTTTTTTATTTTCGAAATTTATTTTTCGAATTTAATTTTGCATTTACTAATTGAGGAGCAATAAGCACACAACCGGGAAGCGCGGATTCGAAAATATTATCGCAACGTGTAATGGTTTGAAATTGACTGTGTCATGCCTTGTTATGAGAACACTACAAGTGATTATTAGACACCTTTATAAAAGAAACAAAGGAATGGTGTACATATCAATTAATAATGTGAAACTTCCAACAATTGATTACTCACTTCAAGCGAGAACCATCACAGAATAATGTGTGAAAGCAAGAAAAAACAATATTTCAGAGGTCAACATGAAATTTGAATATTACGGGCGTTTAGAGAATAAGTCTGTTGTATAGTAACGTTATCACAACCGTCTTATTTCCAAACGGCTCTCACACATTTGAATTTCCCGCTTCTGTGCGAGACCCCTGACTGAGTATCGTTTCTCTAACGTGCTCTCTTCTCCTCATTGAGTTTCTCTTTCTCTCGCATAGAGTTCTCACCCTTTTTCTAGCTCCGTGCTAGACGTTTCTCTCGTTCTCCCCATCTAATATTGTTGTTAGGTACGGCGTTTAATAAAAGGCAGATTATCCCATCTTCTTGTGCTTTCCATAAGACAAGGACACAACAAACTGGCGTTCAGAAGCAGCTCTTCGATTTCACGACCTTCCACTAGGTTATCCCGTTG
>LS582899.1:304206-333883 GCA_900490775.1 Pristionchus maxplancki
AAACAAAATAGAAGCTTTCATTACGAAAAGCATTGATTGATAATTTATCTCAATTCCCAGTCTCGAAAAACCAAAGCCTTTGGTTTTCTCCCAAAGCCTTGGATCTTTATCATTCCCCACCAATTTCTAACGAGAGAGCGGCGCCTCTTCAGAGGGAGCGACCAAGGCTTTGGTAATTGAAATTGTTCCGGCATCCCTAATACAGAAGCACAGTCAGAAGCGCATAAGTTGTTTTATGTATGGCGCAACAAAATTACATGTACCTTGACTACAGTAGTCTTCGTGTCTTTGGCAGACTCGGTAATCTTGAATGATCCGTTAGCACCCGATCCCTTGGTGCGAGTGAGAGTTCCGTCATCAACGCCAGCCACGAGAGCCTTGCGGAGATAAGTGTTGACCTGCAAGAAAAATAACATTTTTCAGCCCGAAATTCGTATTTCAGTATACTCGACAGTTAGATTAGGTAGATTTCTCGAATACGGAAAATGCATCGAAATCGAGCAACATAGAAAAATAACAACAGGAAAATGGCGAAAATACTTATTTCGAAAATCAAACATGCCGAGGAAAATGCGACTCACCGAGATCTGGTTGCCGTTGAGGTAGTTCTGGACGATAAAAGCGGCGATCGTCTGTCGAGAGGTTCCACCGCGAGATCCATCGGCCTTGATGGCAGCCTTGACCATGTCGGGGTAGGAAGGATGAGGGGCGACCTTCATCGCGACATTCTTCTGGCTCTTTGGCTGAAATTTACACGATTATTATACCAAACCGAGCGAGCAAACACCCAAGATTCCATATTTATCTCAATCAAGTAAACAAACTGGCAAGGTGGAAAACAACGCGCTGCGCTAATCAAGAAACAGTGGTCCTGTGCTTATTAATCAATATTTGGTAATCCATTATGAACTAACCTTGGTGGGTTGCTTGGTGGGCTGATTGACGAACATGCGACCTCCGTAACCACACATGGTCGGTCGAACTAGTAGGAACTGAAAGAGCACGCGCGCGCTCTCCCTCGCTTGAGTGACAGCGCACGCACTAACACCATTTTGCAGCGCGCGAGTGCACATCGTTTTCTGAGTTTTTTCTTTTCAAAATTTAATTTTTGCATTTTAATTTTGCTTTTACTAATCGAGTATCTCATAAGTTCACAATCGGGAAGTTTGCATTTGAGAATACGGTCGCAACGCACAAGGCTTCAAATGGCATGTGTAGAAAGTTTTTTTTCAGTTGATTTCAGCATTTTTCTATTTTATACCAAAGTTTACTTAATGATTCAATGATACACGGCTGCCTCAGTGTCACTTGCGAGTGTGCTCACGAGTATCGTTTCTATCCACAAATCGGCTGCAGTGGCCGATATGATTGAATTTCATGGATAGATCTGAGGCAACACACTTTTATGGAGGATCACACACACACATGCACCATGGACCAGAGCTACAGTATTCGAGAGCAGAGCAGAGCACAGATGGCGTATCCGAGATCAAGACAGATCTACAGTATCTAAGACTGTAGATACGGTAGCAAAAACCTCATTGAAAGTTTTCGGATGAATTGTATCCTATCCATAAGTTATTGCACAACTTCATTTTTCCTCCCGTAACCGGAATACTCCGAGGTTCGGGTTTCACATACTGTTCTTCTTGTCAGATAAAACAATTCCCATCAGTCTCTTTAAAGATTTGTTTGGGCGTCCCATTTCAAAGTCACGTCGCGAAAGTTCCCTTGGCGATTAGCCAATAACTGCACAGCGACTCCATCCCCTCTGGCGTCGCCTCTCCACAGTATCTCGTTGTCTCACTCTATCTGACCGGCGAGAGAGCAGGGACATTGGGGAGTGTAAGGACGCATGTTTCTTTCCTTTAGAAAATACACGCCAGCCTCAAGCATCAAAACAGGCCCTTTTCTGCGTCTTATTGTTATATCTTACTGTTGTATTAATTTCGTCGTTCGCTCTGCTGATCATCATGGGCACTGGACTCGCGATGTCGGCTAACAACAAGGAGAATCAGGTACCTTTTTCACTCTCCTAAATAGCCAGATCCTATCGTATCCTGCCAGAATAATTCGATGACATCTGAATCTGCAACTCCATCTGTCACGAGTAAGCCGGGGAGGAAGAAGAAGCTTCAGAAACGATCGTCCCAGGTACGGTTACTCTTCAGCCGAGCTCGATATCAAAATTATGCTGAGCTCACAGTAGATCAATAAACCATTTCAGAAGCTCACCACTATTGCTTCCACAAACTGTCCGGAAGCGACGGCAGATTCCACAATAGAGAAAGCGACAAATGAAGCTCGCTTGAAGGTACGAATACTCTGAATAAATAGGGCTCAAAAACTCTATTTTCTCGAATTCCAAACCTAGATAATTGTCTTTCAGAAGCAGCGCAGGAGGCCGTTCGAGATCGCCCGCCCGTCGCGTACCCCTCCGCCACCTCCTTCCCCATATCTTCCCTACTCGAATGTGGATACCGACTTGCAGCAACCCCCGACTGCAGCAGCTGCAGCCTCAACTCCGCCATGCAACAGCCGATATCCAAAGCGACGGATCACTAAAGTGGCCGAAAGTGGAGCAGGGAACACGGAGCAGGTAAGAACCATAGCAAGCCCGTCATACTGTTACGGAAGTAGGCGATGCCAGAGGGCAGAGCGAGTCTTATTGATTGAGGACCTTCTCATCATGTAGACAAGGAGAGAAAACACACGTAATGGAGATACGCAGACTCTGAAATTCATCGTTTCAGACTTGTCTCAAGAAATCGCGCACTGCAACAGAGATCGAGGTTGCGCGCGCACTCGTTCGTCTGTCATCTGTAAAGGTAAGAAGTGCAAACAGTCGTTTAATCATTCTCACGAGCTGACCAATAACTAACTCTTCAGTTTCTCTTCAAAACTCAACGGGACGAGGTGGACTGCAATCTGGACAAGTCTTTCATAGAAGATGAAGAAGAAGAGTCCTATCCTTCCGTCGATGCATTTGGTGATCTGAAAGGATCGTTGCCCTTCCTCTTCAGTAAAGATACCGTAGCTCCATCATCTTCCGACGCGATCTCTAACCAGGTACTGTAACATTCAAACAATTATTGTAGAATTATGATAATCTTCAGATTCCTTCTACGATCGCTGTCGATTCTCCATCAATGATAACGTCTTCTGATTCCGACTTTGACTTCGGAAAGGACATGACGGAGAACGACTGGGACGAGATTTTCGGCTCGCCGGAGCATGATGTGAGCATAATTTGCCTATTATTGTCGTTCCTTCTACCCCCAATGAACCTCTCTGGAGATTGTTCACTCTTCCTTAAGACTGGAAACGGTTCCCTCGCAAATAGGAACCACGATATTGTAATCTTGCACTTTGAAACGAAATTATGGAAATCGTCAGTTTGGAATTGGCGAATTGGAACCCGACGTTTGGGAACCGACGAAATGCACGTAGGCGGGTGGGAATCGTTATGTAAAATGGATCGGGTTGAGAAAGGATCAATTGGAATAGTCAATGCAAAACCAACTTATTATAATCGTCATTATGGACTGCACGGATTGGAACGTGACATTCTGGAACCATCTAATTACCATCATATCACGGATGGACTACGACGGAGAGACAAAGGGAAATTGAAGAGACTGACTATGATAATCTCGTTCTCACGTGACCATTATAATTCATCCTTTCCATAACGACACTTTTTACATAACGATTCTCACGTGCATACGTGCATTTCGTCGGTTCCCAAACGTCGGGTTTCAATTCGATCATTCCGAGCCAGCAAATTCGAAAAAAACGGTTTTCAAAATTTGCGTTTTGTAACCAATGTTTTGCATATACCGTTTTCAAAGCGACGTTCTGAAATGTAAGTTCCGACATCCCCGGTTATTATCTTATGATTCCAATTTGGGAGGGAACCCTGGAAACAGTCACTGGACCAATAACGATAACGTTCCCAAAGCCACAAATTGAATAAACCCTTTTTTCAGCTCATATTGGAAGGTCTCGACGACATCCAGAACGACGTCATCGACGAGGAAGAAGCGGCAGCCAACGATAGAGAGAGCGTCGCCGTCTACTTCGAGAAGTTTGCATCCGTTGAAGTTGCACCAGATCAGCCAGCGGTTGAAATGGAGACGGATTGCATTCCTGAGGTGAGCGAATTACGCCTGCAATCGAAATTGTAAACTGGTGCCTTTTCAGCTTGCCATTGTGCCTCCTCCAATTGAAAGTGGTGGCCGCAAGAACAGACGGAAGCAGATATTCACGCCGGAATCGGACGACGATGACCTCACCATCATTGGCATGATTCCGATCCCGAAGAGAAGATCGAAAATGTGTCGTACTTGAATATTCACTGATTCAGTGATTGCTTACGTTATTATCTACTCCCATCCCCGTCTCGAAATTGTTCAATTGTGACTCAAGTTGAGTTGTATTATTGTTATTCATTCCATTTCCCGTTATTGTTGAAAAGGTATAGAGATAGTAATAAAGTGCATAGATGTAAATGACAATACAGTTCACAAATACCCGCACTACTTTTCGATCTGTGATCATATCGCGAGCACAGGCTATTCAGGAAATAGCAGCGAATAATTCCTCAGAACTGGATAATCCCAAGAGAATAAGCGCACCTGTGGTATTCTTGGTCGCCACCCATCTCCTACGCATTAGTTTGATGGAAAGCCTTATCTCGACATCCACGTATCTTCTCGGAGCACTCGGACTTGTTGCTAATGTCACTTTGATATTATTGATCGTCCAATGGTTTCCAAATCCTTGTTCCCAACGAAAACGATTTTTTGCAGCACCCCTTCACCTCTGAAAGAGTACTCACGAATTCTTCTTGCTTCAGCGATCTGCGACTCAATTGGGCTACTTGCCGTCATCGCAACGTGTGCAAAGTTTGCAGTTCTCGTTACTAAAAAAATCTACGTGGGGTTCAGTGAGGTCCTGTTCGATGGGGTCTGCTTCATCGAATATTAT
Organism: Pristionchus maxplancki; assembly: GCA_900490775.1. Taxonomy (NCBI): domain Eukaryota; kingdom Metazoa; phylum Nematoda; class Chromadorea; order Rhabditida; family Neodiplogasteridae; genus Pristionchus; species Pristionchus maxplancki. The sequence goes on from LS582899.1 coordinate 309,196, forward strand.
GGTCCGTGCCGATTCTTCGGTGCTAAATTGTGCGCTTTGTTGTTCGGTACGATCGGCTAGTAGTCAGAATCAAAAAGCCTGCTTCCAAGGACTTCAATGCGAGATGTACGCTACGTCCGTGATGATTCTGTGCTTTTCGTTCCTTTATCGATACCGTTTACTCAAGCAAGTTCCCGGAAAATGCACGAGAAAAGTAAACAGCGATAGTTAAACGAAGAATGGTGGTGTATTCATAGAATTCGTTGCTCGCAGTTCCTGTAATTATCATCATCAATGTTCCACTTGCTTTGATGTTCTGTACGATTACTCTGAATGGCTCGAGGCAAATAGATTTAATCGATAACTACCGGAAAACGAATCCGTCCGCGCCTGAGATTCTCGGTATGTGGCATGTTTGCATGTTTTTCAAAAGAGTGTTTTCAGGAGTAGCAAATCTATTGCATTTCGAGGGAATCTTTTTGAAGTCGTTCATAGTTTTTTGTTCGGTAGTTCCCTTTCTGCTCTCTATCTTACTCCGTCGCATTACACTTCGACGGTCGTGTGATTTGAGTGTAAGATCAAGGAAATGTAAAAAGAAGTGTAATTTGTTTTAGAAATCGATATGCCAGTCTTCCAAACATTTGCACACTATCTTAGTGAAAGTAATCATTTTGTTTCAATTCAAAATGTAATTTCCCAAAGGTACTAAACGCTCAACTCGCGCTTTCTGCCTTTTTCTTCGTTGGATGCATCTTTTTCGTTATTGACTTCATGGATTTGCCTTTTATACGAAATACCTCGATTCTAACTATTCCGGTATGTCTTTTCACGGATTAATCACTCAATCACTGCGTTTAGCTCAGTAATCTGCAAAATGTGTGCACTCCGATAGCGAATATCGTTATCATAACGCCGTATCGTAGGTTTGGCAGGCCTCGGGCATCTGAAAGATGCTACATTTCCAGGAAATTCATGCAATTTTGGAGACCTAAAAACGCGAAACCAACCTGTGTTGATGTTCAACCTGCATGCTTTACAAACTCTTCAATTCGCAATTGACTAGGACAGAAACATCGATAAAGACTTCGCAATTTGGAAGGGATGAATGACCAGTCTCTTGCCTCTTGTACTGTATGTCATTTGTAGTTCTCTCGAGCACACTCTGAGCTACCATGAACTCATTCATGAGTAATTATTCGATCGAACGAATTGCTAGTCAGTTCCCTGGGGAATTGTTAATATCTATTTTCTCATTGTCAAATGAAGATGTAATCAGAAATGTTCTCCGTGAGAGAAAAATTAGTTCATCGAATAAAGTATACACAAAATGAAAAGCAACTTGTTTGCAAGCAGTGAATCCATCATCTTCTTCGATTCTCACTTTCCGACGTACACCGGCCTGACGACACTGGAATGGACGAAATTACTAAGATTATTCAGTTCCAAAATTCAAGATTCATCAGACAATGTGCATTCTAGAGGAATTACGGGAATTAGGGATTTCTGTGTTGATTTTAGCAAAAATTAGATAAGAATGGCACTCACACTGGTCGAGGGTAATAGATGGGTCGGACAGGCGCGTAGACGGGGCGAGGAACGAAGACCACGGCTGCAAAGATTCACCCTTTTTTCGTGCAATCGAGTTTCCCTGTTGCTGCGGAAAAGAAGAAGTAGGAACATCTTGCTATACTCTGGTTAGCGAGAGAGTCTTTCATCGGAGAGGATGAGAACATGCGAACTCACCAGCAGCAGTGGCCGAGAAGAGTGCGAAGAAGAGAACGATGAGGGAGCGGAGCATTTCGAATTAGACTGATCGAAGGGGCGACTTGCTTCTTCCCCCATTTCCTTGCCTTTATAGCCACTGTCCGCCACATTGTCACATCTCGGAACGACGAGAGATCGTGCGAATCGAGGAGTGCTGGCGCTTTCAGCATTCACTTTCTCAGGCAATCCGCCGAAAGTGTGCGCGAAAAGTACTCGTTTTACCTATTTTTAGTCGATTTGACATCATTCAGTCACAATAGTGCACAAATGGGCGCGATCAGTTCGGCCAAGGGGAGAAAAGGAAGGAGGAAGGTCAGATCATTAGATCACAGCTGAGTCGACCGGTCACAACAAGTCACAGATTGGGGGAGTGATAAAGTGTATTGACTTTCACTTTCCTGGTGCGCAAGTTTCGGAAACTGTTTATTCAACGCAAGAAGTAGCCGGGAAAAAGTGAGGCAGGAGCGGATTTGTTGAGTTTGATCATGTTAGTCGGAGAACGGTGGACTGCTCGCTCACAGCTTTGAGGCTGTAGCGTCGGAGTTGCTGAAGAGATTCAATTTATTTCGAGTTTCTTTGAAAAGCCCGTACCTGTATGCACCAGGGACTCTTGACGATAAACACTACCGAGTGGTAGAGCGATGGCAGGCTGTACAGCATCTATAGCGAATTCACATTATCTCACTTGGCATCCCTAACTGGAGTTCTTTGGCAAAACATATACCAGGAAGATGAGCCGCGCGAAGGGCACCCACACAGCCATCGGATCAGTCAGATCGAATAGGAGCATGACGAAGAGCATTACGAGTGGAGAGAAGAAGAAGAGGGCGGTTAGAACTGCCTGGAAAAGAAGAAGAAAAAACTATAAATATCCCCGAACCCGATGTGTAACAATCCCAGTTATTGTATTTCCTTTTGTTGCCTGTTGTTTTCTCAATGTCCCTGATTGTAGTATGCTTTTGTCGTTCTCGTTTTTGTTGTAGTTGTGTCAATGGCGTTCCTCTCTTCTCACATACCTGTGTCGTCAGCGAGTAGACGAAACGAAGTTGCGCCACTTGCGTCTTTGAGTGGACTGCCTGCAAATCATCAAAAATATTTTTATGTTTTTTTTAAAATGGAAAAAAAGAGAAATCTCTCACAATCTGCCGTCCAATCTTGAACACAACATGATAGATGATGAAGACGTAGAAGACGAAATTGACGACGATGGAAAACGCGAGAACGATCAGCTCTGCAAAAGTTTATCTCATTTTTATTTCCTTTTTCTCTGGTATTGTTCCTTGTTTTGCTGCTGTTTTGCATTGAAAATTGTATAAATCACAAATATATAGATAAAAAAACTGTAACGATGGCAAATAATACCGTAGACAAAGTCGCCCACGTCTCCAGGACCGGCACCCAGCACCAAGTAGTTGTCGGCGATTTCCTGTACCCATTGAATATGTGGTTGCTGAATAGGTTTATTCTAGATTCAAATACCAAACAGAAATTTACCTCCAGGATCCTGGACTTTTTCGCCGATTCAGTCGACCAAACGGCGAATCCGTACACGTTTGCTGCCAGAGTCATGAATAGGAAGAGGAGAACGCTGAGTTGCACCCTGGAAAGAATGGATTTTCAATAAAATTGCACTTGGTGCATGGCCATTACGCGAAAGTGGAACGTAAATCAACTGGAATTATGAATCCCTTACCAGTATTCACTCAGGAGATCAGAAATCCCCACAATTTTAATTTATTCCAGCCTGATTCTCAGTTCCAGCGTCCAGGTAATTTCGACAGTCTAGTATATTTCGAAAGTGTTCATACACAAATAATTGGTAATCTTGAACCTCATGCTAATTTCACCGGTTCAGCTGACCTCGTGCTAATCTTGAACGAACTCTCGCTCGGGAGCATCCGCTGGTGCATGGTCAGCATGAGGAAGAGGTAGGGAAAGCACATGGCGATCGTCCAGAAGGCGAGAATCGTCTGCAATGAATTGATCACGATACGAACACTCGATCATGTTTTGTTGCTAAAAAGTGCTCTTAGAAATGGGAAAGACGGACCAGCAGCAGCCTAGGAGAGACATCCTCACTGCACAGCACTCCCGTGCAGACGAATATCGGCAGAGGCGCGAGGGTATACATCCGATACAGCAATCCATTGTAGACGTCGAAGCCCATGAGGACAAGCTGCAAATCGAGCATTTTCACAATGAATTTGAGTTGGCAAAAGTCAATCCTCGAAACACAAAAACGATACGTGATGGCAGACGTAGGCTGCCTTGCAGTCGGCCGTCATCGTCGTCTTTCTGATGACGACGAAGATGACGAAGGGATTCAGAAGGAAGACGGAGAAGGGCCAGTAGAGGCGACGGGCTCTGACATGAGGCACATTCTAGGGTAAATCACGTCGAAACAATGACATACAGATCTGCAGCAGCAAGAAAGTAGTCGCGATCCAGGTCGAGTCTGTAGTCCAGCGTCAGATTCATTTCGAAAATGAAGAAATCCTAAGCCAACAAGACTGTCTGAAGTTTTCGCGTGACGATAATAAGAAGGTTTTACAGCAAAAGTGAGTTATTTTACGAGCCGGATCAGTGAAAACAGAGCGATACTGAGAATGGTGGGTAGATACGACTTCAGGCTACAACCGTAACCGTCAAGGTTGTCGAGTAACGGAGGACAGGATAAACAAGCGAAAGCTCTGCTGTTCTTGTTTACAATACTTCGTGTGGTGTGAGTGCGTTGTGAAGGTGTAATCATAATGACTAGTGTTCTAAAGATCTCAGAGATCGCGGAATAGGATATTTCGCGAGCGTTCGCTCGTAAAGTCTGTCTGAATGAAAGTACTTCCAATTTGGGTGAACGTGAGCTGGAGACTCATAACTCTTATTATCTACGCAAGTCGGCGACTTGAGAAAGATCACAACATGCATGACTGAAGACAGCGGCGAACAACAAAAACTCAAGTGCCTGAACTGCACCGCGCACCTTTGTTAGGATATACGGCTTCAGGCGGTGTGAGTAAATGATGAACTGCATTTTCATAGTCGGCGCGCACTGTCTTCCGATGTAGTCATCTTTGTGGTGATGGCTGCGCTCAGATAGAGAGCATGAACGACGTGTAGTTTGCAACGCGGAGCAGGAGCGTAATGGTGAAAATAATCACAGTATACAGTGATCCACAAGCAGTCAATCGAGGAATCAGGGTGCATGGATAGAGAGGTTTATCGAAGGCATGCGAGAACATAGTATTCGTTATTCAATTCAGAGCTGCTGACAGCCGGCGCGAAGCGGCGTTCCGTATTTCGCCTCCAGCTGAAATCAATATCGATGAGATTTTTGCATCATTCTGAGCTCTCAGAAGCGACTCCGCAAAAAACCAAAAGCTTGCCAAAAGCAGCAGCCCGCTTTCCCTCCTCAAACTTCGTATTTTGCTCCTCTCCCTGCCCGTCCTTGAACTTGTCCTTGAACTTGGCCGCTACAGGAGTGGTCGGCTTCATCGGGATGCAGGCGAGAAGGGCGGGCGGTAGCACGAGGAGAAGGAGGAATTGCATCCTACACGAAACAGTTGCAACAAACAATCTACTCGATGGTAAGCTGACCGTAGCTTGCGATATCACGGCGCCGGTCCCCACTTCGACGAACGTCCACTTGCCGGTTGCCGGATTGCACGTCGCACTCGTTGCTTTCGTTGGGAAAATGGAGACGTCGGGCCGCAAAGGAGTCAGGCAAATGCAGGAAAAAATGTTTATTTTCTTAATTTGTGCTCGAAGTCTATGCAAACTCGTCGCCCACCCCGAACATCACGATGTTCTCGGCGAAGCACACAATTGACAACGCCGTTATTTGGTAGTCATCAGCGCATCTGCAAGTGGCCTGTTTCTTTCTGTGTTCCTCTTGTTTCGGAGCCGTGTGTGAAAAAGAACTTCGTCATACTTCCAAAGAGCAATGGACAAATTTGCCGATTTTATGCGGATAATGGCAGGTTGAAAGAGAGCGAACAATGGACGCACCGAGTGGAAACGTACGAATATGGTACGCCCGTAGCTGCATCGCACAGATTTCCGAAGAGCGGGTCGAACGTCGTCACGCACAACTCTGCAATTATTGCCGATTTTCAACAAGTAATCGAGAGCCGCTATCGTGGAAGAGTTTAGCAGGAGAAAGGTGAAGAGGTACTAAGTCGGATGAAAACCGACTGGTTATCATCATCCGACAGTGATCATCCCGCTGGCCCATGCTGACTTACGCGGCGGCTGCGTCACCGCCGGTATGCCCGGAGTGGTCGGCTTCATCGGGATGCAGGCGAGTAGGGCGGGCGGTAGCACGAGGAGAAGGATCAACTGTATTCTACACGAGACAATTACAACGCCAATTCAGAAAAAACAAAGAGGAAAACGCGCTTGCGAGAATGAAATAATGGTCACATTGACAATGGGTAACTTCGCTTTGCTTTGCGCGAGTTGACCTCTCATAATGTCCCCTCCGATTGCGCAAAATACTGGATCGACCAAGAGATAAAAGTAAGTGAGGAGAGGGGGTGATGGGCTAGCTTGCCCTCTCGCTGCCCCGACTGATGAGAGTGCGAGCGCAATTATGAGTGCGCTCTTTTCGTACGTGAACTTGCGGTGAAAGGGAGTGGGTAGGCTTTATCCCTGGATCATTCTCTTCCTCGGGCCCAAGCACGGTAACAAGGACACACCAGTTGCACACGAGCGTTTTATCAAAAAAAAATAAAAGAAACTCATTTTGACATGCATTAAACAGGTAAGTACGCATCTATTTATCAACAAATTTGATTAATTGTACACTGTTAAGAACTGGACTGAAGAACAGGTGATAATCTCATCTAAAAACAACAAATCCATCTGCGTTATTAGATACACATTCAGAATAATGACGAATTGATGAGACCACGGGCGTCCTCTTTCTAGGGAAGCTTCGTTGGGTCATAGCAGCCAACGCGCAGTGGAGCTCCAAACTTGGTTTCCAGCTGAAAATGTCCATGAATTAGATGAATTCGTGTCTTTCTTTGGTGTCAATTTTTGCTGCATGCACAATAGTTTTTTCTTCGATATTACGAGTGTTATTCTCAGAAACAGTCGAACGTGAATAGTATTTCACTGCAGTGCGACTCACCGTTGCTTGCGGAACAGCAACGCCATTCTTGTCAAGGAACACCCATTTTCCAGTCGTTGTATCGCATGTCACCTTCGAAAGTCCATCGGGCACTTTATTCGTGCCGGGCTGAAAATGTTCATTAAAAGATATATGCGTGCGATCGTGCAATCTATTCGATTTCGCGTGTTTTTTCGCCGGTCAAAGTTGCGAGAGAGCACGCGGAATGAAGAGTGACAACTCGAATTCCTTCTCACCCCTGCAATAGCGATAAGCTGCGCGAATCCGCAGATCACCGCCGTTGTGTCTTGCGATTCGGGAAAGAAGCATCTGCAAGGTTGACATTTTCTCTCGATAGGTCAGAGAGCCAATTCATAGTCAGGTTGGAAGAGGAAGAAGAAAATTCATACACGTTCGCAACGCCGAATGACGTGTTGCAGTCGGTCAGCCCGAGCTCGCCCAACGCATCACACATCTTCGGAACGGATGGACCACCTTCATTACACAGATACTTTTATTGTTGTTTAAAAACTTTAAAAAAAATTTACTCATGGTATACCGGGGACAGCGGGGATCCCAGGCGTGGTCGGCTTCATCGGTATACAGGCCAGGGCAACGGCTGGCAGAGCGAGGTACAGAAGGAGCAGCATCCTGCATGAATGGCATCACTACGGAAGGGACGGGCTCGATTGAATTACAATCAGACATGCAATATCGAGAGCATGAAAACAAATAAAGAGAACCGTTGAAACCTATTATTTGTAAGATTGCAGTAACATGGGGGTCAAAGAGTACAGTTACGATTAGGTCAATATATTCGCCCGACGCTCAAACGTTGTGGGGGTGGTTTAAAAATAAGTGAAGCGCACCGAGGAGAATGCTGCCAATCTGGGATTATCGCCATTAGATCTCTCATTTGTCCCCTTTCGCCTGCGAAAAATACCGGATAAGATAAGGGATAAAGAGGTGAGGGGACGGTTGGCATCCTTATTCTCTCGCCTCTCCGACTGATTAGAGTGCGCTCGTATCCATGAGTGCGCTCTCCGTACATGATCTTGCGGCAGAGAAAGGAGGGGGCGGCCGGGCTTTTGTCCGGATGATCATCGCTCGCGGAGGCAAAGAAATTCTCGATGAGGGTAAAATGGGTGCGGCCATTCGGCGGCCTCCATCCATTTTTCTTTCCCTAACTCGTCTGTACTGCACGCGCCTCTCTCTCAATTATCAGCATTCGTAGTGAACTCGAGGAAAACGTGTATGAATGCTGCCCACTACCGTTCACATCGTTCACGAGGAAAGAGGTGTACGGTACATGTCAGCTCGTTACTTTGCACCCATAATACCCTCGGCATGAATAAAGTATGAAGAACGTCCTGGGAACATCATTTATCGAGGAACAACGTATTCATCATCGTAAGAATGTCCACAAACACAAATCCCGCGCTTTTTTATCATCTGTAACCGAAGAATCGTCGCACGGAAAATGCAATACGGGCACCGAGTTCCTGAAAGCATTGCTGTTCGCTAGACTTATTTTTAACAAATTAAAAACGACGCGAAATAAATGACCAACCTGAAGTTCTTCCGCAATCGTCTCCGGCTCATCGGGCGGGAATGCGTCCGGGTAGACGATGCCTGCGAGACAGACGAATATTAATTGTATAGCGTTTTCACATAGTATCATAACAGGTTGATAAGTGCTATGGATAATTTGCATCTCGTAGTGTGTGAGTGTGATCGCACCTGCGATCGACTCCTTCTCACAATTGGCCAGCACGAGTCGAGTGTCGACGGGTGGAGGCACGTACCATTCATCATTCTAAATTTGATCGAGGCTAATTCATTTGAACTTATACTCGGATCCTTCCCTCTTTGCTGTCAATAGAAAAAGACACTCAGCATGACCGGGCGAAATGAGGACAGTCTCACCTCAGTTCGCCTGCGCGATTCCGTCAATCGAATGGGACCTCGTCGCCACTTTCGATGCTCGGTCAGTTTGTCCGCCGTTTTCTGCAAAAAAGTTGCCAGAATCCCGATTTTCCAAACTGTGTGAACCACAGCAGGCTATTGTATCTGATCTTACCCCTTCGAAGGTCCACTCCCCGCCTTGTACTCCGAGATGATGCGATTGGCTGTATTGAGGATCGAATATTGCGTGCGGCACGTCCAGACTCACGAGTTGCGCAGTGGCCGAGGCAGCGAGCATCTGCGAACGACCAACCTTATTTTCTTTTTGCGCTCACATTGGACCGCATCCCGGAAGTGAGCTGAGTACATGTAGAAGAAATGTACGAATCTGATTCGTCTTATGAGATAGTTGTTGAGCTCTAACAACAAATCAAAGATGACTGCTTGCCTCGACGATCTCTCTCACGACTACCATCGACATTGCTGGCGATCGGACCATCTCCAATGTGTGCCCCCTATTGATGAGATCGCGTATCTGACCAACTTCGAGCGAAAAGGTCTGAAAGTCACATGATAGAAACCAGCCAGCTAATACGAACATTGACGCAGAGATCATCAATGTGCTAATGGTTGGGAATCGTTTTGTCCGGAAAGTCAAACGCTCAAAATACCTGGCTGAAGTAAATGACGACGGGCAACTCGATCGTCATGATCATCTCCAGATCCACATCGTCAACTCGGTGGAAGATCACGTGAGGACGTTTATCGGCGTGAACGCGAATTAGATTTCTAATTCTGGAAACGGTCTTCGTGTTGCCCAAAAAAAAGGTGGGCTTCGTCTCACCTTTGCATCGAGCTCGGTCCGAATCCAGGGGCGACATTGAGATGCAGCTGCTCGAACTCGCACTTGGCAGCCATTTGCTCATAGAAATCGAGGGTTTCTCGGTCGCTGTCTTGCTGGAAGCGGGCAACATTTCGTGCGTAATCAAGGAGTAAACATGAGTCAATTCAACGACGAACCACGACGATGCGGAGCTCGTCGGCGCGGATCTTTCGGAAGAGACGTCGCGGGTTGGGCAGGCAGCCCATTTCCGTGTATCGCAGTCGTCTCGACGCCCCGAGCTGCATCCTCAGACGGCCGTCACACTGCAAGAGTGATGATCCTTTGCACTTCCCCTTGCTCTATTATTGTGTGCGTTCGCTCCTCAGCGAGTTCCACAGATACTCAACAAAAAAAAAGAAGCGAACCTTGCTCAGGTACACTCTCGAGCGGGCCTTGGGCATAGTTAGATCGCATTCCGATGTCCTTATTGGCACTTATGTATTAGTTATTATTATTTTTCAGTTTTGATGACACCTCAGATTCGGAGAAGGATATGTCGAAAGATTCACCTCTGCTCGAGCGCCCTGCAGACAGCCCTCATCTGCAGGAGGTCGAAAAAGGAGAGGTAGGGAAGGAGAAGGGAGAAGACGTCTACGGGAAGCGAATCTAGCTCCAAATACAACCATTCTTGCTCATTTCGATGCTCATATCTTACGTTCCATTTAATTGTGATAACTAATAAAAAGCAAAGTGTACCGTTGTATGCTTTGGTGGAAGGCGCCGTTGCATTCTCTGAGACATGGCTAAACACGGCCAATAAGTTGAAAATAATCAATGGCCTATCGAACGCAATGCGATTGGTGCGTAAACATGGCGAGAAAGTGATCAAACGGAGAAGTGATTCTTATCTGTATGATTCATAACAAACACGCAGTCAGCGATGCTAAACTACACACTGTCTTGAACTTGATTGAAAGAAGTCACGGACTACTTTCACATTTATGTTTTGCTCAACTTGTCTGTTTTCTTCCCATTAATTCTTTTAATTTCTCAAAACAAACGTGGTATGTAAATGATACGCTGCTAAAATCATGTTTATAGACTCGCGATTCTCTGCGCAAGCGAGCGAGAGAGAAGGGAAAGAGTGATCAAAACGCCTCTCCTCTCCCCTTTTATCTGATCGTGCAAAGGGGCGAGTGGGATGGAAGAGGAGCGAGCGTTGCTCTCAATTTCTCACTGTCGCACACTCTCTCGCTCTGTCTGCCGATACTTCGGCCTCTGCTGAGTCACTATGATAAATGAGCTGAGTAAATGAGCGGAAACGTGACCAAATGAGCTCCATATTATGAGACCTTTCGCGAGAAAACGTAGCTTTTGGGGAGGGTCGACGGACGACTTTTTTACAACCCCTTCCAATATTTCACGGGTGATGTTCTCATACCGAGAGCTGATTCCCGAGCAAATTTGGAAGGTTTTGGTGCACTCTCCAAAAAATGCCAGAGTCGGCCCAAAAAATTTCGAAATTTTCAAAGTTGAAAATTTATAGTTATTTTAATGGTTTCCGATGTATTTTCGCCTGCTGATTCCGAAAAAATAACTTTGGAAGCTATCGGATTCCAAGAAAATATCGAAAAACGCGATTTTCATCGAATTTTATTTATCGTGAAAAATTTTTTCCCACGTTACAGTGAGATTTTTAAAGATTCGAAATCTGCATGAAAAACTGCTATAGCCATAATTTTTTCATTGCGATTGGAATACCGCCCCGACTTTTATAGGGTTCTGTAGGAGGCGCACTCGACTGCGATCCATTGAAGAAGGACGAGAGATGCCATGATTGCGAAATCGTCTTGACTGATTTTTTCGATATAATTTTTCACACATCACAAATGAGCTGAGAAATGTTCATACAATAAGAATTCCTATTGAAATAATTCAATTTTATAATGACAAATTGATCGTTGCGTTGGAATTTTAGGATCTTTTGTGTAAGAGACTTGTGTTGATCAAAATTCGTTTATTTCAATCTTCCTCGTCAACAAACACCTCATCAGTAAAAAGATCATTAAAATCTTCTCGAATAATGTCGTGAATAACATCGGTAATATCTCTTCCAAAATCGTCGATGTTCTCCTCATACTCTTCGGATAAATCCTCATATTCATCATCGTCACTTTCATCATATTCTACTTCTTCTTCTACGGCAACATTCCTTCCACGTCGCTTTGTAACCTTCGCAGCTTTCTTTGCTTTAGAAAGACTTCCGAAAAACGAGCGAATCTGTTGGGCATTCATACGCTCGAAGGGCTTGATGCTATTGTCTTCCTTCATAAGTCTCTCAACTTCCGGCGGATCCATTTTTCTTCCACTCGCTTCACCCTGGTCGAATAGCTTCTGGGCAAACGCTTTAGCCCTTTCTGAGTAAATGACTCTCTTCCTCTTTCCCTTGAGTGCCCATCCTTGTTTGAAAGAGTGGTCCTTTCCATTCTCCATTTCGGTCATCGCTTCTGAGACTTCCGCCAGAATATTGTTGTGAGCTTGAATATCTTCGAGATTTCGCTTGAATAGTTGCAATGCATAATCGTAAAGATGAATCTTCTCAGGACGAATACGATGACGTCCGATATCAAGATGACGAAGAAGATTTCCATACTTGAGGTAGGTCGCTCCACATTCATTGCATGTGAAGACACCAGTATTGTCACCTCCATGAATCTCCTGTCCTTGCGGTCCAATCTCGTCCACATCATCGGGTTCCTCCGTGACCTTCTCCTTCTTCGAGAGATATGAAGTCCAGAATCTTTCGGGATTTTCTCCTTTCTTCATCATCGCTTCGTCGCCTTCGGCATTCTCTTCGGAGGCAAGGAATCCCCCCTCTTCTTCGATCTTGATCTCTCGTTTGAAACCACTCAAATCTGTGTAGAGTTTTCCCTCTCCAATACCGTGCATTTTCCAAGTTCGGACAGTATTTCCATCAAATGAGAAGTGTCCGTATGCTGAGATTCCGTCCATCTTCGGCCGCAGTGTCTTTGATAGAGCGTTCTCCGCTTTCTCTGTCTTTTCTCTTTTCACTCTTGCCAGATATACAGAGAGTCCACGTAATCCAGAAGCTGCGATTCCTTCGTAGAGATCTTTCGCCTTCGTGATATTTTTTCCTCGAGCGACGTAGTCACTTAGTTTTCTTTTCACCTGAATAAAATTGTGAGAACAGTTGAACAAATACTGAATAGTATTTCAAATCGTACCTGCGCCGCGACACGATCGCATGAAGATTTTCCATTCTGTGCTTCACTGAATGAAATACTGCTCACTTTAACTCCATTCTTTTCAGCAAGATGTGGGATGGAAGCAATAGTACCCAAAGAGTGGTAGGCTCCTGAAGATGACAAAAAATACTATGATTTTTTTAGTTTGAAAACGTAGAATACGTACCGGCGTTATCTGCTCGAAGGTGGACTCGTGTAATCTTGACTTTCCGAAGCTTGCTCAACACGTGGCCCAACATTTGAGCGACTGTATGATTGTCCTTGAAAAAAAATTGAATATCATGATATTATTCAAAATAATCACCTGCTTCTTCGTGTATAGAACGTGCACAATACTATGTTGTACATACTCTCCGTTTATCTTCGCGATGACATGAAAAACATGCCATGGCATACCTTAAAATAATATTTGTGAAATATCAGAAATTATATCTGTAAAAATCAGAAAAATCACAATTCGGATGAAATTGCACCCACCTCGCTTTCCGAAGTACTTCCGCTGACTCTCCCATTTGTATGTTGGCAAGTACTTTTGTGCGAAATCCATCGTCACAAAAGCATCTCCATCCTCCAATTCGTTTATGATTCTTGTTCTTTCCAAATCTGTATACCCGGCACGAACGAGATGCTGGCATAGATATATTGAAGATTATTATCGAGCTACTCTCTCACCATCTTCATCTCTACTATCCTCTCGACATCCTGTTTCATCCTGATAATCATCTCAGATACTGTCTTCTTTGTCGCATTACTGCTATCCATGCTTTTATCCAGTCTTTCCAACAGAGATTGTATTTCACTGAAAAAACAATTTCTCATTTCCTTCTTCAAGTATTTGAACTTACTTGAAGGTCGATTCCATCATGACACATCGCGGACATCGAACGGTGTGGGAATGACACTCTCCTTTGTACTCAAACGCGCGATCAGAGGTGTCGGAGAGAGAGTGGAGGTAGCAGTGCTCGATAACCTTTGAAAATATTCTGATATTAATGTACGCGTAGAAAGCTTACCTTTGATTCCATTTTCAAATGCATTCGAAAATCAGTTTTGAGGTAGAGTTTCGATTGGGCCACATTGTACTTCCACAACTTTGCCATATCTGGATCAAGTAGAGCCATTCCTTGAAGCGAGCTTAGAATATCGTCAATATCTTCGAATGCCTTCAATTAATTATTTTTTCACTTTTCACGATCAGTACACTTACGTCAGCTCCATCCGCCAAATAGTAGTCGACACAGGTCAGAGCGTGTCTTCTGGTCGCAGAACACTTCTTGAGGATGCCATAAGCAACAGTGTCCTTGATAATGAGATGCTTCTTTCCAATGTCTTCCATGTGTTTTTTATACATGCGAATTATTTCAGCATTTCTATGCAGGCGGATCGTGTTGGGAATGGAGACAGAAGAACCATCGGAGGTCTTCACTTTCCTCTCTCCATATGGTAGGCCAGTTGACACAATGGGGCTGAAAAAAGTAATATTTGTGATATTTAAAATTCGCAATCGTACCTTGTGATGAATGAAATGAAGTAGTGGAGACGGATTGGCTCGTATCTACTCCTCTTGATGGCAATAGGAACAATCGGAACTGTAGATTTAGCTCGGATGCTAGCGTTGTGATATTTTCGGCTGGAGAGTCCTGGTATATAATTCTGCAGCTCTTTCAGTCCGATAATGTTTACGATCGAAGAAAGGATGATCTCTTTCCCCCGGCGATCTTCAGTCTTCTCATACTGCTTTGCTACTACTTCGAAAATCTGAAACGCCGTTGCTTTTGTTCAAATAGCATAACATTCTCTAGATCGCTGCTAAACTAAGTTTCTCATCCCTGCAAACATACCTTCGCCCATTTATTTTCGGAGCACTCCATCCATGCATTCGGAACAAGTGATTCGATGTACAATCGCATCAATTCATCTTGGTCGTTTGGAGCGACGATTGAAGCCATCACCTTCACCAGCTTCTTCATTGCATACACTCTGCGCATTTTTGTGTCTCGTTCGAGATATCCAAAATCGAGTGAGGGCGTGATTCTGTTCACTCCTGCCTTCTCGGCAAAAGCAGCGAATAATTCTTCCAAAACCCTCCGATCAGCGGCCACCATTTCCGGATTAGTAGTATCAAACTCAGTATCCATAGGCTCGACGCTACTTGCTGGAGATCCAATTTCCACGTCAGGCATATTGTCGATTTCTTCAACATGCTCGTGGCAGATTGCTGAACGTTAAATATTGGTCTTGATAAATTAATTATTACTCGAAAACCATTTACCTAGTCCGACATGGTAAAGTCGATGTTTGTGGTGTAGATATTTGTGAGCTTGCGCTTTGTTGAGATAATGAATACGATTAGAAATATCCTTCTCGTGAGTTGTGATTCCACAAATCGTTATTTCTCCATTTGTCTTCGTCTTCTTTCGAATGTGTCGCTGCCACTCCTTCGACTTCCATCTTCTTGATAACTCGTTGAGGTGATGATTGCAAATGAATTGGCCAATGAAATTCCTCTCGGCATATCGAGATGTTACATCAGCAAACAACCCGGCACCACGAGCGAGAACCAACTCGAGTTCATTCACTGTTCCGAATTGAGAAGAGCGTTTTTCCACCAAGTCAATCATGCTGAATACGCCTTTACTCACAGGTTATTATACGACCGATTACCTTGTCAGTTCTCCTTCGCAATCAGTCGATACTTCTGAATGTTTTTCTCTAGCCAAAGTCTCGATGGGCTGTATCCTCTCGAGAGCGAAGTAACAGATACTCTTAGATACATCTGAAATTGTAACAGTAAAAAACTTAATTTATAGATTATTGTGAACTAGAATATAATGGTAAATATGCACTTACTCTTCACCGATAGTGCATTGATTTGGCAGATTTCATCATCGTCGAGAGGAAAAAGACCCGAAACGTTGTCTTCTTCATCGTCTCGAAGAAAAAAACCAGACATATTGTCGTCTTCATTCGCTTCGAGCTCTCTACGTCCAGCTTCATGGCATTTGTGAATCGATCTCCCGTGCGTTGTGCAGATACCGTCTATTCCAGCGTCGAATGCACGAAGAAGCGCGGAGAAGTATCCTTCCCAATCATCGTTCCATTTCAGCTCGTCCGGAATTGAGTGATAGAGACGAAGATCCTCTTCGTTCTCGAAGAGATCTTCGAAAATAGCCTTGGAAGTCTTTACATCGAGCTTCGCATTTATGTTCGTCAGCTCGTCAATAAACTTTTGAGCGAATTCTCCAAAATAGTCGATCTTTCGATTGAACTTGGGTAATGAAATGAGGTAGTTGATCTTCCTTATCCTCTCCAAATCGATTCTGAGTCTCTCCGATTGACGTACCACAGTGTTACTTGCGAGCGGTGCATGTTTCGGCTTCTTTTTGCTCTCATTGTTTCCCATTTTGATCTGAATTCAGTAGATGATCAGTAGGAAGAAAGATTAGTAAAACATTATTTCATTAACAATGAAAACGATATTAAGGCTATACTGACCGTTTAATTTGGAGACTCGCAATATGTAGCCACAGCACGACGACTTGAGAGTAGGATGGAATGAAATGAAAAGTTGAGTGGTTGCTTGTGCGAGGCTGGAAATACAATAGACGCGACTATATCGAAGGGATGCCAGAGGGCATTTCCTATGATTGATGGCAAAAACGCACACCCACAGGGCAAAGTATGTAACAATTAAGTAAAACATTTATGAATGTTGATCACTAAAAGGGCCACACTGAAAGACGCCAAGACTGGAGCTACCCCAGAGGGCGTTCTCGAAAAGTTGATATTAGATCAAAACGGATAACCAATTTGACAATAATGACAAACAACATTGTAGGCACACTATTATTTATGTTTTCGTAAAACATTTCAAAACAGTAAAAAGAAAATAACTGAAATAACAAAAGAAACGATTTTGGTACAAAATCAGTCAAGACGATTTCACAATCATGGCATCTCTCGTCGTTCTTCAATGGATCGCAGTCGAGTGCGCCTCCTACAGAACCCTATAAAAGTCGGGGCGGTATTCCAATCGCAATGAAAAAATTATGGCTATAGCAGTTTTTCATGCAGATTTCGAATCTTTACAAATCTCACTGTAACGTGGGAAAAAATTTTTCACGAAAAATAAAATTCGATGAAAATCGCGTTTTTCGATATTTTATTGGAATCCGATAGCTTCCAAAGTTATTTTTTCGGAATCAACAGGCGAAAATACATCGGAAACCATTTAAATAACTATAAATTTTCAACTTTGAAAATTTCGAAATTTTTTGGGCCGACCCTGGCATTTTTTGGAGAGTGCACCAAAACCTTCCAAATTGGCTCGGGAATCAGCTCTCGGTATGAGAACATCACCCGTGAAATATTGGAAGAGGTTGTAAAAAAGTCGTCCGTTGCCTAGGTACGATCTCCCGTGAAAGGTCTCTTATACTTTGCTCTAGGCGTCACTTCATGATTCAGAAATCTTGACCAAGATTTCGCTTGTACCTGCTTGAATCAAGAAAGCTCATGCAGGTCACGTTATCCCACCCCCCCTTACCTTGTTCTGCACGCACTTTCAATTTTTTTTTGGCAAGCGAGGGAGCGTTTCGCTCCATTTTCAAGCACCATTTGGCGAATTCTTCCTCTCACTCATTGCATGGCGATAGATAGCGCCCCGCCCGAATGCAAAACGCATGTGGTCCTGTGGCCTAATGGATAAGGCGTCGGTCTCCTAAACCGAAGATTGCAGGTTCGAGTCCTGCCAGGATCGAAATCTTTTGCCATTATCGAGCGGCTAATCCCAATAAATTTTATACCTGCTACGACATTGAGTCGAAACAATTAATGCAACACGTTTATGTGATGGCGCATGCAAATCTCATGCAAATCGCGAAAACGAACAAAACCAAATCATCACACTGCAAAACCGATAAAGGGTGAGCAATTAAATTATTGTCAAAACTTGTAATTATTATTTCCTATTATTAGTAATTTCTCTTCTTCTAGGACAGAAACGAGGGCGATAACACCGAGACAGTCAGAGTGTTCTTTGTGAAGATGGAGGGAGAGGCGAACGACGGCGAGAGGATGTTCTGCAAATCGATCGATTAATTAGGCTACCGTACCCTATCGTATCCATAACTCACCCCGCCTAGCACCATGGGGGACATGATGTCCGGGCAGAGGACAAGAGGCGAAAGGACGAGCGGGGAGAGGACGTAGGGGTTGATGACGTTAGGGGAGAGGACGTAAGGAGAGAGGATGAAGGGGTCGAACACCATCGGACTGCAATGGATTATAGGGATCACGTTCTTTTTCACTACGGCCAGCGTGTAGTAACGTGAGGCGACAGCGAAGGAAGCTTACCTGAGCACGTAGGGACTGAGCAGATAGGGAGAGAGGATGAAGGGCATGCCGATGGCGGGCGAGAGCACCCACGGAGAGATGACTGATGGATTGAGAATGAGAGGAGAGAAGAGCGAGGGAGAGAGCACGGTAGGACCGAGGACTGAGAGGCCTGAAAATCGTCATTGAATGCCCTATTATTGTTAAAGTTTGGCAAAAATGGCGGACCATAGATGGGCTTGAACATGTACGGGTGCAGGACGGTCGCGTCCAGCACCTCCAACTGGTTCTTGATGACGATCTCGCCCGGAAGCGATTGACGCTTCGCACGTCTCCGGGGCTGATGAAAAATGTGGCTATATTTCTCTTTGTCTCCTCATTTCGCGCACAATTGCCCGGCCAGGAGGCAAGCGAGCGTGTGAAATCAAAGGAGACGTTTTTCGAGCTCAAATGGAGAAACTTCTGACTTCGGTCCGATTCGCTGCGAGTTTCTCCATTATCCACTCCTTCTTTTTCTACAGCGAGACTTCGAATTTTGTAGGCCACATGCCAAATTTTTCGAGTGTGATAGAAACGAACCCCGACATCAGTCCGATTCGCTGCGAATATCTCCACCCTCTTCCACAGCGCCTCTTCCCTCTGAAGCGGAGTGAGTGCATCGTACGCGTCCAGGTCGAATTCCTCGTGATGCTCGTCGTTGATCCCCTATAATTGTACTTCTTCAAGCCAAAATGGATTGTTAGGTGTTTCTGGTCTTTAAAAAGTAGCGAAAGTGTTTAATGTTCTCTCTGCTTTCGAAAAGCAAAATCAATAACGGCTAACCTGTTTCTCGTACAGTTTCTGCAGCTGCACCTTGCTTAGGAAGGCGAACTTTCTCTTCCTCATTTCCCTCTTCTGCGCGCGAGTGAACGACTTCTCCAGCTCGTGAAAGGCCTCTTCCAGCTTTTTGGTCACCTGAATCACGGAGAATGTCAAAAGTGATGGAATGAGAATCTTACCTCCATAAAGGGCCCTTCGACGCCGAACAGATTGATCTTCTGCAGCGTCTATAATAATTTGAGTTCAAATTACAGATTAGCCGGCTCGGTTTTGTGAAGAATGAGCATTTTTATGCACAGATCAGTGAATGGAACGAACATCAAAGGCGGCATCGACAGTCGTCCTCGCTCCCGACACTTCCATGATCATCTCGAGGAGACTGTCGCGGTCCTTCCTCTTCATGCCCGTCGCTTTGAGGAGGGAGGGAAGGGGCACGATCTGGTCCTCCGCGTCGTCCTGATTATAGACTATTTTGCAAAAAAACTATGCCAACGGTGCTTTACTGGGTTGGGAATACGAGAGAACTGTGAGACAAACCTTGTAGAAGGCGAGTATCGATGGCGACAGTGACCCCCTTCCCTCGTGCTTGTCAGGCATTACGGGTGCGAAGCGGGGCGAGAGCATCTGCAAATTACTGCATCTTACTCATGGCTTCTGAATGCTGATTAGTCCGCATCTCTCTGTAGAACTCATATAAACTCCGAGAAGGTTCAGCGGTACCTTGACATTCGAGTCCTTGCTGTCCCTCGAGAGGTGAGCCCTGAATGAATCAGCAAGGGAGAAGGCGCGCTCGACGACGTCGGGCATGCGTACGTTGCGGGTGGGCAGAAGGGAGGAGGGAGTGGATTTGGTGAGATTCTGAGAAACGTTTCCTTTCTTCCTTGTGTGACAAGTACCATTATTGAACGCAGTGATAAATTTCCAGTTGAGAAAAGATAGAAAGAGATTCGTACAGCCGAAAAAGCCGAATACCTTGTCGAACACCAGCCGATCCATCGGCAAATCGTACACGCGAGCGCCCGCGGACTTCCATTGAGCGTCGATTCCCTGTAATATTCTGTTATTTATCAATCTAACGCTGTGTCAGTTACTGACCTTCTTCATCTTGAGAATGGACTTGTACGTCTTGCTCCACGCAGACGTCTTCTCTTCCTTTCCCTTCACGAAAGTCATGATGTCCTGAGATTAAAATTTGAAAATGTTGTTTGGATTCGAAAAATCACTCTGGAGAAGCGTTGAACCGGCGTGAGTCCAGCTGTGAGCAGACTGGGAGCGCTGTCGAGTTTGCGAACCTGCAATGCGATTCTGAATTAATCATTCTCTGAGTATGCACTAGGCTCACGAATGAGTGTCGCTGCTTCTTGTCTCCCGGTCGCTCGACGAGTCGGTATTCGGAACGCTTGAAGCGGAAGTGCTCGTCAACCTGAACCAGCATGTAATACCAAACAATTCAACGCTCAACGAGCAAAAAGATACCGTCTTCCTGATCTTCTTCAGCTTGCGCATTCGCTTCATCGCTCTCTTCTTGTTCATCTCTTTCCGCTCTTCAAAATCGTCCACAATGAAGGCGCTTCTCGTTGTTGCCGCAGGCCTGGAATTCGATTTGTTCGCAAAATAAGTTAAATCCCCGATCTCGAAGGAAACAAGTGAGTCTACCTTCGTTCCCTCCTGTAAGTGATCGTCCGACGAGCGGCGACGAGGCATTCAGAAGCCCGTACGATGTCCGTCTTCGAAGCGATGCGATGCAGACACAGCAGGAGGTCGCGCTCTGCGACTGCAATTTCGAAGCATAACGAATGAGATTTCGAATGACCAACGAGTCGTTCATCTTTGTGAAAGAGTTAAGAAAAATTGACCTTCATCCAGTTTCGGCACTAATTCCTTCGCCATTTGCACTAGCAGCCCCTTGAGTGAGTGGACGTACCTGAGAGAGCCGTCATTTCTAGGCCAGAACCGGATATTAGGAAATCTAGATTTTAGTGGGCTCAGAATTCACCACATGTTGTGCATGTCGCGCACGGCGTCGAAGGGTTCCTTCCCTATTCGAAGCCGCTGAACAATCTCTTGCCTGTCCACCTCTTTCTTCGGATGATGGCCTGAAGAAAAAAGCAGTGCGATGCGAACGATGACAAAATTGGAAACTATCGAAGGCCTACTCACGTCGGAATTCGATGGCAGGAATCAGGAAGCAGGCTAACATAACCAATATGAGAGCAACCTGACGCATCGGTAGTTCGCACTTGCTATCTCTGCTCGGTGCGGAGTTTGGGATCGCATATCCGATTTATGGCCAATTTATTGAGCACGATCTCTTTATGGATCGCTCTCCGAGACTAAAGTGTGTGCTTTTTGCCGCAAGGTTCGGTGCTCAGGGAATCATTACTGTAGAGGTTGCAAAACTAGGAGAGTCCAGTGCTATCGTCTCCACATTTTGCACGAACTTTCACCAGACAGAGAAGCGAGAGAATGTGTGAAATCGAGAGAGCCAAACAGCAACGAGCCCATGTCGTTAATCTGGTGGATGTTCGAACGAAACATTGCTCCTCCGTCCTCCGGCCATAAACTTTTTTCTGCAGTCATGATTCCTCTAACGATGCACGTTGCCCGTTAGAACGATCCTTGCTCTCAATACGTCCTTCCATAAATTGACTCTCCAATTTTTGCGTGTTCTCTCGCTCTGTCTGACCCCCGATAGACGGGAGGAGTCCGAACATTTCCCGTCCTCCCTGGTGTATGGTGCACCACGAACCCTAAATAGTTCGGGTCCGTTGGGAGATCTCTCTCCGATATCCGTGCTCTCTTGCCGGGTAGGCCGCTACGGGGAGAGGTGAGACGAGTTCCAGTTCAAGCGTGACCGATCAAACAGCCATGCGGCCATCGCTGCAAAGTTGCTAATGACTGTTGCACATTTCACCGTCCGCTTTGCGCAGGACCGAAGGATAGACTGTACTCTTCTCATCCCTCGGTTATTCTATGTTTCATCCGTTTTATTGCCGCGGGCGAGCGCAGTTTATCGCCATGTTCTCTGTTTCGAGAGTGGTCATTCGCTTGTTTACGACCCATGTCAACCACACTCCCTGACAAGGAGACGAGCACTTCCCTTCTTGAGTGAAAGTGATGAAACAACATTGAGAAAACGGCACCACAGATCACGAATTTATTGTTACAATTTGCGGAATATCTGAGTCGTTTGCGAGATCGAAGACTGCTTTTTCGCAAGTTTCGGGAAGAATATCGAGATCAGTCCGTCCCGATAGTCTTTCATCAGTGAAATGATCACGATTGCATCCAGCATTGGGAAACTCGAAATGAGCGGAAACCAGGGGTCCAGTCCCCCCTTTCTAAAGTCACTGAAGAACAGGGGAAGCGGGATGCCGACTCCGAAGGGCGTGTAGACGAAAATGATGGGGATCGCGCTCTGAAATGTTTCTATAAACCCCATCGGAATCACAATTGCACCTGAGCAAAGAGTGCACGCAAGATCTTGTACTGGAACGCTTTGTAGGTGGGTGAGATGGTCTTTTCTGCTCGTAGGTGGTGGATGGTTAGGCAGAAGAGAATTCCTGCGAAAAGAGTTATTGAGGCGAGAGAATGTGTGAAATGAAGAGACCTGCGAGGGTGCAATTGCTTGTGAACATGGTGCCCTCGAAGAGGAGAACAGCGAGGTCGTGCACGTGCAGTTTCCCCTTTTCCTGTAACTCAAAAATCAAAATCGGTAGGATCGCAGAATCCCTCACCCAGTAGTACAACGTTAACCAGCCGTCCCCTACGGCGATTCCCTCGATCCCAGTCCAATCAGAGATAGATCGCTGCAGAATCGCCTTCCCTAGCGGGTCGTCCGCAACAGATAGGGAGGCGAGGGACCTGAGAGCATGTTCATTGTTTCGGCACTCAAATGATGAGTTCTGACCACAGAAAAGTCAACGTTACGGGGTAGAGCCCGATCTTCACGGCAAAGCTGGGCTGCGAAAACAAAGCCACTTTGTGTGGACTGGAATGGCCATGATTTTCGAAAAAAAACTCGAGCGAACCTCCGCACGCACCAGTACCGGTGCAGACAGTTGATGTTCATCAGTGCACAGGGCACTATGAACCAGCCACAAGTGATCGAGATGAGGTACTGAACTCATCTTCTTGCATGAGAAACTATGCTAATTTTCGCTCACTTTGTCGTCGGGAAAGTTGGTCGAGAAAACGCCGAGCACTCCGCCGGATGTGATCGTTGCCTTCGAATATTTTGTAATCGCATTCGACATTATTCAATTTGAGTTATCAGTTATCAGTACCGGCTGAACGATCGCATGGATGGCAACCATGACGATGTCGTTGCAAGCGAAGATTTTCAGCAAATTCTTGTAATTTCCGAGATTCTGTCGGCTAAATCGAAAGATGAGGACGAGAAGTAGGACGTTGAGGAAAATGCCGAAAGCTGAAAGCACTGTCGGATTAGCTTAAAATGGGTAGGTAACCCACCGACAGTACAGTATTCGATGGCGTTCATTGCTGAAATCTGATAAAATGTTGGCTGTTTTCGTACGTTTCTGATTAGTCCCAAGAGAAATGCTGATGATGAGAAAACATTTTGTACCCCTTTTTGAGAAGTGCAAAATCGCAGGGCTTCAGCTCCTTATTCGAGTTTCTGACTTGTTTGAGAGATTGAAGAATACTTTCGCCCATACTTTGGGAAGAAGAAAGTATTGAATCCATTCTGATGATCTTTCATGAAAACAATAATCACCACTGCATCGACAGCAGGAAAGGTGGAAAGGAGTGGAAACCAAGGGTCGATTCCTCCTTTTCTCATATTTTTGAGAAACAACTGTAGCGAAACGACCACATTAGGCACATTAGGAACGGTCCGAGAATGTCCCGATATTCTCAATAACAATTCCGTCATCTAGATCAATAGATAGGCAGAAAAAACTTTATCAACGTAAAATCATTTCGAATTATATTTTCCGTGTGATCTGAGTTGTTTGGCAGACTGGAGAAGGCTGGCCATAGTTGAGGAGAGAACAACGTGATCAGCCCATCCCGATAGTCTTTCATGAGGACAATAATAACGACTGCATCCAGTGCCGGGAAACTCGAAATGAGCGTGAACCACGGGTCCATTCCACCCTTTCTCATGCTACCGAGGAACAGGGGAAGCGAGACTCCGAAACCGAAGGGAAAGTAGACGAAGAGGATGGGGATTACGCTCTAAATATCCGACTGTTTCGATCTACTTTTGAAGGAGGCCGAGAACCTGAGCGAAGAGTGCTCGCAGAACCTTGAACTGGAACACTTTGTAGCTGGGTGCGATGGTGCTCTCCCGCCGCAGATGTTGAATGGTAAGGGAACAAAGGGTCCCCGCAATTGTGAAGTTGACAGTGAATGGTCGATTCGAAGAGGAGAACTGCGAGTCCGTGAATGTTCAGCCGATCGTTTTCCTGCCAGAGTTTTACTTATAGCACGGGTTTCCTGTAAGAGTGTAGGAATGCCGGCAACTAGGAAAAAAACTTTTGTCTCCGATTTCGATGAAAGTTGGTTTGTGGGTACCCTTGGGGGTCTGGAGAAGGCCCATCCGGTTCATTTGGTCAAATTTGCAAATTATCGATTTTTTTGACCTACCACTTCAAATGGGCATAACTCGCTTCATTTTTGTCGTACAGCGAGCAACCAGATACCATTGAACGCGTATCACCGAACTCT
>LS582899.1:345695-358689 GCA_900490775.1 Pristionchus maxplancki
CCGTTGTCCTCGCCCTCTTCCCGCCATCGTCGTCCGCCCACGAAGTTGGCTTCAAAATACATAAATATTAGCATCTACCGTAACTCCCCGTATCCGTCCCATCTTACCGTAACCCGTCGACCCCGGCCTCATCTCTTCGTCGTCGTCCGTCCGCCGGCGTCGTCGACCTTGAAAAAAAACCCCGATTACCCCCCCCCCCTCTCCCTCTACCCCACTCACAACCTGCTCAGCCTCCATCGACTCTGCCTCCCACGACGACGAGAAGGCGAAGGCGTCCTGGAATGAGCTTAGTGAGAGATGAGAAGACTGGGAAACCCCACACCCCTCCCCGCCCCTTCGCAATCAAGTAAGTTAGCGTAAGCATCTAAAAGAGAGGCTCCATTGGTCTTCAGTCGTCGGAATCATGCAACATCGATCGCCACTAGAGCCCTGCAAATGGCGAATTACACGCACAAGAAAGGATGCTACAGTGCTCACCTGTCGGGAGTGCTCATTCAGAACTTTTCAGCTATAAAAACAATGTATTAATCCATTACAGAGATGGCCAGTCCTTGTTATGGGTTAATACTTTGTTGTCTAGAGCGGAAAAGTTCTGAATAAAGGGGTGGAAAGGGCGGCGACCCTCCACTAGTGCACACTCGCTTGGCCACGCGTCTCGAGGGGAACCTGTAATCAATCGATCATTACATCCCAAGTAATCTTCGTCAGAAATCGAGATACGGTATATCACCTTGCGTATCCTCCCTGCTATCGATCGAAGGAGACCGGAGAGAAAGCCAGAGCGCAGAACGGGCCCTACAACCAGTCGATAAGAGACGTCATCGATCGACTCACAACACCCGTCCTCCTTGCCCTCTCTCGTCATTGGTCGATCGCTCGTCGATTGGCAGAGCTCCTGTTGCTTCCCTGCAAACGGGAAAATTAATAGTAATCTCTCTTTCAACTCCGGTTTAGCCTCAGCTGTTGCAACTCTCACGGTAGGATAATATCCGACCCCATCTAAATACGCTCACAATTGCACCAGCCATAGACTGACGCCAGGTGGTGCCAACTCACACCGCCCCCACCACAGAGCTCTCCACAGCTATCGGCACGTCAGTTACCAAGCGTGCATGCAGCGGGCCCCTCAGCGCACGCAACAGGGAGCCTTGCATCGAGAGCCCCTCGAAGGGGGCAGTGATTGTGTGACGGTCGTTATGCTGACCTTCTCTATCCTAGATCCCTCCTAATAGTAAGCGAGAAAGCAGTGTAATTCGAATTCATTAGGCATCACTAGTGTACACCCTAGCCCTTTTGAAGCCAGGAAAGGCGCAAATGCACTGGGGAATAGGATGGAGGGGGAAAACTTATCTGAAAGAGGAAGTCGGCTTGAGGAGTAGGCGTCGTCGTCCGCTACTCGTTGGCGCCATTCGGTGTCGCTGAGTAGTGCGCGACGAGTCGTTGCCTGGAATTGCGTCATTAGTTAATCAGGAAAATTAAAAACGCTAAATAAAACACGCGAACATTACGAAAACAGAGCGAAAGATGAGTAGGAGGAGGCCTATCCTTACTCCAAGAGCACAGAGGATGAGAACAACCAGTCACGACGAGCGAGCCACGATGAAATGCGTGTTGGAGGGAGAAAGGGATGAGAGAGTGACTCGCTATGCAAAGGGCGCATGCTAATCGACCGAATAAAGGAGAGAGAGGAGCAACGGCTGATTTGCATGTATGCTAATGGAAGAGGCGAATATACGACAGTAAGCCGATCGACATTAGGGCAATTGTAATAGAGAAAAGGCGGTGAAACAAGCGCAGCGCGGGGATAAAAGATTCGCGGAAGAGAGGGATCAAGTAAATTCAGTAAATTCCTTCGATAATATTCGAAAAACAAGCGCAAAAACCGCGCAAAGAGCACTAGTAACTGCATAGACTGAATTTCGAAACGCCTGAGTACGCATCGGTACAATAATAAGTTGAAGCAGCGACTTATTCACAACGTGAAAATTAAATAAGAAACCCCTTCCAGAAGTTTCAATGGAAATTCGGGGAAAATAAATAAGGCAAAAAAAGGGAGAGGGGAAAGGAGAGAGGCGAAAGGAGGCGCTCAGGAGACGCGAATGAGGGCGTGAGGTAGAGAAGAGGGGGATGAAGTGGTAGATCAAAGCGCGAGGCGAGAGGGGCGCGTAAACAACGTTGAACTCTTGAACTCGAGCGAGGAAAATTCAGTTTTCGATCAATGTCATCATGCAGATTACGGTAAGGTAAATCACACATTCCTTTTCCCCGGCTTGGTGATTCCCGGTTATCAATGTAGTGTTGTGCGTTCGCTTTTCGCATTGTTGGTTTTTTCTATGTTTTTGTATGATTTTAACTTATCATTTTCTGTCTGTGATGATTGGGAAGACATTGGCCGTCTTCGCATGTACTAGTGGCGTCTATTTTGCCACAACAATCTCCATGTCTGCGCTCTTCCTCTTTTCGCGCTAAAATAACCTCGTGTCTTTCTGAGCAATCGATCTTAGTTTCAACACGAGCAGCACACCCCCATTTCGTCCCATCAAGCTATGCTTGATTCCATTTAGTTCTGGTAGACTGATTAGTAAGGGGATGTCAAATTAACAGTAACTCTCTCCGATAACACATAGTTTCGAGACGTTCGATTCGTGCTAAATTCTCGTTTTTCCTCCGCAGTTGGATCATCAGCAGATTCTACCTATTCCATTATTAGCTTATCGATTGCCCAACAAACGGACTTGAATCAATGGATGAAATTGATTCTCATTAGAGTGGTTGGCAGGGGTAAACCACCTTTGTTGATGGTGGTTGAATGCTGGAAGAAAAGGTGCTGGTAAAGTGCCCTCATACATGGGCTAGACGGCGTCAAAGATGCCAATGTTTGTCTAGAGTATTGCATTTCACTTATTTTTCGGAGAATCTGATGCGTTTCTGATCCCATCTATTTACTGGATATTACGCTTTGATAAGGGACCGATAATGCTAGAGTGAGAATCTAGGTATCTCACAACAGCCAGAGTAAGCTAGATACATGCGTTTTTGTTGTCTAGCACTCTACTCCCTTCCATCATCATTCTTCTATCAACGGTAGAAGAGCCAGGGACTGAAATGATCTGAAATAAAACCTTTGCTGGCTATGGGTGCGCATTCGCATGCTGAACGTCAATATGAAACCGCTGCAAGTTCCATTGGTTGCCCAGCTGCTGTTTACCGCTGCGCGCGATTGAAAAGAGGAGGAGTTTAGTTGTGGAGGAAACTGCGCGCTAGATCACCATCTGCTATTGGTTAGTAACACCTCTATAAATCGCTATCACGCCATCTGACGAGTGGTGCACTTTGTCGGCACATCTGTTCCATTGAGTGAAAAAAAAGGGAGAAGACGTATTCGGCGCGAGAGTCGTTTCGTTTCTCATGATTTTGCACATTTTGTGCAGCAGCCCTCACCCAGAGTCAGAAAGAAGCCGAACTGCTGTTAGGGAGCGATTGCCTGACATCGAATTATAGAGGCAAGATGGTATTTGGCAGAAAAAAAGCAATCCTTCCGCTCGCCATAGTGATTCCATTGTCGAAGAGAGAATAATGCATCAAGCAGTTGAGCACACTTCTCTTGTCTACTATTTATACGAATGTATGAGAGGGAGGCATCCAAAATGAAAAAAAGAGCTAGACTGAGCTTGTTATCGTTCGTGTTCTCTGCCGAAGAGCACCTACAAAAAGAGAAGGATAGTCGGCTTTAGAAACTAAGTGGAGATCGCTCTCCTTGAATGGAGCTCCAAACAGTAGATTAGAACTTGATTGGTTTTCGAAATTGTCTAGTACGTTCCTAGTCAAACAGCACTAAACGAGTGATGAAAACCAATCAAAGACTAGTCATCGAAATTCGCCCCTCTCATTCTCCATTCCTCCTTTCACCTCTAGCAGTCGGTTCGTTTTCTCATCCGGTTCATCTGAAAGTCGGCGTTCCCCGTTCCGGCTTATTGAATTGTTCGTCCTGTTATCCTACCAGCTACCGTACCCCCACTTGTTCCGTACCCTGCCACATGTCATCGTTTCTCGTTCCACGAATCAGGCGTACAGCACAGCTTGCGAACCCGCACTCCAGAGATCCCTCTCGCTCTTCCCCGTCTCTCAACACCTCTCACCGTTGGGTAGGTCAGTGACCAGTCATTCCCCACCCCTCCTCTCGATCAATGCGCGTACGTGCACTCTGGTGGGTAGATCACTGCTGCCCTCTCCCTCCCTCCCTCCCTCTCCCTGTCCCTCTCTCCCCTTCCCATCCCCCATCCTCATTCCCTCGCCTGTGCAGCTCCCACCACACGTGGGCTCTTCCCTTCTCCCCTCCCCTCTCCTCTTCCTTTCTCGTCCCCCTCTTCCCCCATTTTCGCGTTGTTTCTGGCCACGTCGCCTCTGTGGACGTGGAGCTTTCGCAGCTCCTATATCCGCTGCTATTCGGTTGTTAGCACAGCTCTTTCCCTTCCTCGTCTGTCTGGAAGCAGCAGCAAAGTGCGTGACACGGCTGTTTGGGTCACATTGTGTCTCTTTCCCGCTGTCCACTATTCACTGAGTCGCCCTCTCTCCCCTCATCGCTCATTCCGCCCTCAAGCCGCTATGTAAACGTCAGCGTTTAGATTGGAGGACGCGCCCCTGTCCGATTAGCCCCGATAAGCCTAGTTTCTTATCATATCGATGCCAGTTTCTGTTTTGCCGCCCTCTCCCCGCCCTCTATCCTCTCCACTCCATTCGATTCAACAACGCCAAAAGCGCCGCGCTTCTCTCCATTGTGTCTCCACTGGTGTTCTCTGGTGCTCTCCTCGTTTCGCACACTCCTTCGTCTCTCATTTCTCCTTCCCCGCCACTGCTCGACCCTCACCCTTGGAGTAGGATCTTTGTGCGTGACACTCGGGTCAGCGCCCCCGGTCGTATATCAATCGCTCGCCGCTCCTCTCGAGGGAGCGAGATGTGATCTACCCTAGTTCTCGGTGATTATCCTCATAGATTTGCGTTGTTTCACCTCTTTTTGGCCTACCTTTTGATGCTTCCGTGTAGTTCAGTGAGCTTGCGTGCAGAACAAGCTCTTTCAATCGAGATTGCTGCACAATTTGGCTTCGATTGCGAGCGATCTGCGAGATTGTGAAGGGTGTATTTCAGTTTTTCTCGATTGTGATCGCGCTTTCTTCCTTTCCCTTTAGCCCCAAAAGGGAAGGGCGCGGCCTTTTGCAGATGACACCATCAGTACAGCTGACGTGTTGCTCACGGGCGCGGTTCCTTTCTGACCCGGAAACATGGTCACCTTTCCGGAAATTATTAGTAAACAGGCGCTCGCGTGCGGGTACTTTGCCCAGTCTCTACACTCTTATCTTGCTCTCTTCTTATTCGGTTTTCTCCTCTCGGAAGCGTCGCGATCTCTATCGTTCCTGATCTGCGCGCGTCACCAATTGTACGCCATAGATCTATCTCGATGTGCCCTCTTTTTGATTCCTTTCTGCTTGGCTGATGCGAAGCTGCCACATCGCCTAATGCGCCATTAATGCCTCTCTTCCGTTCCTCTCCTCCTGCGCACTCTTGCACGTGAACGCCACACTGTTTCCCTCACTCGCGTATTGTTCTCGCAAAATCCCTGTCGTCCATTGTCGCGTCAACAGAAATATTAATTTGCAGGGTTAACTAACACCGCTCTCCCCCACCACCCCACCAGCCACCATGTGCGGAATCTTCGCCTACCTCAACTTCCTCACGCCCAAGACTCGCAAGGAGGTGATTACTATTTAATTAATTATTTATTTTAATTAATTAATTAATTTTGCAGATCGCCGACATCCTCATCGCGGGCCTCGAGCGCATGGAGTACAGAGGCTACGACTCGGCCGGTGAGCAGCGGGAAGGGAGCAAACAAACAACAACAACTGAAGCTCGAATCGCCCAATTGATTCATCGTTTACCCTCTATCTGTTGTATTCTGCTTAACGAACTGGCGAGAAATGTGTTTGGCTGTCTAGGCTTTAGCGAGGGATCAAGCGTAGTTCTTTTGTTGAGCGAACAAGTGTGGGTGTCCCTTGTTTGGCTATACTGTAGTTTAATGTTGATCTCTGTTCTACGCGTGATACTAGAAGGGGAGTCGGCTTTGGGAATAGAAGTTCAATCTCATGTCTTCATGGCAGTGCTCATGATTCTACAAGGAGTGTTGACTTAGGGGATGAAAGATCAATAATTAATCAATAATCGGTGCAGGAATCGCGATCGACAGCGGCGAGGATGCGAACAAGCCGCACGAGTCGGTCTACCTCTTCCGCAAGACTGGCAAGGTGGCCAATCTGACCGACGGCCTCGAGAGTGAGTTGTGTTTACAGTAGCTAGGAGCTAGATCATTGTTATTGATTACTCTTTATTTTCGTCATTGGTCATGAATAATTGCAGAGGACTCTGCGCACCTCGACATGTCGATGATCTACAACATTCACTGCGGAATCGCGCACACTCGCTGGGCCACCCACGGATCGCCGAAGGACCTCAACTCGCATCCCCAGAGGAGCAACGACCAATCGGGTGAGTACGGTGGACTGAGGGGTTACGGTAGAGGTACCTGATACTGATTTATCGACTTGTAGACTTCCTGGTCGTGCACAACGGCATCATCACGAACTACCGCGAGATCAAGGAGTACCTGCTCAAGAAGGGACATCGCTTCGAGGTACGGTGGATGGAGTGGATACTGTAGCTAAGACTACTGTAGCTACTGTTGATCTCTCCATTGCAGTCGGAGACGGACACTGAGGTGATCGCGAAGCTCATCCAGCACATCCACGATCGCTACCCCGACTTCTCCTTCCGCCAACTCGTCGAGATCGTCATCCAGCAGCTGGTACGGTAGTATCGATTGATTGATTCAGGGTTACGGTAGCTTGGTTACAGTACCCTGCTACCGTGGCCATGCATTTTCTTGATAGTGTATGGGTTACTGTAACATGTCTCCAATTGCAGGAAGGCGCGTTCGCTCTGGCGTTCAAGTCGCGAAAGTTCCCGGGCCAGCTGGTGGCCACTAGGAGAGGATCTCCCCTGCTCGTGGGAATTAAGACGAACAATGGGCGGCTTACGTTTGACCAGTTCCCCGTCAGCTTCAGCAAAGGTACGGTAGACACACGACAGTATGCGATCGAGAAATAGGTATATTAGGCTGTTGAAGGATTATGGTAGTTTACGATTATAATTGATCGAAATTTTAAAAAAATACAGGCCACGCGTGGCAGTGGAGAGACGATTCGAGAATTGAAAAAGATGGCAGCATCGGTAAAAGATCAAAGACAAGCACTTGTGTGTATTCGTTTCACCCACTCTCGCGCTTACCCCTCGCTGCTTATGTTATGGTGGTGGTGTTTCGAGGTCTGATCAGATAACTATTTCACCCCTCGAAACACCACTTTGCTAACTTCTTGGTGTGAATTGAGTTGGTGTGATTCGTGGTGTGTTCTGTGTGCGCTTTCACCATTCTGCTTTCCCCCACACACTACACTTGGTTAACCGTGTGCCGCGTGTTTCCTAATTTGGCCACATTTCAGCGCGCCGCTTCACTTCTACAACTGCCACTCATCGTGCGTAACTCACTCACTTCTTTCGGGCTTCGCTGGCTGCCATTCACCTCTAACCTCACCCCCGCACTTACAGTACACCTTTCAGTTCGCGATCACGACGAGTCATTCTGCGGCACGCCTACCGTACTGGATCTGTCGATCGGAGGTCCGTAGCTACACCGTACCCCCCCCCCCCTCGTGTTGTTGTGTTCGTCGCCCACACGCGCACACCACTGCACACCACCCCACGGCTACCGTACCCTTGGGCTATCATGTAATGGCATTGATTGCAGCAGCGCCCAGCAACGGCGACCATCCCTCGCCCATGTCCTCTGTGCGGCCGTTCGGATCGAAGGACTGGGAGGTGCGGTAGTTTTGGGCGACTGTGAAATGGAATCGATAATACAGTAATCCAATGTCTCATCGTTGAGGTGGAGTATTTCGTGGCATCTGATGCGTCGGCGATCGTTGAGCACACGAAGCAGGTGCTGTATCTGGAAGACGATGACGTCGCCTTCGTCGAGAACGGCGCCCTCTCCATCCACAGAATCAAGCGAGGACTGACTGAGAAGGTACGGTAGAAGGGTTACGGTAGGCGATGGTCAATCGATAACTGACTTACGATGCTTCAGGACAAGACGCTGCCGACGCGCGAGGTGCAAGAGATCACATTGGAGCTGCAGCAGATCATGATGGGTGAGGAGAGGTCAGAGTATAATAGGTGTATGGTAGTTTGAGCTGAATTGTAGTATGGGATTGAGTTGATATCCTTCGGTCAACTACTTTTCTTCGCTGCAGAATTTCGAAACATGATCGTAGATTAGATGCGTATCGGGAAAATTGCAACGGAAAACATGCCAAAGTATAAAAGGGAGGCACGAGAAGATTGACTAGGAACAACATGGCATCCTTTCTCTCCATGCTCGCTAATTTCCCTAAGGGGATAGCCCACTACGTGAACTTGCACATGTTCAGTGAGTAAATCTCGTTTGTAAATAGCAGGAACATGAAACCCGTTCGCGCAATTCTAGATAACATTTGGAAACGAGTGCTCTAGAAAGTGTAATAAAGGGAAAGATATCAATTGAAACTTGGATAATTATCGATCTCTATTTTTTCTCTAATTATCGATCTTTGCAGGCAACTTCCAGACGTACATGCAGAAGGAGATCTTCGAGCAGACCGAGTCCGTCGTGAACACGATGAGAGGACGCGTGCTGCCCTCCGGAGACGTCGTCCTGGGCGGAATCAAGGTACGGCAGCTTTATCGATCGACTACCTTAACCCTCATCTTCCCCTCAGGAGTTCGTGCCCGACATCAAGCGCTGCCGTCGTCTGATCATGGTCGCGTGCGGCACGTCGTACAACTCGGCCATCGCCTGCAGACAGGTTGGTAGAAAGGGAGGAAGGGGGCGGAGTTTGTAAGTGGGCGTGGCCTAATTTCGAAAATGCGTTGCAGATCATCGAGGAGCTGACGGAGCTCCCCGTCGTGCTCGAGCTGGCGTCCGACTTCCTCGACCGCGAGACGCCCATCTTCAGAGACGACGTCTCCATCTTCATCTCGCAGTCGGGAGAGACGGCTGATACCCTGGGCGCACTCAGGTGAGTGTGATGGGGATCTTGGCCTCGATCCACACGATGGGATGATTGCTTTGGCGATATGTAGTTGATTCTTGACTTGATATTTGATGTCTAATCCCTACTCGTTAGTGAAGCTGTAGAGGCTGCTCTTCCCTCGGCTTGGTCTTCGCAATTCGATCTTTGATCTCTCAGATACTGCAAGCTGCACGGTGCACTCGTTATCGGCGTGACGAACACTGTTGGGTCGTCGATCTGTCGCGAGTCGCACTGCGGCATCCACATCAACGCCGGACCGGAGATTGGCGTCGCTTCCACCAAGGTACGGTGGAGACGCGCGTGGATCTGGAACACGGTCACGGCTTTGGGTTACTGTCGGACATACAATAATCGATATCATTGCAGGCGTACACCTCCCAGATGCTGTCCCTGCTCATGCTGGCGCTCGTGCTTTCGGAGGACCGCAAGTCGGCCGAGGCCCGTCGCGCCGACATCATCGACGCCCTCAACAAGCTGTCCGGTGAGTACGGTAGTTGCAGAAGGGTTACGGTAGCTGTGGATTACTGTAGTCGACTTATCATAGCCCGTCACATAAATTGATTGGATCGTTCTCGAGTGACGTCATCGACCAATCAGTCAATACTTGCCTCTGCAGGCCACATCGCGGAGATCCTCAAGCTGGACTCTGAGGTGAAGGAGATCGCTCGTGAGATCTACAAGGAGAAGTCGCTGCTCGTGATGGGCAGAGGATTCAACTTCGCCACCTGTCTCGAGGGAGCACTCAAGATCAAGGTATTGTAGGATTATGGTAGGGAAACATAGTTCATGAATACTGATAATTAGTCTTTGATTGTAAATATAAGCTCTGTTTTTGTTTAGCTTTTGATCTTTGATACCGTCCATAAAATCTTTGGTATCCGCTCCAAACATGTTCGCTGATGTTCAGTCTTTGCTCTTTGATGTCTCATGCTCTTTCGACGATCTTTGATCCCTCGTCCAAACTCCACTCTAGTGTCGATATCTTGCAGGAGCTGTCGTACATGCACTGCGAGGGCATCATGTCGGGCGAGCTGAAGCACGGCCCGCTGGCGATGGTGGACGAGGACCTGGCCATCGTGATGGTCATCTGCAAGGACAACGTCTACAAGGTACGGTAGGGGAGTGCGGTGGGACACTTTGATGCATTGTTGCTGTAGGATTACGGTAGAGTCCTTCTATCATTCCGTGACCTGATCTTTGATCTTTTCAGAAGTCGCTGAACGCGCTGCAGCAGGTGATTGCACGCGGCGGTCGGCCGATCATCATCGCCGATGAGTCGGTACCCGCTGCCGACCTGGCCGGCATGCCCCACGTCCTCAGGGTGAGTTGGGGGTACTGGAGGTACTGCAGGTATGCTGCAGTGTCCTTTGCTTTTTCTTACATAGTCAAGTTGATATTGACCTTTGTAGGTGAGGTAAGCTGTGGGGGTATTGCAAGACACCTATCATTAATTTTGTTATCATTGGTCGGTGACTCTAGTTGATCTTCCTCAATACTCTATAGATTAGCTGTCTGATGTTGGTCTTTGATCTCTAATCTCTAATCGTTGCTCCTTACAGGTGCCCACCACCGTGGACTGCGTGCAGAACATCCTGACTGTCATCCCCCTCCAGCTGCTCTCCTACCACATCGCCGACCTCAACGGCCTCAACGTCGACCGCCCTCGCAACCTCGCCAAGTCGGTGACGGTGGAGTAGGAAGGCCCCGCCCCCTCTTCCAAGCCACGCCCCTTCCCCCTCTTGCCCCCTTCTAGGCATTGATTTATTCACCCATTACGATCAGCGTCCACAGTCTGTGATTTGTCTAGGGGTAGTGTGCATGTTTCCCTTTTTACCGTACACATCCGCCCCCCGTCTCACTTTGCCTGTAAATTGCCCCCATTTCGGAATGTGATTAGCCTTTTAGATAGATTGCCTTACACTTTGTATGCACAGAGATTGTTTGATTGAGATACAGATAGTAAATGAGAGATAAATTATTGGAAAGTAAATGCGTTGCATGGATTGTTGGGTCGGGTGTGGTATTGGGATTCTGTTAGACTTGGTCTTATTCATTATGTGTGATTGGGCAGATGTTTGATTGGACGTTCTAGGAAGTTGTTTCCTCTTTCGTCTCATGAGTTATAGTGCTCTTTGCTTTTGATTACTATTTCGAGTCTTCAACTTTAATTTCTGTTGATGAAAGAGATCGAGATTGTACGAGGATATTGCACTCTGGAGTGCAATTCTTCATCGAGCCGAAATTGTAAGATGGCTGAGCAGCATGCAGAAGAAAAAAATATGCTGATGAAATTGAGCCCCTATATTTCATCTATGGATCGATTGCTATCACCACTGCCCGCGTCGTAGCCTATCCTCGTAATGGCCATGCTTCCTTTACATTTAGCCGCTAGATTGGTTGGGTATAAAGAACGGAAACGACATGCACGCAGCATGTACAATAGAGATACGTGTCCACTATGCTCCACCCTCATCGTCTCATGCCACTGTCTGGGAATACAAAAGCACTTTATATCCATCGCTCACAAACAAAAATTACAAAGAACAGGGATCGAGTGATCATCGTAAGACTGCAAAAAGGGATGTGAATAGATAGGGGGCGTCAGAGGCTCCGCACCACGGCTCTGTGGGTCCCTATCGGAACATGACGCTGTTGTGAGCGATGGTTGGGGGCTTAGTTTCCGAAGATGAACTTGTAGAGACGGTAGATCAACAATCCGCGTTTGTAGACGCGCTTGTAGTCGCCTGAAATGCATGAATATCCCGAAGCTTCTAGACACACTTGAAACAAATGGAGAGATCACTCACGCTCCGCCCAGCCGTTGACGACGCCGTGCGCCCAGACGATGGCGCCGGCCGCAGCACCGAGCAGTAGCCAGAGCCTGCAAAAAGGAGAAATGATCCGACTCCTCCTATCGATGATAAAACGAGTGAAAGAAAATGTAGCACTCACAACTGCTGGTTCTGCTCGACGGACTTGGCATGAGAAAAGACGAAAGAATCGGAAGTTCGATGTGGTTTACCTTAAAAAGTTTTTAATAAAAACATTGAAAAATTGAAAACAATATGAACAAGTGATGACCGACTCAGGTCAGATTCAAAATCGTCCCAATATCGATCGATTCGAATGATCTACATTCGCCCGTCTACCTTTTCCACCAATCACGAATTTTTTTACATTTTATTTTTAAATTTGTGTGTTTGTCTCGTCTCTCTCACCCTTCTGCCAGTCGCGGTCCTTCGCAAAGATGAAGACTGCGATCAGGCCAATCGCGACGGCAGCCATCTTGCCGCTGCAAAGAATTCATTAAAACGGACCTTGTTGAGGTATTGTAGACATTATAGTAATTTCCCAAAAACTCACAGACTGGGATCCTCCTTGATGTATCTTGCGAGAGCTCCGAATGAAGTCTTGTTGTGAGCCATTATGTGTCGAAGCTCCAAGTTCGATCTGACATAATTGGAATAATGACTCACGATATTCCCCCATGACTACTCACCTCAACGATATCCACGTGACTTGATCTGATCATCATGTCAGATAATAGCAGATGTCGCGATTTCTTCACGAGGCTGAACCCGCAGCAATGAGTTCATGTAGGAAACTGCAGAAACACTATCACGCATGTCACCTAAGGATCAAATAAACTTTGGCACATTGAAAAAGCCGAAAATGTGCGGAAGACGTTTTTCGATAGTCCATAGGGTCCCTTACAAGGAAGCGTCGAGCTTTGTTCCAAAATTTCGTTTTCAACGATGAGAGAGGTCGTCAAAATTTTCAGGCGCTGAAATAAGCCAACTTTGAAGGGCAGTAGC